>PQFF01000234.1:358703-421844 GCA_003547095.1 Diversispora epigaea | reverse complement strand
TATCAATGCGTCACCCCTTGATCGACAAGATCGACAATCAGGGTCAAACCGAAATTTGAAAATTCCCCAAAAACCATCCAAATACATGAAAAATGAAAATTCGTGGCGCAGACCCTTCCCCTACTCAAAGAAACCAAATAGTACCATATGATATCTTTAGTTTTCACGTTCATCCAGATACTCACGTAGACGACGAGGCGGAAACAAGTCCTTAAAAAACCCGAACTCCCTATCAGGTCTTAGCCCCAGGCTTTCTCCCTGAGCTGATACGCCCAGTACCATCCAAGTACGCAACCCTCCGTTGTTTACGCTTCTTTCTAAAGAAAACAGAACCAGCTCAACAGCGCCAACGTTCGTAACTGTTCAGGTTGAAGCTACTCCGATAGTTTAGCCTTATCCGGTCCGAGTAGAGACCTCCGCACTAAACAAGCCCCCTAGTAGTCACTTAAGTTTTTACTGCGGAACCATAAGTGGAGACCGAGAGAGAGAAAGAGTTCCTACACATCACAATATATTAAAATATCAATATTGGTAAAATTAATTAATAATTTTATCTGATTAACTTTGTCACGTGATCAAAATTGCGCCTGAATTTAGCCAAAAAAAAATTAATTAGCCTTTGAGCCAGAATTTAGCCAGCACAATTTAATTAGCCTTTGAGCTAGAATTTAGCTAGAATTTAGCTGACGCAAAATTAATTAGCCAAAGGCGCAATTATTGAGCCAACCTTGATATCAATTGAGCCTTCTACCCTTACATTCAACAACAGAAATATTACAGCGTGACGTATCTTTCCTGTTCCTGAAGGAAGTTTACTTTTTTATTTAATATTTATTAAAGTATTTCGAATTATTCTGAATTATTTCTAATTATTGACTAATTAATGATTAACTGTAATTTTCTAACTAACTAACTACTGAAACTTACTCCTGACAACAGACGTATTTATACTTTCTTTTTTGTTTACACTTTATCTTTGTACTTCATCCTTCATCCTTTATGCGTCATTCTTCATTCTCGTACAAAAATGAAAATCACCTGAAAGTTCATCTAGTGTCACAAAATATTATCCTCCGTGACATTTCACTTGATTACCAATTTTCTTCACCACAATATGTATTATCTCCA
Organism: Diversispora epigaea; assembly: GCA_003547095.1. Taxonomy (NCBI): domain Eukaryota; kingdom Fungi; phylum Glomeromycota; class Glomeromycetes; order Diversisporales; family Diversisporaceae; genus Diversispora; species Diversispora epigaea. Next base: position 420,716 of record PQFF01000234.1, on the reverse strand, counting down.
AAAAAAAAATCATTCAATTCCAACTATTATTTAAATCTTTTTTAAATAAATAATATTTTATATTTATATATTGTTCACCTTTTGTCTCAACATTCATTATTGGCTCATTGATTCATTTAATTTATTATTATTAACTGTTCAAGATATGATCAATGAAATTTTGGAAACTTAAATTTTACATTTGATTTGGTGACTTTTCACTATAATTGTGAACCTGTTGAATCAAAAAAAAAACTTTCTTTTCAAAAAATTCACAAAAAACACGAAACTAATTTATTATTAATATTAGATATTATTTTACCTCATTTATAACTATATCTACAAACTTCCTTAATATAACTTCACGTTGACCATCTCTTTTCCATTGAGATTATTAATATCTCATCTAATAATATCTAATCATTATCTATCAGCCCAAACCCACTTAGCATAATAAATATCATAACTACCTATTAATATTTTGAAATCTATCATAAGGTATTCATTCTATTATTTTATAATGATTATAGCATTTAACCAAGTATCTTGAATAAATTTATCGATTGTGTCATTTCCATTTATCCATTTGTCAAAATTATTTTTGAAGTGTGTTGACAGAAATAAGGCATGCTGTGGCAAAGCAAATTGGTAATCGAAATGTCATAGGGGATGATATTTTTGTGACACTAGATGAACTTTTAGATGATTGTCATCCTTGTACGAGGATTAATAATACCTGACGGAATTAATGTATTAAGACAAGAGTTGCAACCCATAATTGCAACTTTGCAACAATTTGCAATGTCGCAATTATGCTGTAATGTCACAATTATGTTCCAATGTCATAATTATGTCTCAATGTCGCAATATTGCAATTATGCTACAATGTCACAATTATACTTGCACGCAAAATTATTTTGGGGCCCCGAAATTGTAATTTTGGGGAAAAAAGTCGAAATAGTTTTTCATAGAAGACGAAATTATTTTATTTAAAACCCAAAATTTTTTGACCACCCAGATATATTCTTTGATTAAAGATACATATAACTGGGTACTTTTTTTATTTCCATATATAAAATAGATTCTGTATAAATCTCAAAAAGTCGAAATACCTCAAAAATCCAAAATCAATTTTGGGAACATATATAGTCACAATTATACTATAATGTTACAATTATGCTACAATACCACAATTATATTTAATGATACTTGATAGAATTAATGTATTAAAACAAGAGTTGCAACTTTGCAACAATTTGTAGTGTCACAATTATGTTGCAATGTTGCAATTATGTTGCAATATTATAATTATATCATAATGTTGCAATTATACTACAATATTACAATTATGCTGCAATATTGTAATATTATAATTACATTATAATGCTGTAATTATTCTATATATCATAATTATTTTACAATATTGTAATTCTGATGTAATATAATTATATATAAAATTGTTATATATAAAGTTGTTATATATAAAAATCAAAAATAAATGTATTATTGTTATATATAAAATCTTTAATTTTATAATTAAATTATAAATTAATAATAAGTAAATTTATAGTCAAGAATTAAATACATCTACTGTAAAAATTTAGATTAAAAATTAAGAAAATTATAAATGTTTAAATTTTAAATAGTTATTTTAAACTAAAATATTGATTATTCTTTTAATTTATAATTATAAAATTAAAAACTTTTATATGTAATTACAATTATATAAATTTCTAATTTATATATATAATTAGTTACAGCAAAAAAAAAATAGTTAAACTAGATAATTTTTGAAAAATTACTGTATTATAAGTTAAAATAAAATAATTTAAATAAATTTTGATTGGTTAATAATTTATAATAAATTAAATTTTTAATTAACTTGACGTGTTAAACTTTATTAATAATGTCTGAAAATTCTTCTGAAAATAACTTGTCCCCACAATTAAAAAAAAAAAGAAAATCAATATTTAGAAATAAAGTTGGACGAAAATTTTCAAGTATTTGAACATATTTTACTATTGGTAATATAATTGGAAGAGAGCATTATGAAGTTACTTGTAAATTTTGTAATAAAACTTGGAAACGCGGAATACTTAAAAAGATGGCCGCACATTTATGTAATGAATGTACTAAAGTATATGCATCCATTCGTAAATCAGTTCTAAATAAATTTGTTAAAGAATATAATTCTATACCATCTAATGAAACTGACGAAGAAATTGAAAATTCAAGATTATCTTCTTCTACCTCAAATATTTAAGAATTTTTTGNTCTACTGTAAAAATTTAGATTAAAAATTAAGAAAATTATAAATGTTTAAATTTTAAATAGTTATTTTAAACTAAAATATTAATTATTCTTTTAATTTATAATTATAAAATTAAAAACTTTTATATGTAATTACAATTATATAAATTTCTAATTTATATATATAATTAGTTACAGCAAAAAAAAAATAGTTAAACTAGATAATTTTTGAAAAATTACTGTATTATAAGTTAAAATAAAATAATTTAAATAAATTTTGATTGGTTAATAATTTATAATAAATTAAATTTTTAATTAACTTGACGTGTTAAACTTTATTAATAATGTCTGAAAATTCTTCTGAAAATAACTTGTCCCCACAATTAAAAAAAAAAAGAAAATCAATATTTAGAAATAAAGTTGGACGAAAATTTTCAAGTATTTGAACATATTTTACTATTGGTAATATAATTGGAAGAGAGCATTATGAAGTTACTTGTAAATTTTGTAATAAAACTTGGAAACGCGGAATACTTAAAAAGATGGCCGCACATTTATGTAATGAATGTACTAAAGTATATGCATCCATTCGTAAATCAGTTCTAAATAAATTTGTTAAAGAATATAATTCTATACCATCTAATGAAACTGACGAAGAAATTGAAAATTCAAGATTATCTTCTTCTACCTCAAATATTTAAGAATTTTTTGAGAATGTAAAATTACCAGCAGGTCGTAAAAAAGAAATTGATCGTTTATTAATAAGAGCATTTATAATGTGTGAATTCCCTTTTTCAGCTAGAGAAAATCTTTTTTTTATTGAATTTTTAAAACAACTTAATTCTGGATATGATCCTCCATTATCTAATACTCTTTCCGGTTCTTTTCTTGATGTTGAAGCTGCAAATATTAATTTAAAAATTGAAAATGAATTAGAAAAAAGTAAAAATTTAACTCTTGGTAAGTTATTTTTTTATAAATATTATTTTAAATAAATATTTATTAAATTTATTATTATTAGGTATGGATGGTTGAACAAATCCAAATAGCTCTTCTATTTGGAATTACGTTATTACAACTTCAAATAATTATGAATATTTATATAAACTTGATAATTTGTCATCAAATAATCACACGGAATTATATTTGGCTTCAAAAATTAAAGAAATAATGGAAAAAATTGGTCCACGTAGAATTACAGCAATTGTTTCTGATTCTGGTGCAAATATTAATAATGCACGATCACTTATAAAAGTGGAATATAAGCATATTATTAATTTATGTTGTATTAGTCATTGTTTAAATTTAATATCTAAAGATATTATTAAACATCAATTTGCAGACCCTATAAAAACTACGATATTAAAAATATACTTAAAATATATTTAAAATATACTTCATTAAGTATTTTTTAAATATTTTTTAAGTATATATAAGAAATTACTTAAAATATTATTATTTTATATTTAAAATATATTTAAAATATATTTAAAAAATACTTAAAAAATACTTAATTTAGGTAATAAGTAAGTATGTTTTAGGTATATATTTAAAATATACTTAAAATATTATTAAAACATATTTAAAATTAAGTATATTTTAAGTATATATCTAAAATATACTTACTCATTACCTAAATTAAGTATTTTTTAAGTGTATTTTAATGTATTTTAAGTACAAAATAATAATATTTTAAGTAGTTTTTTTATAAATACAATTAAGTATATTTTAAGTATATTTTAATTTATTTTAATAATATTNAGAAATAATGGAAAAAATTGGTCCACGTAGAATTACAGCAATTGTTTCTGATTCTGGTGCAAATATTAATAATGCACGATCACTTATAAAAGTGGAATATAAGCATATTATTAATTTATGTTGTATTAGTCATTGTTTAAATTTAATATCTAAAGATATTATTAAACATCAATTTGCAGACCCTATAAAAACTACGATATTAAAAATATACTTAAAATATATTTAAAATATACTTCATTAAGTATTTTTTAAATATTTTTTAAGTATATATAAGAAATTACTTAAAATATTATTATTTTATATTTAAAATATATTTAAAATATATTTAAAAAATACTTAAAAAATACTTAATTTAGGTAATAAGTAAGTATGTTTTAGGTATATATTTAAAATATACTTAAAATATTATTAAAACATATTTAAAATTAAGTATATTTTAAGTATATATCTAAAATATACTTACTCATTACCTAAATTAAGTATTTTTTAAGTGTATTTTAATGTATTTTAAGTACAAAATAATAATATTTTAAGTAGTTTTTTTATAAATACAATTAAGTATATTTTAAGTATATTTTAATTTATTTTAATAATATTTTAATAATATTTTAATTATATTTTAAGTATTTTTTAAGTATACGTATTTCTTATAGGGAGACCGTTTAATTAGAAGAGCAAACATAGTTATAACTTTTTTTAAAAGATCTCATTTAGCACATCATAGATTACTTCAATTAATAAAAGAAAAAAAAATAAAAGATAGTGGATTAAAATCTTATGTTCCAACACGATGGATAATTTGTCATGAAGCTACAGATTCCATTATACACTTATCTGATGTACTTCGCGAAGTATGTATAAAAATATATATAATTTTTATTTAAATTATTTAAAATTATTTAAAATTATTTTATTAATTAATTTTAATTAATTATTTTTTTAAAAAAATAAGATATTACACTCTTATTCCAATGAGATTACTAATGAATCTGTTAAAATTATTTTAAGACGTCACGGCTATTTTGAAGATACACAAGTACTAGCTGAAATCTTAAAACCTATTCGTGTTGCCATACAAATAACAGAAAGTAAAGATAGGACCCCGAGCAATCTATAAATAGGTCACATTAGAGTTTGCTTAGCTATCATAGTAAAATTTTTAAAAAGTTGCTTATTTTTAATTAAAATTTAAAAATTTACTTACAAAAATTATATTTTTCCTTTCTTATTTCTTAATTTAGTATTATCTGACCTATTCATAGATTGCTCGGGGTCCTGTAAAGATACTACAATTATACTTGCACGCAAAATTATTTTGGGACCCCGAAATTACAATTTCGGGGAAAAAAGTCGAAATAGTTTTTCATAGAAGACGAAATTATTTTACTTAAAACCCGAAATTTTTTGATCACCCAAATTTATTCTTTGATTGAAGATACACATAACTGGGTACTTTTTTTACTTCCATATATAGAATGGATCCTGCATAAATCTCAAAAAGTCGAGATACCTCAAAAATCCAAAATTAATTTTGGGAACATGTATAGCTACAATGGCTGACTGTTATATTAATTTAATTAAAATTGTATCAGCAATCAAAGATCTTTCATCTGAAGATTATCAAGATTTTTGAAATCATTGTATTAAAGTTTTTAATGAACAGTAATTAATTTATTTGCTTTTTTTTTTAGCAAAAATGTTAATTTACTTATTAATATTTTTTACATATAGATTTAAAGAATTTATTGATGATGTTTATTTGTTAACATATCTTTTGCATCCACAATTTAAAGGTATATTTATTTGTATAATTTTTATTTTATTAATATAATATATAAATTTAATAATATTATTAATTTATTTAATAATTCTATTCAAACTATTAAGATGTAGGTATTAATAAACAATATTTTTCAAAACTTTTGGTGACAGCAGGCAATATTTGAAAAGATCTAAGTCACAATGCTAATTCATGTAAAGAATTATTAGCTCAATTAAGAAATTATTATTTATATCAAAGTCTGTACGATGGAACTTACTCACCTAATATTGATACTTCTTATTTATGGTAGATGACATGTATTGATTTTAAAAGTCATCTTAAAACTCTTGCTCTAAAATTATTTTCTATAACTCCAAACTCAGTAGGATATAAAAGGATATTTTCTTCTTTGAGTTGATTTTATGGAAAAAGAAGACACAGATTATCAACAAATAAACTTGAGTCAATGGCTAAGATTTATCGTTATTATCTTACTCAAGCAAAAAAAGAACTTCCTTACGTAGGTAAAAATTATAGTGAAGATGAAATTCAATTTTGGATTAATAGAACATATGACCGAATAATTGAAGATGACAGTGAGGATATTAATATTGATTCTCCTTTACTTCCTGAACCTATTGGTGAACCAAATGAAAGAACAGATATTGAATTAGAATTAGAAAAATTAATTTCTATAGAAAAAGTATTTGTTATAATAAATAATTCAAATGAAAACTTAGAAAAGGAGAATAGTTCGATGGATGAATATTGATAATGAGAGAGAAGATTATAATCCTGCTTTATTCACAGCTGATTATTTAAGTGAAAGTGATATTGAATTGACCAATAATAACTAATTATAACATGTAAATTTATATTTCAAATTTTAATAATTTTAATAGTAATTAATAATTAATATATAGTTCGTAATAATTCAATAGTAATTAATAACTAATATATAATTTTAATAGCAAGTAATAATTAATATATAATTTTAATAAAAATTAATAATTAATATGTAATTCGTAATAATTTTTATTAAAATTAAATAAAAAAATTTTAATGGAATAATCGAAACAATCATTACTGTTAATATATGCGAATTATTATTGATTTATTAACTTTCTATATATTGAAAGTTTTAAATATTATAATTTATTAATTAATTTAATAATATATATAGTATATAGCATAACAATACTCGCATAATTGTCAATTACTACAATTTAGTGAAAAAACACTGATTTATATCTTGTATAACCACTAATCACCACCTAAAAAATAAAAATATAATCTTACAATTAATAATTTATTAATTAATTTAATAATATCTGATATAGCATAAAAATATCCTTACGTAACTGTCCATTTTTCATATTAATATAATTATTACCTGATCTTTCATTATAACAGATCTACTTCTATATTATTATTATTATCATATCAGCTAATTTGCGGATTTTGATCTTAAAAGATACCCTTAAATNATTCAATAGTAATTAATAACTAATATATAATTTTAATAGTAACTAATAACTAATTAATAACTAATATATAATTTTAATAGTAACTAATAACTAATTAATAACTAATATATAATTTTAATAGCAAGTAATAATTAATATATAATTTTAATAAAAATTAATAATTAATATGTAATTCGTAATAATTTTTATTAAAATTAAATAAAAAAATTTTAATGGAATAATCGAAACAATCATTACTGTTAATATATGCGAATTATTATTGATTTATTAACTTTCTATATATTGAAAGTTTTAAATATTATAATTTATTAATTAATTTAATAATATATATAGTATATAGCATAACAATACTCGCATAATTGTCAATTACTACAATTTAGTGAAAAAACACTGATTTATATCTTGTATAACCACTAATCACCACCTAAAAAATAAAAATATAATCTTACAATTAATAATTTATTAATTAATTTAATAATATCTGATATAGCATAAAAATATCCTTACGTAACTGTCCATTTTTCATATTAATATAATTATTACCTGATCTTTCATTATAACAGATCTACTTCTATATTATTATTATTATCATATCAGCTAATTTGCGGATTTTGATCTTAAAAGATACCCTTAAATTTAGATATCACCACAAAAATTAAATTGTACTACGTGATCAGCTAATTATGATTCGTTAATTAATTCAGATGATTAGTAAAATCAACCTTAAAAATAAAACTAAAACAAAACAAAACAAACAAAATATAGTCGCCTATAAGTAAAAACCCATGAGTCAGACTCAAAACCCATGAGAATTATTTAGGTGAGCAATTGGCATTGTTGAATGTAATGTTGACTTTTTACTAATATTAAGTCTTTCTTTTAAGTACTTCTAAAAACACGAATCTCATAAATTGTCTATTCTATGCCATCATCGTCCTCTTCTTTTTCTCGTTGCCTTACTTGTGACAAAGAATTCAAAAACTCAAAAGGTTTGGCACTGTGACACATTAAAATAATATTTATTAGTATTCATTATTATTAGTTATATATTTATTCTTATATGTATTACCTTTGAATTTATAAATAGAGTAGATCGGTAGTACCGATTAGTAAGTACTACATTTGAAGGATTATCACTATGAATTTACCTAGGTATATACCCAGGTACGATACCTAGGGAAATACTCAGGTAAATACTTGTAAAAATAAAGGAAATTGTATTGTTTAGAAGGGAACCAATCTAATGGAAGGAATGGTAAGATTATCTGTGACGCAGGAAGCGTCTGGGAAGATATAAATACAGGTCCTTTTTAGATTGAGTTCGACAGAAGAAGTTCGAAGTTAGAGTTCAGTTTAGTTAATATAGTTTACCTTTAGTTTTATAAGTCTTTTTGATTCCTTCAGTTCTTTTAATTCTTATTTTATTTTATTTCTTAAATTCTTTATATTATTTATCCTTATTTATTATCTTATATATATATTATCCTGCATTATTATTTAAATAAAGTTATTATTTTATTGAAACCTTTGTATATTTTATCACTGTTTAAACCTTTTACATATACGCTTTGCACAAGTAATACAAACTAACTCGGCATGTAAAAGACCCCGTCACAATAAAGAACTCACTCACCTTTGCCTCTCTTACCTAACTTTGTAATTTGCTGTGGATTGATCAAGAGGATCTCCCGAAGCAGCACGATATTACTTAACTTGTAGGATAGTTTTTGTTAGGAAAGATTCCTTAACCTTCAGAACATTGTCGTAAAGGGCACACGACAGCACGACACCAAAATAATGTTCAAAAATATAACCAACACCAAGAAGAACTTGATGAAATTCCAATAAATACTATAGATGAATTCAAACAAATTATAGTATCAGAAATACATAAAAAACTATCTTTGAGCTTTAAAACTATGGGGAAAAAACTAGTAACTATACCGTGTACAGAGAGTATTTTTTTTTCTGTTTTTGGCGGGCACATTCATTATTATTCTAAAGTAAAGGAATTTTATAAATGTTTTTTTCGAGGTTCTAATTCATATGAAATTTTAAGTGAAATTTTTAATTCAGAACAATGGGGGAAAAAAGTATATTCACAAAATCTAGTAACTTATATAGTGTGTTTAGATCCGATTTCATGGAATAATAGTTCACAAGATCAATCAGTAGAAGAAATAAATCCTCTTGAAAATTTGTTACAATTATCAATTAAAAAAAAAATAATAAAGAGACGTCCACGATTTTTGCGAGGGGAAATTTTAATTGAATGGAAGAAAAAAATATTTAAAGAAATAAATGGAAATATAAATAAGGCGGGATATTTGTATATTAATTTTTATATTTCGCAATCACAAAATTTTTAGATTTATTTTAATAGATTTGTAATCAATTTATGTAATAAAATTATTTACATTTTATCAATAATAAATTTAAAATTTATTACATTAATTATATTTTATTTTATTTATTAACAAACTAAAAAAATTATTTAAAATATATTTAAATTCAAATTAAATTACAAAATAATAAAAACAAAAGTAAATATTAATAATATATAATATCAAATAATAATTAACAATATAATTACCTTTAACACAAAGTTTTTTAATTTTATTAGATTCGGGTAATGAATTATAATTAAAATAAATGGTACGATTTTCATATTCCATTATTTCTTGAATAGCAGACTTTTTCCTCAATAAATTTCCGCCATTTTTAAATGTTTTACAAAAAAATGTTGAAACCTGATGATGGTTCTTTTTTTCAACGGCTGAACATGAAAATGCTTTAATACCCCATTGTCGATGTTTTGCTAAAAATTCCCACCCATGAAATACTAATACATGTATATAAGGAGTTATTTGGTTTGGTAAATACAGACCTTTTGTAAAATTTTTAGGATTACTTGGATTTCCACATGATGGAGTAAGAAATAAATTTAGCCACTTTGGTTTATTTTTTAAATTCTACTGGATCTGTCTTTTTGTTTTTTAATGCACAATATAATAAAAAAAACCCATCCCATAATTTTCTAATTAAAGATGCACGTGAAGGTTTAAATAATAGCCCTAAATTAAAATACTCTAATACTTTTTTTTTGTCATCACCTACAAGAGAAGTATATTCCCAATTATGAGAATCCTTGTTTTCTCAAAATTGAAAAGATATTTTTAAACGTTTCATTTCATCTAAAATTATTTTTCTAGTTATGTTATTAAATAAACCAAGTTCTTTGATTTCAGATAATACTAATTCCCACAACCTATCTGTGATTCGTAAAAGAACATGTAATTCATCAAATACTATATTATCTATTGGGATCATACAAAAAAGTGGTGAAGAAATATGTCCATTAATATTATTATAATTTTTAAAAATTTCATCCATATTTTTTTCTATACACCAATCTTTGCTTAAATCTCCAATTTGATTTTTCGAACACAAGCACCATGGACAAAAATATTTTGAAGTAGGACCATTTAATCCCAAACAAATAGCTAAAAATTTCCAATCGGAACTAAAGTATAATTCAAATTTCCACAAAATCCCAGTTATTTCTAATTCATCTTTTTTTAATGAATGTAATTCTTCAATAAATGGATTTAATATAAATTTAAGTGTGTCATATTTTTCTGTACCTGGGTATAAAGCAATTGTGTAATGATAATCTGAATTATGGTGATGACTTTCATGATTTAAAATCATAAATGTAATCATTACGTGCTTGATTTTTCGTCCAACATTTCTTCCATCACCTGAAATTCGCAAATGTATAATTGGATTTGATGAATCTAAAATTGACTCCTTTTGCAAATGTGGTATGATATAATATAAAATATCTTTTACACTTCGACAAACACCTAATCCCATTGTATCTAAAACTTCTTGTACTATTTCAGGATCTGTGATATTTAATTCTTCAAATTCTATATTTTCTAAAATGTCTTTTTCTTTCATATCCACTAATGAAAGTTTGATTTTTTGATTCATATAATTGGTAATCTCAATTCGTTTATTAGAAATTGCATATTCACGTGTCAAATGATAATCTGCTATTGCCAAATCTCTATATGAATCTCTTGATATTTTTCCATAATCAACTGCTTTTACTATTGATTGAATATGATTATTTTCTTCTAATTGATTTTTAGATCCATAATTTATTTGATACTCCATTTGATTAATGGAAAATTCAATTGATTTTAATGTTACCTTATCTGATGAGTGATATATTTTGTTTATATTATTTTTAAAGTTTGATTGTATATTTGTTGCAATTTTCTTAGCACGCTTTTCAAGTGTTGATGAAGTGCAGTTAAGAGCGGGCTTAATTAGATTTCCTCTTCTTTTTGATTCTCTTTCTTTTTGTACACTACTTAATTGCAACCCAAACAAAAGTGGACCAGAAATAGTAGCTTTTAAATCAGGATTTAAAGCCTAGAAAAATAATTTAATTAATGTATATTATATAAAATAACAAATAATAATTATAACAGATAAATATTTACTTGCTCATAAAGTGATGCTGCATTTGAGGTGGATTTATTTGAAGAAATGATATTTTGAAAATTTGATCCATATTTAATTCGAAATTGAAAAGTATGGGTCTCATTATTATAATCTATTTCACAATGAACCGTTCTTTTTTTGGTTTTACGTCCCCATGTTGTCTCGATGATATAATTATGTGGAATTTTATAAAGTTTTACTGGACGTTTGTTGGTTTTCCTTGGTGTTGAAAGTTCAAGTTGATTTGGATAAACTCCTTCTTTTATAATAATATAATTAAAACTACGTCTAGTAACATTATTTACACATTCTTTATACAAAATTTTATTGCTTAAGGGATAAGTTGTCTCTTCTTTAATACAAAGTTTATTGGTAACATTTTCTTGGTCACTATTGTATTCACTATCTGAAGCCATGAAGATAAAAAGATAAAAGTATTTTTGAAAAATTTTTTTTTTTTGAAACCAAAATAATTATATATTTATTTAAAAACATAATCGCATTTCGTGTTTTGTATACATTTAATTATTTCAGATTATTAACAGTTATTTCGTTAAGAAAACTCGCTGCGGGCTTTTTCCTTAAAATTACTTAATGAGGAATTACTGACGATGGCTACGTTACATACCCGAAAACCAAACATATACATGACTACAGAATGTCCGTTCTGCAAAAAATACAAGGAAACTAATTCACATATCTTCATGTGTGCAGATTATTGAAAAATACTTAAATCTACTTTTCGATCGATAATTAAACAAATATACATAAAAGAAAAAGGAAATATAGATCTTCATGATCTCATGAGTAAAATTACTAGAGGACATTTTTTAAAGATAAATTACCACAGACAAATACTTGGTACTCAACCTTCAGACAGATTCGAATTTAATGATCTGGTTAAAGGTCTCATTCCAAAATCAATATACCGTTTAATAAGAAAAAAGGTTAATTCGACAGAAACGGGGAAAAATATGGTAATGGAAATTTTTTGTTCATGGAAAAAAACATTATACAGTCGCTGGAAAAACAGATGTAAAGATTTTCTGAATTGGGAAATCAAAAATGATATTGGTGAATCCGATAAAAAAAGTAAAGGTAAAAAGCCTTACATAGATTACACATATTTAGAACGGAAAAAACATTTATATGATATAGGGATAGATATAAAAAAATTTATTATTAATAGTGTTTATAAAAATAANTCTTCATGATCTCATGAGTAAAATTACTAGAGGACATTTTTTAAAGATAAATTACCACAGACAAATACTTGGTACTCAACCTTCAGACAGATTCGAATTTAATGATCTGGTTAAAGGTCTCATTCCAAAATCAATATACCGTTTAATAAGAAAAAAGGTTAATTCGACAGAAACGGGGAAAAATATGGTAATGGAAATTTTTTGTTCATGGAAAAAAACATTATACAGTCGCTGGAAAAACAGATGTAAAGATTTTCTGAATTGGGAAATCAAAAATGATATTGGTGAATCCGATAAAAAAAGTAAAGGTAAAAAGCCTTACATAGATTACACATATTTAGAACGGAAAAAACATTTATATGATATAGGGATAGATATAAAAAAATTTATTATTAATAGTGTTTATAAAAATAATGTAGATATACTTTCAAATATTTTCTTTTGTCTAGACGTAGGTGGGGTTGTAGCCTCCCAGTAGAAAGGTTAAAAACTTTCTACAGTGGTAGGTTAGGCGGTAGTAAAGTTATGAATAATAGCTTAACTTAGTCAGACTCTATTCTTCAATGTAATTTTTTAATAAATTTTAATAATGAATAAAGTCGAGACCTCACTGGTCCAGTTAAATAACAGTTATTTCGTTTTAAGTTTTTATATTTTTAATAGTTTAATAATTAGTCAATCATTTAGCCAATCACAATTTGACAGATCGCAGATCATGTGTTCAAATTGATAGCACCCTAAAATTAGGGTACAAATTTCCATTCCGAAAATTAGCGGATATGTTATCTGATTCTCCTATATTTATAAGTCTAATATTAATTATCTTTTATCCACTTCTAATATTTCTATATTATAAACTAATCCTTCATCATTACCCAACCTTAAAACTCTCTATAGGCCAAGTCCAGCCTGACTTTACAAGGTCTGGCTTAGACTTATTAGCCTATGATTTTCATTTTTTGATAATATGCAAAAAATAAGAAGAAGAAAGATATTAAGGAAGGGGGAAAGGTAAGTATAAGTTTTTTTTATTTTTTTAAAAAAAAATAATAATAATAAAATAATTTACCTTTTAGCTTACGTCCGCAAAGCCTGTTTTGACCTCACGAACTAGGGAAGGGGGAAAAGAAGAAAGATATTAAGAAAGGGGAAAAAATAAGTATATGTTTTTTATTTTATTTTTTTTAAAAAAAAATAAAAAATAATAATGAAAAAAAATAATTCACCTTTTAGCTGTATGTTCGTGAAGCCCATTTCGACTACCGTGAAGCCTATTTCGACTTCACGAACTAGGGAAAAGAGAGAAGAAAAAAGATATTAAGAAAGGGAGAAAAATAAGTATATGTTTTTTATTTATTTTTTTTAAGAAAAATATTAAAAAATAATAAAAAAAAAATAACTCACCTTTTACATCAGGAAATTTTTTATGTCGGAGGTTATTGTAATAATTTCGTTTTCAAAGGTTATTGAAAGTTATCGGACCAATAACCTTCGCAAATATTACGTTTATTATGATAAAGTGAAGGTTATTGAAGGTTATCGATATTAATAACCTCCAGAGTATTACGTTTTATTAATAAAAATGAAGGTTTTCGGTACCAATAACTTTCGTAAATATTACGTTTATGTTGGAGGTATTCGAAGGTTATCGGAGTGAAGGACTTCGAAGGCTTACGTTTAAAAAAATTTACTGATGTANATAATAATAATAAAATAATTTACCTTTTAGCTTACGTCCGCAAAGCCTGTTTTGACCTCACGAACTAGGGAAGGGGGAAAAGAAGAAAGATATTAAGAAAGGGGAAAAAATAAGTATATGTTTTTTATTTTATTTTTTTTAAAAAAAAATAAAAAATAATAATGAAAAAAAATAATTCACCTTTTAGCTGTATGTTCGTGAAGCCCATTTCGACTACCGTGAAGCCTATTTCGACTTCACGAACTAGGGAAAAGAGAGAAGAAAAAAGATATTAAGAAAGGGAGAAAAATAAGTATATGTTTTTTATTTATTTTTTTTAAGAAAAATATTAAAAAATAATAAAAAAAAAATAACTCACCTTTTACATCAGGAAATTTTTTATGTCGGAGGTTATTGTAATAATTTCGTTTTCAAAGGTTATTGAAAGTTATCGGACCAATAACCTTCGCAAATATTACGTTTATTATGATAAAGTGAAGGTTATTGAAGGTTATCGATATTAATAACCTCCAGAGTATTACGTTTTATTAATAAAAATGAAGGTTTTCGGTACCAATAACTTTCGTAAATATTACGTTTATGTTGGAGGTATTCGAAGGTTATCGGAGTGAAGGACTTCGAAGGCTTACGTTTAAAAAAATTTACTGATGTAGTCATGTGTCCGTGAAGCCCATTTCAACCTTCACAAAGTCCATTTTGACCTCTACAAACTGAGAAGAAGAAAGGCATAAAGGTATTAGGGAAGGAGGCAAGGTAAGTATAAGTTTTTTTTTATTTTTTTAAAAAAAATAAATAATAATAAAAATAATAATAACTTAACTTTTAGCTACACATTCGCGAAGCTAATTTCAACCCCCACGAAGCCCATTTCGATCCCTATGAACTGAGAAGAGAAAGGTATAAAGATATTAGAGAAGAAGGTAAAGTAATTATAAGTTTTTTTTTTATTTTTTTAAAAAAAAAATAATAATAAAAATAATAATAATTCACCTTTTAGCCATACGTTCACGAAGCTGATTTCGACTGCTGCGAAGCTGATTTCAACCTTCACGAAACCCATTTTGACCCTACAAACTGAGAAGAAGAAAGGACTAAAGGTATTAAGGAAGAAGGCAAGATAAGTATAAGTTTTTTTTTTATTTTTTTTTAAAAAAAATAATAATAAAAATAATAATAACTTACCTTTTAACCACACGTCCGCGAAGCCGATTTCGACCTCCACAAAGTCCATTTTGACCCCACGAACTGAGAAGAAGAAAGGTATAAAGATATTAGGGAAGAAAACAAAATAAGTATAAGTTTTTTTTTTATTTTTTTTAAAAAAAAATAATAATAAAAATAATAATAACTTACCTTTTAGCCGCATGTTCGCGAAGCCGATTTCGTCCTTTACGAAGCCTATTTCAACCCTCATGAACTGAGAAAAAGAAAGGTATAAAGATATTAGGAAAGAAGGCAAAGTAAGTATAAGTTTTTTTTTTATTTTTTTAAAAAAAAAATAATAATAAAAATAACTTACTTTTGCCACATATTCGTAAAGCTGATTTCGACCTTCACGAAGTCTATTTCAACCTCACGAACCAGCGAAAGGTGAGAAAAAGAAAGGTGTAAAAGTATTAAAGAAAAGAAACAATGTAAGTATAAGCTTTTTTTTATTTTTTTTAAAAAATAAAATAAAATAAAAGAAATAAAAATAATTTTTTTTTTAAAAAAAAAACTAATTATCATGTTATGCCAAATTTTATAATAATTATATTAATTATATTAATTAAAAGACATATCTTATAGACATCTGCGATATCAATTTTGAGAAGAGAATGTTCTTATTAGCGAAAGAAGATAAGTATTATTTAAAAAAAATAATAAAAAAACCTATCTTATCAACAATCGTGAATGTGATTTCTAAGTATTAAGACAAAAAAAATATTGATATAATTACAATATTGCAGTATAATTACGACATTGCAACATAATTGCAGCATTGCGCCACAATTGCGACATTGTGTCACAATTGCGACATTATGGCAAATAGTTGCAACTAGTCATTAAGTTGTAACTAATTACAACTTATAAAAATAATTAAGGCAGATATCTTTAAAGAGGATGAAGGATGCTATACGAGAATGAAGGATACCATACGAGGATGAAGGATATCATACGAGAATGAAGGATGATGCACAAAGGATAAAGTATAAAGTACAAAGATGAAGTGTAAACAAAAGAGAAAGTATAAAAATGACTGTTGTCAAGAGTAAGTTTCAGTACTCAGTTAGATATATTTTAACGAGTTAGTCATTAATTAATAATTAGAAATAATTCAGAATAATTCAAAATACTTTAATAAATATTAAATAGAAAAGTAAACTTCATTCAGGAACAGGAAAGATATATCACGCTGTAATATTTCTGTTGTTAAATGATACTTTGCTTTTAAAACTTTATATTTTATATTTTAATAAACTTATACTTTGTGTTGTAATATTACGAAATATTATTAAATATTGTTTTACTACTTTTACTCCACCTTACTCATTGTGCCTTCATAATTAATTTGATTATTATTATTATTATTTATTATATATTTATTATCTGTTTCGAGATAGGCAAGTTTAGATCGATTAATTGCTTGACCTACTGGCAGATAGAGCGTATTATTATTTGTTTGTGTGATGCAAACTTTGAGACTAATTTGAGAAATTGTTCGAAATACTCTGTACTCCTGTGACAGAATTTGATGCCTCCTGTGAGGTGGCATATAATATTGGCATATCTGTTTCACAAATTTTATATTCTTTAATTAATTTAACAAAGTACTCATTATATTTCTATTTTTGGGAAAAGATAATCAAAGAAATTTTTTTAACACTACGAAATAATTCAGAAATATACAACTTAATATTATTATAATTTTCTTTTCATAAAAACTGATTTCTTCCATTTTGTTTCGCGATCTGTCAAAAGTGATCATCAAAGTAGTCATTAACATAACAAAATTCTTCCAGATCAAAGGATTTACAACGAAGATTGTCAAGCAAAAATTTGTGTAACCAGATAAAATCTCTGAAGGATCGTCAAAAATACTTTTACAAAATCTTGTGGAATGATATATCAAACTGTTGAAACAAAGGAAAATTATCAAACCAAGTATAAATGCTGGTGAAAATGAGGCGAATGCTTTAATACTGGAATTTCAAAATGCATTTTGTATAAGAAACGATACAAGAATGCCATCATTTTTTGGAGGAAACCAAGATTCCATGAAATTATTAGAAGAATTTAATCGATCAGCAAAAATAAACCAATATACTGATGAATACAAACTCCAAGTAGTCAGCAGATATCTATAGGGAACAGCAGGACAATAGTTTAATGAAGCACAAAAAAGACAGAATCCTATTAATCATTGGAATAATACAAATAAAATCTCTTTTGAAATGTCTTTCTTGGCCACTTTTCGAACAACTGCGTTAATAAACTAATGGAGATTTGAGTTGCAGATGAAAGTACAGAAACTAAATGAAACTGTAGAACAATATTCAAACAATATTAAAAAATTAATTAAATGAATAGATAGTAATAGTAAATGGAGCGAAGACAAAAAAGTCTGGCAGTTTTTGAAAGGATTACGAAAAGATATTGCCTATCAAGCCTGACTATTTATTATGTTTCAAGAGAAATCAACATTGGAAAAAACGATTAGAACGGCCAAACAATTTGAAGAAAATGCTCAAACTTACCCCGAAGCTATAACAGAATATACTACTACCACTTCTATGGGTATACAAGGACTGTACCTTTCCAAAATAAAAATAATGAGAGTGAAGATATAATAGAACGAATAGTACAGAAAGCTTTTACGCCTATTGCTGAAACATTACAGAAGATCATTGAAAAAAGAGAAAGAGCACCTAATACTTTTAATAACAGATCAAACTATAACAATAATAACAGAGGACAAAGTTATAATAATTATAATGGCAATAAAGGACAAAGCTTTAGAAGTTATAATAACCCGTCAAATTGCTACCATTGTGGACAGACTGGGTATATAACTTGGAATTGTTCTATGAGACAAGGAAACCAAAGAATCCAAATAAATCCAGCTGCTTCCGCTGCCCCACGACCTATCAATACTGTGCCTCCTTCAACTAATACGGCGGTGAATCAAACTACACAACAAGTTTCGCAAAGAGATATTGAGGGTGCACAAATTCCACATGAGATGTGCACGGGATTTCGAAATGTTGCGAAGGTCACGGGAGATGACATTAAGATGACAGTGTAACCGGATGAGTGTGTTACCATCTAGATGACAGATTATTCATCTTTGTACGAAGTATTTTATCCTTGTGTGTCATCTTTAAAAATAGAAAAGAACGTGTTTAGACGCGACAACACAGGATGAAAGAAAATAAGTTTGAAAGTGTATAAAATAGACTGGTAATTTAGGATGTGAAAAGAATCGGCTCATTTTTACAATTTTTATAATTTTTAATTTTCTTTTGGTATATTCCGAATAATTACGAAAATCTTTTACTTAATTTGTAATAATAAAATAATAATCTTTTGGTACGCATTTTTTAATAAAAATAAATAATAAAGATAGAAACATATTGTTTCGATTTAGCAGCAGAGATAAGACACGCCAAAGCAGTGATATATTTTTGTTGTTACATCTTTGCAATAAGTTTAAAAGTTTCGATATACACCATAATAATTTGATACGTTTTAATATTTTTATTTCGTGATAACGGTAATATTGGTGAGAAACGGTTAACAGCCCGTAATACCTCTATTACTAATTTTGTAATTTCTTGAATAAAGTTACTGAATAAAGTCTGAAGCTAAGATTCGGAAGTTTGCGTAGTGAGCTGTAAAAAGATACTTTTACTCCACTTACTCACGTACCTTCAGATCGCACCTGTGTGTACTGTGTTAAGAGTTTATTTTATATATCTATTCATTGCGAGTAGGCAAGTGACTGCTTGATCCTACTGGCGGATAGTGGGCGTTACGAAATATTGCGTACAAGAGTACGTTGAGTTAGTACGAAAAGGGGTGTGACGAGAGTTCGATTTAGTGGGACTGATTGACGTAACTTTACTCTTTGTTCTGGGCAGACCGCCACAGATTTTGGTGCCTCCTGTGAGGTTTGGCATAAAGTATTCTTAAAAGAAGTAGTGTTTCACAGATTTACGAGAATTTTGATAAATATAGTTAGAGTTCATATTGTTTGAGATATCCCCTTTAAAAATCCAAAAGATTATTCCCGCCAAAAGAAAGCGTAACAATACGAAATATTCTTAAAAACGACAGAAATTTCCGTTCCCAACAAGACTTTTGAGTACAAAACAGTCGTTAACATAATAAAGTTCTTACAAATCAAACGATCAACGACGAAGACAAACGTCTTGAAATTTGTGTAACAAGACAACAAGAATCCGTATCCCTACGAAACAATAGCCACCGTGACGAATAAAAGAATAACTAGAGGAATGAGTCGCAGCACCGAAGAAAGCGGAACCAACGCTTTAATAAAGGGATTACAAGACGCCTTTCGTATCAGAAATGATGCGAAGATGCCGACGTTTGGAGGAGGAAATCGAGACCCTATGGAATGGTTGGAAGAGTTCAACAGATCTACTAGGATAAATCAGTATACTAGCGAATATAAACTTCAAGTCGTCGCCGGATACTTATAAGGTGCAGCGGGACTGTGGT
The DNA here is from genome assembly GCA_003547095.1 of Diversispora epigaea. Classification (NCBI taxonomy): domain Eukaryota; kingdom Fungi; phylum Glomeromycota; class Glomeromycetes; order Diversisporales; family Diversisporaceae; genus Diversispora; species Diversispora epigaea. The sequence continues at coordinate 400,337 of PQFF01000234.1, read as the reverse complement.
TCAGCGAAGTACAAGAGGGACAAAACCCCATTACGCATTGGAGCGACAGAAACCGAGTATCGTTCGAAGCCTCATTTTTAGCCACTTTCAAGACCACTGCGCTGATAAATCAATGGAGGTTCGAACTATCAATGAAAATACAGAAAGTGAACGAAACAGTGGAGCAGTACGCTAACGACGTCAAGAAACTGATCAGACACATTGATGGCGAAAATAGATGGAGCGAAGACGAAAGGGTCTGGCAGTTTCTAAAAGGATTACGAAAGGATATTACTTACCAAGCACAACCCCTTATCCTGTCCCAAGAAAATCCTTCTCTAGAAGCAGCAATCAGAATTGCGAAACAATTCGAAGAGAATGCGCAGACATACCCTGAAGCCACGATCGGGTATAGCGCTGCTACCTACGTAAACCTCCAGAAATTTACGCCAAGTCGCGACCAGGACCGAAATAGAGAAGACGTAATAGAGCGCATTGTACAAAAGACACTTGCGCCAATCGTCGAAAAGTTACAGAGAATTATGGAGAGGGATGAGAGACCTATACACACATCCTACAGAAGGCCGAACTACAACAACGATATTAGAGGTCAGAACACATGGAACTGTAACAATAATGCCAATGACCCGTTTCGCTGCTTTTTCTGCGGACAAGCGGGACACATAGCAAGAATGTGCCCCACAAAGCAAGGAAACCCGGGAAATCCCGTTACACTTCCGCCTCGAGAACCAGCTAGAGCGGTTCAGCCCCAAGCCAATGTCGCGACGAATCAATCCGTAAACCAAATACCGTTAAATGGCGCAAATGGCAACACATTCGTGACCCAACAAGAAGAAGTCAAGCAGCCCGTTGCTACCACATGGAAAACAGCACGGCATTTAAACTATTAAGCGCACCTCCGGAGGGTGAGAGTGCGAGTGAAACAAATCCCTTATTAGAGACCGGCACAAATAATGCGAATGTAGCGGAAGGATTCGCGAACAAACAAACAACCCAGCCTATTGCTAAGAGGTTACGCTCAGGAAAGGGTAAAGAAGTATCCGAAGGATCACGACAAAAGAAGAAAAGAAAAGCACCTTCTCTACAACAACCATACATGACGCAAGCTGCCCCACCATATTCCATTGTCTCTGACCTGTTGAACACGAGAGCTAATATTACTTTAGGACAGATCATGGCAATGCCACCTTTCTGAAATGATGTACGGAAAGCTTTGGTACCCAAACGTACAAAATTAGCGAAAGTCGCCAACCATACAAAAATAGAAGGAAATACACCTATGATGTGCAAGGCCCAGGTTGCAGGATGGAAGGTCGAAGTAATACTTGATAGCAGCTCTTCCATCAGTATTGTCTCAAAGAGTTTCATGGAGTCATTGGGACGAAGGGTGAAGAAGTCCTCCGAAAGAAGGATTACGGGTATACACGACGAAAAATGCTCTAGTTTGGGAATTGTAACCCAAGTCCCTGTAAAGATAGGAAGTGTAACTGTAGCAGTGGACATGGAGGTTATCGATGCGTCCGGATACTCTCTAGTACTTGGCACTGACTGGCTGAGAAGAGCGGGTGCAATTATTGATTATCAGCATTGTAAACTGACGTTAAAAGACGAAAAAGGAGCGATTAGTATCCCTTGCCGGAACACCAATGAAGTGCCACCGGATAGCGACGATGAGAGTGATAACGAAAGTGATGAGGAGAACAATGAGAGTAGTGAAGATTCAGACGAGAAAACCGATGACAACAAGGCAAACTTTGTAGGCCTCTCATACAATCTGCCTCAGCAAGGGACCAGCGTGAAGTATAAGATTATCTCCGAAGGAATACGTACAAATTCGGAGTGCACCACTTGTGAGACCTATGATTATCTAACGTACTGTTTCGACGTTGTCAGAAAGAAGAAGAAGCGTAAGCAAGGACGACGAAGTGTTACGGGACCAAAATCATCCTGTTGGTGTGAAAAATATCTTGAAACTAGGGAGGACAAATGCGAAATGTGCAAAGAACAATTACGAGAATGGGAAGCTATTTCAATACTACCGCAAAATGAAATACAAGACATACGTTGTAACCTGACGCAAGGAGGAGCAGAGATGCTTGAGGAAAACCAGTACAAACCTTTAATTGCGAAGATTATCGGAGAATTCCCGAACTTAACAGCAAATGACCTCTCTCAGTTAGGGAAAACTGGCGTCTATCAACATACAATAGATGTAGGAACTGCGAAACCTATCAAGTTGCATCCCTACCGAACTTCACCCTGACACTTGAATTTCTTGAAGGAGGAAATAGAACGCATGTTGACGAACAGGTTAATCAAAAAGTCATTTAGCCCCTGGTCTGCACCCACAGTAGTGGTTAGCAAGAAGAATGGGAAGTTCAGGCTTTGCATTGATTACAGAAAGCTGAACGCTGTTACGAAACCTGACGCCTACTCAGTCTCGCGAATAGCTGATATGCTAGATGCTTTAGAACATTCCACTTTCTTCTCCACTTTAGACCTAGCATCGAGATTTTGGCAAGTGGAAGTAGCAGCGAAGGATCGCGAAAAGACCGCTTTCACTACCCCATTTGGAATATATGAGTTCCTAGTAATGCCGTTTGGACTCATCAACGCTCCCGCAACGTTCCAGAAAGTGATGGATAGAGTTTTCCACAAAGTTGCGTGGAAGTTCGTACTTGTATATATAGACGATATTATCATCTACTCGAAAACTCACGAAGAATATGAAGAACATTTAAGAGTTGTTTTTACCCTTTTGAGGAATGCAGGTTTAAAGATAAATCTGGAGAAGTATGACTTCTTCCGAACGAGACTAGCATTTTTAGGCCACATCATAACAATTAAAAGGATAGCTCCTGATCCGGCAAAGATCGAGAAAGTGAAGAGTTACCTTGTCCCAAGAGACAAAATGAATGTCTGAGAATTCTTGGGACTTGCGTCCTACTATAGAAGATTTGTGAGAGAATTCTCTACTGTCGCGAAACCGTTACATAACCTTACGAAAAGGGACGTCATGTTCGAATAGAAGCATGAACACCAATCCGCGTTTGACTTGCTAAAGGGTCATCTAACTTCGGCACCTATAATGACGTACCCTGATTTCACGAAACAATTTATACTCGCTACCGATGCATCTGACTGTGGTATTGGAGCTGTGCTCTTACAGAAGGATACGGAGAATCACGAACACCCCGTTGCTTATGCTAGCCGACTGCTGTCCAGTACCGAACAAAACTATACTGTCGTTGAAAGAGAGTGCCTCGCTGCCATTTGGACTGTACGACATTTCAGGCATTATTTGCATGGTCCCAAGTTTGATTTGTATACTGACAACCTAGCCCTCACATGGTTGAAGAACCGTCCGCAACCGAAAGGAAGAATTGCCCGCTGGATCTTTGAACTATCTGAGTACGATTACGAAATAATTCATAAACAAGGGTGTCTTAACGCCAATGCAGACACTTTATCCCGGATCCAGTACTAAAATTAATAGAGGAAACCCGGAAACTCAGATAAATAGAAGAGGACTTACGAAACCTTTCGAAAATGGACATGGAAATTTACAATCAAATAACCGAGTACTTAATCAATCACACTTTTCCCCCGAACTGGACAGGTGAGCAATGACGACAATTATGGCAGCAGGCGAATCATTATATCGTACAAGACAATTTATTATTCAAACGTAATAAGGATGATAGCCCATTACGGGTAATATTGAAAAGCGACGTAACAAAATTACTACATAATATGCATAGTGTGCCGAATGCGGGACATTTCGGCATAAAAGCAACAATCGATAAAACGAGAAAGTGATACTTCTGGCCCACCATGGGCATAGACATAAAGAACTACGTAGAATCCTGTGACGCGTGTCAACAACAGGGTAAACCTACGAGAACCGAAGAAATGCGACCCCATTAAAGTAGGGCAAGCGTTCGACCGATTAGGGATAGACATCGTGGGACCCTTGAAACTGACGTCCACAAAGAAAAGATACATTATAGTAGCTACGGACTATTTCACAAAATGGCCAGAAGCCAGAGCAATAAAAAAGGCAGATGCGATGACCGTCGCATGGTTCCTATATGATGAAATAATATGCCGTCACGGATGTCCGCGAGAGATACTATCAGATAGAGGAGCAGTATTCGTCAGCCAGGTAGTAGCGAACCTAGTAGAGATAATGGGATCCCATCATAGACTTACGTCTGCCTACCACCCTCAGAGCAATGGCCTGACAGAGCGGTACAATCAGACCTTATGTAGGGCTCTGGAAAAGTGCGTACAAGAAACAGCATACGATTGGGATGTGTTAATACCTCCGGTACTTTTCGCATATCAGACCATTAGGAATAGGACGACAAAGTACGAACCCTTTTACCTACTCTATGGTTGCGCGCCTACACTGCCCATAGAACTCGACATAGTAACGTGGCCAACCACGGAAATTAACGAAAGACAGTATGAGGACCTAATCAATAGAAGAATCAGTGAAATGGTAGGAGTATTTGCAGACAACAAGATCAAAGCGTCCAAGAACATAAAAGATGCCCAAGCACGACAAAAGAGGGCTTACGATAAAAGAACCCACATTATGACGTACAGAAACAACGATATGGTACTAGAATATCAATCAGATTTACAAAACGTTTATGGTGACAAGTTCCGGAACAAATGGACAGGGCCTTATTTCATTCATCAAGTTTTGGGAAATGGATCATACATATTAAGGAAGTATTGAACCACCGACCTGTACACGGAAATCGCCTAAGGTCTTACAAACAAAGGGGTTTTATCTCACGTGAGATAACAGAGAACAATAGCCGTGCATGAAAGACGAGGATAAAATGCGACACTTCCCGAAACACGACTAAGAACATTTAACATGTCCCATCTACAAATCTCCGAAAGCTTTTGTGAATGAGTCAACAGATTACGTGAAGAGTTATTAGAACTATCGAGAGGCGCACAGCTTATACTAGATGATACAGGGGCATATCTGGTAACGGAAGGTTACGCAATAAACCTGGGAGGACCCACGAGTGATGAAGTGGTGCAGCGAGGGAACGACATGTTACTCCCATATGTCTTGGATACAATAACCGCACCCGAAGAGGTACATGATCTTATGGAAGCAGTGTTCGATCACGACATAGCCAGGCTGCTTTCTATAGCCACGGATTTAGATAATCCTAACGGACAACAGGTAAACGCTTATAGAAGGCTCGGAGAGTATATTTCTACTTTTCAAGAAATCCGTATGGCTACGTCGATAAAACACGAGTTGCAAGAGTATTCCCATCAGAACGGATCACAGACATATCAGATAGCGCAAAGGTTAAGATCTCTCGCACAAGCAGTCGGAATGCTGCGACCCAAGAATCTCCAACTGGTCACACCTGACTGGATCTACAAGCTTCCGAAACAGGAGTACGAAAGATTATTGAAAATGTGTGGTGAAATGCATCTGCAGTTAATGAGCGATTTATGGGGTATGAGTGTGGGGTCGCAGGAGCTCCCCCTTGAAGGAGGAAATGTTTGAGGGTGCACGAATTCCACATGAGATGTGCACGGGATTTCGAAATGTTGCGAAGGTCACGGGAGATGACATTAAGATGACAGTGTAACCGGATGAGTGTGTTACCATCTAGATGACAGATTATTCATCTTTGTACGAAGTATTTCATCCTTGTGTGTCATCTTTAAAAATAGAAAAGAACGTATTTAGACGCGACAACACAGGATGAAGGAAAATAAGTTCGAAAGTGTATAAAATAGACTGGTAATTTAGGATGTGAAAAGGATTGGCTCATTTTTACAATTTTTATAATTTTTAATTTTCTTTTGGTATATTCCGAATAATTACGAAAATCTTTTACTTAATTTGTAATAATAAAATAATAATCTTTTGGTACGCATTTTTTAATAAAAATAAATAATAAAGATAGAAACATATTGTTTCGATTTAGCAGCAGAGATAAGACATGCCAAAGCAGTGATATATTTTTGTTGTTACATCTTTGCAATAAGTTTAAAAGTTTCGATATATACTGTAATAATTTGATAAGTTTTAATATTTTCATTTCGTGATAATGGTAATATTGGTGAGAAACGGTTAACAGCCCGTAATACCTCTATTACTAATTTTGTAATTTCTTGAATAAAGTTACTGAATAAAGTCTGAAGCTAAGATTCGGAAGTTTGCGTAGTGAGCTGTAAAAAGATACTTTTACTCCACTTACTCACGTACCTTCAGATCGCACCTGTGTGTACTGTGTTAAGAGTTTATTTTATATATCTATTCGTTGCGAGTAGGCAAGTGACTGCTTGATCCTACTGGCGGATAGTGAGCATTACGAAATATTGCGTACAAGAGTACATTGAGTTAGTACGAAAAGGGGTGTGACGAGAGTTCGATTTAGTGGGACTGATTGACGTAACTTTACTCTTTGTTCTGGGCAGACTGCCACAATATAATCTAACAACCTATCTCTATTGTTTGGAAAAGAATACAGCATTTAAATTAACAGGCGCATCTCAGGAGGTGAGAGTGCGGATAATATAAATCCCTCATTTAAGACCGGAGATAGTGATAGAGTAATAGAAGAAAATATTGAATCCATAAGTAAACAAGATACTCCGCAACCTATCGCAAAAAGATTATGCTTTGCAGAAAAGAAAAAGGAAGTATCTGAAAATCCTAAACAAAAGAAAAGAAAGAAAGTACTCCAGTTCAACAATCATTTATGACACAAAATGTCCCACTATATTCTATCGTCTCAGATTTACTTGTGACAAGAGTATACATGTTCCCAAAATTGATTTTGGATTTTTGAGGTATTTCGACTTTTTGAGATTTATGCAAAATCTATTCTATATATGGAAGTAAAAAAAGTATTCAGTTATGTGTATCTTCAATCAAAGAATAAATCTGGGTGGTCAAAAAATTTCGGGTTTTAAGTAAAATAATTTCGTCTTCTATGAAAAACTATTTCGACTTTTTTCCCCAAAATTGCAATTTCGGGGCCCCAAAATAATTTTGCGTGCAAGTATAGACAAGAGTCAATATCACTTTAGGACAATTAATGGCTATGCCTCATTATAGAAGCGAGACACGAAAGTCTTTGACACCTAAGCATACAAGGATTGTGAAAATGACCAATCATAAAGTAGTAGAAGGAAATACATCCATGACTTGNTAGAAGAAAATATTGAATCCATAAGTAAACAAGATACTCCGCAACCTATCGCAAAAAGATTATGCTTTGCAGAAAAGAAAAAGGAAGTATCTGAAAATCCTAAACAAAAGAAAAGAAAGAAAGTACTCCAGTTCAACAATCATTTATGACACAAAATGTCCCACTATATTCTATCGTCTCAGATTTACTTGTGACAAGAGTATACATGTTCCCAAAATTGATTTTGGATTTTTGAGGTATTTCGACTTTTTGAGATTTATGCAAAATCTATTCTATATATGGAAGTAAAAAAAGTATTCAGTTATGTGTATCTTCAATCAAAGAATAAATCTGGGTGGTCAAAAAATTTCGGGTTTTAAGTAAAATAATTTCGTCTTCTATGAAAAACTATTTCGACTTTTTTCCCCAAAATTGCAATTTCGGGGCCCCAAAATAATTTTGCGTGCAAGTATAGACAAGAGTCAATATCACTTTAGGACAATTAATGGCTATGCCTCATTATAGAAGCGAGACACGAAAGTCTTTGACACCTAAGCATACAAGGATTGTGAAAATGACCAATCATAAAGTAGTAGAAGGAAATACATCCATGACTTGTAAAGCCCAAGTAGCTAGATAGAAAGTTGAAGTAATACTTGATAGTGGTTCATCTATTAGTATCATTTCAAAGAACTTTATAGAATCCATAGGTTGATGAATTGAGAAAGCATCCGGAAAAAAATAACTGATATACACGGAGAAAGACGTCCTAGTTTAGGAATCATAACACAAATACCAATAAAGTTGAAAGAAATTGTGGTAGCAGTTGATATGGAAGTTATTGATGCAGCAGGTTACGTATTAATTTTGGGAACAGAGTGGTTAAGGAAAGCACGTGTTATAATTGACTACCAAGAATGTAAATTAATTTTAAAAGATAAAAAGTAAACAGCTCAAATCTCTTGCAGAAATACTAGAGCTACTGTCTTGGATGATAATAAAGAAGAGGATAATAGTGAAAAAGAATATGTAGAAAGTAGTAATGATTTGGATACTAAAGAAGAAGAAGTGAACTTCGCAGGATTAACTTATGAACTTCTGCACCAAGAATTCTATATAAAATATAAATTTACTTCCGAAGGAATGTACAAGAATTCGAAGATTGTCACATGGGAATTATATGATTAGTTATCTTATTGTTTTAATTCAGTTAGGAAAAAGAAAGGTGCTCAAGAATGATGCAATCACAACAGGACCTAATTCCTATTGCTGATGTGACATATATTTAGAAACAAGTTAGAATATATGCGAAGTCTGTAAAGAACATCAACAAGATAAAAAGGTTATTTCTATTATACCACAAAAGGAAATACAAGATATTCGTTGTAATTTGGTACAAGGTAGAGTAGAGAAACTCGAAGAAAACCAATATAAGTCGCAAGTTTACAAAATTATCGAAGGATTTCTGAAGCTGGTAGCCAAAGATCTTTCAGAATTAGGGAAGACAAACCTTTATTAGCATACAATAAACACTGGCGAAGCAAAGCCTATCAAATTAAACCTCTATAGAACCTCACTCCGATACTTGGAATTTTTGAAGGAAAAAATAACAAATATGCTAAAGAACGAATTAATATAGAAGTTGTTTAGTCCTTGGTTCGCACCTATTGTAATAGTGAATAAGAAGAATGGGAAATTCAGGCTTTGTATAAATTATAGAAAATTGAATGCGGTCACAAAACCTGATGCATATCTAGTATCACGAATAGCAGACATGCTAGATGCTTTGGGATACTCTGCTTTCTTTTTAACTTTAGACCTCACTTCAGGTTTTTGGCAAGTAGAAGTATCTGCTAAAGACTAGGAGAAAACTGCTTTCACTACCCCATTTGGTACCTATGAGTTCCTCGTGATGTCTTTCAGACTTATTAATGCCCCTGCAACCTTTCAACGAGTGATGGATAGAGTCTTCCATGAAGTTCATATTAGTAGATATCGACAATATTATAATATATTCGAAAACTTACGAAGAGCATTTGAAACATCTGAAGGATGTATTTACACTTCTGGAAAATGCCAGATTAAAGATAAACTTGAAAAAGTGTGATTTTTTCAAGACGAGGTTAATATTTTTAAAACATATTATAACAATCGATGGAATAGCCCTGGACCTTTCGAAGATTGAGAAGGTGCAGCACTATCCAGTTCCACAAAACAAGAAAAACATGAGAGCCTTCTTGGGATTAACCTTATATTATCGAAGATTTGTGAAAAGTTTTGTCACAATTGCAAAACCATTACACAATCTTACGAAGAAAAGTGTTATATTTAAATAGAAGCCTGAATACCAGCTTGCGTTTGATACATTAAAAAGACGGTTAACTTCGACTCCTATAATAATCTACCCTGACTTTTCGAAACAATTTATACTAGTTACCGATGCATCTGACTGGGGAATTGGAGCTGTGCTCTCCCAGAAGGATACGGAAAATCTCAAACACCCTTTCACTTACGCCAATCGCCTGTTGTCAGCTCCCAAACAAAATTATACTGTGCTAAAAAAAGAGTGCCTTGCTGCAATATGGGCTGTACGACATTTTAAACATTACTTACATGGCCCCACGTTTGATTTATATATAGATAACTCCGCTTTAGCATGGCTAAAGAATCGTCCACAACCCAAAGGAAGAGTTGCTAGATGGATTTTTGAACTATCTGAGTATGATTACAAACTTGTTCATAAGCAAGGAAGGCTTAATGCCAATGTTGACGCATTATCTAGAATAACTAATTAAGACAGTAAATATAACAGAACTCGGATATTTACACTGGTCGAAATATGGAATATCGGGCACCTATTGAGCACCTATCGGGTATCTGATAGGTATGCATTAGGTGCCCGATATATTGAATATCAGGCACCCGATTGACGGTGTAGTCGTCCCGAAGTTCGGACACTTATCGGGTACATATCGGGTATCTATCGGGCATCTATCGGGCACCAATATTTTGTCATTTTTTTCAAATTATTTATTTTTTATTGGGCACCTATCATCTATATATTGTGTTACAAAATGATAAGACAGAAGGTTATATCTGAAAATAAAAAAATTAAGATAATTCATAAGTAAATTTTTTTCTACTATTTATTTTTTTTATTTATTTATTTTTCAAATGAAATTTTATTTGATCATTATTATTATTATCCCACTCAAGAGGATTATACCCTCAAAAAATTTCTTCTGTACCTTTGACTTTCAAAATAATAAATATTGTTATCACAAATATTACAAGTAGTTTCATGAAATTTCTAATGCATGTTCATTAGTGATAATATTAGAAGACAAATGAATTGCGCTGTATTCGAAATTTTTCGAGGTGGTAAAACAAGTGAAGAAATTGGTCGTGTTTCAAGAAGTTGTTGATATTAATAAAATAAATCTTCCCAGAAATTCTAAAACACCTAACCTGTGGGAGACATTGTTTCGAAATTTCTCAAGGTTAAGAAATTTTCACTTGTTCATTTATCGAGATTAATAAATTTGGATTTTTGCTTTTCTCCATTGAATCATATGTTCCAAAATTTTACTTTCATCAAATTGTAAGTCCTTTCTTTTGAGGATTTATCCAGGGAGAGAATGAAAATTGTCAGATTCAGAAATAATATTAGGATGTTTAGAAGTCTTGAATAATTTTAAGGTTTTTGATTTGATAAAGTATTGCAAAATTTAGCTATAACAATGAAAAATTGTTATTTACAAGATAAGTTTGGAGATGTTCGACTAATTCATCTAGTTAAGGTTCATTAGATGCAATTAAAAGATCAAAAATGATAGAGTTTTTTTAATTTTTCCAATGAAATTATTCTACCGTAAATATGGCTATATAATATAAAAATAATTTTTAAGCTTGATAGCAAATTGTAAAATCAAATACTTTGACATGAACATAATTTTGTTAAATTTCTTTTCAAAGTGAGAACTACGTGATTGCAAAATCATCGAGTGAATTTTAAGGTTAAAGGAGATTCTATCGAATTTCAATTGAACATCATAAAAGTCGAGAAGGTCGTTTTATTGTGTAGCCATTTTTTTATAAATGAGAAAACGTTGATCATTACACCATTTTTAATTTAGGTTTCTTGAAACACTACACAAGAATCTTAAAAACAAATTAAAGCAAAAAATCTTGATGTCAGCCAGAAATTTTTTTAAAAAATTATTTACTAATTTCTAAAAATATATTAAAACAATGAATTTGAATAAAAAAGAAGCAATCATGGAAGAAAGAACTCATGCATAATATTCTGAAAGTATCAGCAAATGAGTTTCAGAAGAGATTGAAATTAAATCGATCTTTTAATATTTTAATAATTATCAACCATTTCTTAGTCGAATTTCGAAAACTTCTAATTCTTTAACCGAAAATAAAGTTTCTTTAGAAATATTTGAGAAATGATTTAATTTTGGACTAATAAATTCACAAGAACGAATAAGTTTTGGATATGCTAAATTAACCATGCAAAAATTTTTTCTTTCGGTTTTCAAATTGCCTTTTAAACATAAAGCATTTCCAAAACAAAACTCTAAATCCTTTGGATAATTATAAATGGCATAATCAAAATTCTTTACTATCCTGCTTAAAATAGAATTTTTCATATTTGCTGTTTTTAACGAAAATACAAAACTGTGTTTTGATTTTTTCCATTGATTATTACTATTATCCAACTCGAGTGGATTAAATCCTCCAAGAATTTCTTCAGTACCTTCCACTCTTAAAATAAAAACTGTGTTTGGTACTTTGTCACAGATATCATAAATAGTCTTAACATCGAAGCCATCTCTGCTTCCTCTTACAAGTAATTTAAATTCATACGGATTATTTTCAATATATGGGGTTTCTTTTTTATCTATCCATGATGAAATTTCTAGTGCGTGTTCATTGGTGATAATATTAGAAGACAAAGGAATTGGAGTAATTTTAGTTGAAAGTGTTGTGTTTAAAACTTTTCGAGGTGGTAACACAAAAGAAGAAATTGGAAAGGTCGGTGTAATAAGTTTTATAATGATATCCGAAAGAAGTTGGTATCCAAAAAGTTGTTGATACGGATAAATCTTTTCTATCACATCTTCACAGGAAAAACTAAAATATCTAATATGTGGGAGGCATCCTTTCAAAGTTTCTTTTAAGGTGACGAAATTTTCACTTGTCCATTCATTGAGATTAGCTGGTAAAGTAAGATTTTTTGCTTTTCCCCATTCAATTAAATATTCCCAAATTTTAATTTCTTCTAATTGCAAGTCATCCCGTTTAAGAATAGAAATTAATGCATCTTCGGACAGAGAATGAAAATTTTCAGACTCGAAGATAGTATCGGGACGTTTGGCAATAATATTATACCAGAAGTCTTCATGGTTTTTGACTTGATAATTCATCAGATAAATTTTTGCAAAATTTAGCCTTAACCAAGAATAATTGTTGTTAACAAGATAAATTTGGAGATGTTCAACTAGTTCATCTAGTTCAAGTTTATTAGATGCAATTAAAAGATCAAAAATAAAAGAGGTTTCCAATTTTTCCAACGAAATTTTTCCACCATATATATACCTAAAATAATTGTTATTAATATTATAAATTTACTGTCATTATTTAAAATAATATTAAAACTTACTTGATAACAACATCAAATACTTTAACAGAAATATTTGGTAATTTTAATACTTTGACATGATTGTCTTTGAAAGTAATTTCGTCGAATTTATTTTTAAAGTAAGAACTACGGGATTGCAAAATAATCGAGTGAACTTTATAAATATTGGTTAAAGGGGCTTCTTCACCAACTTCAATTGTGATATCATAATTAACACCACTTTCAAAAAGTTGAGTAAGGTCGTTTGATAGACGGTCATAAAATTGTGTAGCCATTTTTTTTTAAAAGAAAAACAAAAGGTGTATGGTTATTTCAACGCCAATTTTATATAAATAAATTAAAAAGATGTAACACAAGATGAATAACCAAAAAATTTTAATGTTAATCCATATATAAATAGGTTTTATTAAATATAGATTTTGAATAAAATTATGATAAAATTATTTAATATAATAAAAATTTAAAAATGGTACTGTTAACCATAACTAAAAAAGAAAATAATAAAGTTCAGAACGAGCTGATTTTACGAATAATGAATCGGATTTACTAAGCGAGTGTAATCATTACTCTAATATATTCTTATCCCAGAATATTTAAACAAAAACAAAGAATTCTTGATTTGAAAATTTTGCAAATAAAACCGAAATTATTTTCTTAGTAAAATTTTGAAAACCTCGTATTCTTCAACTGAAAAAAAATATTTTTCAAAACATGGAAAAAAAGAAGGTGATATAAACTCTCTAGAACGAATTGGTTTAGAATAATCTCCATTCGCGCAATAACATTTTTTCTCGGTTTTTAAATTACCTCTTAAACATAAATCAACACTAAAACACAACTCTAATTGATTTGGAAAATTATAAATAGCAGAACCATCCGCATCCACTCTACTTAAAATGGAATTTTTCATATATGCAGTTTTCAATGAAAATACAAAACTATCTTCGGCCCTTTCCCATTTATCATTATTATTATCCCACTCGAGAGGATTAAATCCTCCAAGAACTTCTCTCGTACCTTTCACTTTCAAAACAATAATTGTATTCGATACTTTATCGCAAATATTATAAATAGTTTTAACATCAAACCCATCTCTAGATCCTCTAACAAGTAATTTAAATTCATATGGATTATTTTCAATATATGGAATTTCTTTTCTATCAATCCATGATGAAATTTCGTGCGCATTTTCATTAGTCATAATATTAGAAATTCTAGTTAGAAGTTTTGTATTTGAAATCTTTCGAAGTGGCAACACAGTCGAAGAAATTGGCTTGGTTGGTGTAATAAGTTTTATATTGATATCGGAAAAAAGTTGGTGTCCAAGAAGTTGTTGATATGGATAAATCTTTTCAACTACATCTTCTCCAGAAATACTAAAATACCTGATTTGTTGGAGACATTGATTCAAAGTTTCTTTCAAAGATAAAAAATTATCACTTGTCCATTCTTTAAGACTAATAGGTAAATTAGGATTTTTTGCTTTTCCCCATTGAATTACATATTCCCAAATTTTACTTTCTTCTAGTTGCAAGTCATCTCGTTTAAGAATAGATATCAATGCATCTTCAGGAAGAGAATGAAAATTTTCAGACTCGAAGATACTATTAGAATATTTGGAAATAATATTGTTGTAGAGGTCTTCAAGGTTTTTGACTTGATAACTTTTTCGATAAATTTGATTAGATTTTTGACTTAACCAAGAAGCACAGTTGCTGATAAGGTGAGTTTGGAGATGTTCGACTAATTCATCCAATTCAAGTTCATTCGAGGCTATCAAGAGATCAAAAATGACCGAATTTTCCAATTTTTCCAATGAAAATTTTCCACCATAAATATATCTAAATAAAATACATAATCAATATAAAATTATACTTAAAATAAATTTACTATTATTATTTTCTAAAAGTAATATTTAAACTTACTTAATAACAAAATCAAATACGTTAGCAGAAATATTAGGAAATTTTAATAATTTGACATGATTTTCATTGAAAGAAATTTCGTTGAATTTCTTTTTAAAGTAAGGACTACGGGATTTCAGAATATTTGAATGAACTTTATAAATATTGGCATCTTCNTCGAAGAAATTCTAGTTAGAAGTTTTGTATTTGAAATCTTTCGAGGTGGCAACACAGTCGAAGAAATTGGCTTGGTTGGTGTAAGAAGTTTTATATTGATATCGGAAAAAAGTTGGTGTTCAAGAAGTTGTTGATATGGATAAATCTTTTCAACTACATCTTCTCCAGAAATACTAAAATACCTAATGTGTTTGAGACATTGATTCAAAGTTTCTTTCAAAGATAAAAAATTATCACTTGTCCATTCTTTAAGACTAATAGGTAAATTAGGATTTTTTGCTTTTCCCCATCGAATTACATATTCCCAAATTTTACTTTCTTCTAGTTGCAAGTCATCTCGTTTAAGAATAGATATCAATGCATCTTCAGGAAGAGAATGAAAATTTTCTGACTCGAAGATACTATTAGGATATTTGGTAATGATATCATTACAAAAATCTCGAATAATTTTGAGGTTTTTGACTTGATAACTTATTCGATAAATTTGATTAGATTTTTGACTTAACCAAGAAGCACAATTGTTGATAAGGTGAGTTTGGAGATGTTCGACTAATTCATCCAATTCAAGTTCATTCGAGGCTATCAAGAGATCAAAAATGACCGAATTTTCCAATTTTTCCAATGAAAATTTTCCACCATAAATATATCTAAATAAAATACATAATCAATATAAAATTATACTTAAAATAAATTTACTATTATTATTTTCTAAAAGTAATATTTAAACTTACTTAATAACAAAATCAAATACGTTAGCAGAAATATTAGGAAATTTTAATAATTTGACATGATTTTCATTGAAAGAAATTTCGTTGAATTTCTTTTTAAAGTAAGGACTACGGGATTTCAGAATATTTGAATGAACTTTATAAATATTGGCATCTTCCTTCCCAACTTCTATTGAGACATCATAATCGACACCACTTTTTCGAAGTTGAATAAGGTCGTTTGATAAACGATCGTAAAATTGAGTTGAAGTAGAATACAGCATTATGTATTGTCTGTGTATCAATAAATGATTGAATAAGTGCAAATCAAAGCTTTTCCTATTTATAAATCTCAACATTCTTCGTGTTAAAAAGTGATAGGAAAAAAGGCTGCCTAATCTGTGCTTTAATAAATTTTTCTCTGTAATTGTCAATATTTTTTGTTGTAAAAAAATAAAAAAGTAAGTCAATCAATTATTATATTTTTTATTTTATTTATTGTATTAACCAGTAAAAATCATCCTAGATCACGTTTTTTCATAAAATTAAATTATGTACACCAGTCAGTTATTCTTTTTTAAAGACTGAAAGAATATTTTTTTCGAAGGGTCTAATTTAAATAATTTATTTTCATTGTTGTCTTATTAATTTTTTTTATTTAAAATAGAGTAAAAGATGTTGCCAATTGAATGACTTAAATAAATAATAAGAAAGTTATGGTAAACTTAATTTAAAGTACTTGTACTTGCGAGTAATAATATTATTCTTATCGGGCAAAAATAAAGAAAAATTATATAATGAAAAAATATATAAAAAAAGAATACATGCTACTTTAATCATTTCTTAGTAAAATTTCGAAAACTTCATATTCTTCAACTGAAAATAAAAATTCATGAGAAANTGATAAGGTGAGTTTGGAGATGTTCGACTAATTCATCCAATTCAAGTTCATTCGAGGCTATCAAGAGATCAAAAATGACCGAATTTTCCAATTTTTCCAATGAAAATTTTCCACCATAAATATATCTAAATAAAATACATAATCAATATAAAATTATACTTAAAATAAATTTACTATTATTATTTTCTAAAAGTAATATTTAAACTTACTTAATAACAAAATCAAATACGTTAGCAGAAATATTAGGAAATTTTAATAATTTGACATGATTTTCATTGAAAGAAATTTCGTTGAATTTCTTTTTAAAGTAAGGACTACGGGATTTCAGAATATTTGAATGAACTTTATAAATATTGGCATCTTCCTTCCCAACTTCTATTGAGACATCATAATCGACACCACTTTTTCGAAGTTGAATAAGGTCGTTTGATAAACGATCGTAAAATTGAGTTGAAGTAGAATACAGCATTATGTATTGTCTGTGTATCAATAAATGATTGAATAAGTGCAAATCAAAGCTTTTCTTATTTATAAATCTCAACATTCTTCGTGTTAAAAAGTGATAGGAAGAAAGGCTGCCTAATCTGTGCTTTAATAAAAATTTCTCTGTTATATTTTTTGTTGTAAAAAAATAAAAAAGTAAGTTCATCAATTTTATATTTTTATCATTTATTGTATTAACCAGTAAAAATCATCCTAGATCACGTTTTTTCATAGAATTGAATTTATGTATACCAGTCAGTTATTCTTTTTTAAAGACTGAAAGAATATTTTTTTCGAAGAGTCTAATTTATATTTTTGCAAATAGTTTATTTTCATTGTTGTCTTATTAATTTTTTTATTTGAAATAGAGAAAAGATGTTGCTAATTGAATGAATTAAAAAAATAATAAGAAAGTTCATGGTAAACTTAATTTTAAAGTACCTGCGAGTAATAATATTATTCTTGTCAGACAAAAATAAAGAAAAATTATAATAAAAAAATAAAAAAAAGAATACATGCTACTTTATATTATTTCTTGGTAAAATTTTGAAAACTTCATATTCTTCAACTGAAAATAAAAATTCATGATCAATCCATTTGCAAAATCTTAATGGACTAATGAATTCATCAGAACGAATTGGTTTAGAATACGTTTTACTAACCATGCAAAAACATTTTTTTTCGGTTTTCAAATTACCAATTAACCTTAAAACATTGCCAAAACCCAACCATGAATCCTTTGGATAATTACAAATGGCAAAACCATTATTCTCTGACGTACTACTGAAAATAGAAATTTTCAGATTTGCAGTTTTTAATGAAAATACAAAACTGTCATCTGCATTTTTCCATAAATTATTATCCTTATTCCACTCAAGAGGATTATACCCTCCCAGAATCTCTCCCGTACCCTCTACTTTCAAAACAATGATTGTTTTAGAAACTTTATCACAAATATTATAAATAGTTTTAATGTCAAACCCATCTCTAGATCCTCTAACAAGTAATTTTAATTCATATGGATTATTTTCAATATATGGAATTTCTTTTTTATCAATCCATGATGAAATTTCGAGTGAATGTTCATTAGTCATAATATTAGAAGATAAAAGAGTTGACGTATTTCTAGGTGAAAGTTTTGTATTTGAAATCTTTCGAGGGGGTAACACAAGTGAAGAAATTGGCAAGTTAGATGCTATGAGTCTTGAATTGATGTCTAAAAAAAGTTGGTGTTCGAGGAGTTGTTGATATGGATAAATCTTTTTAACCACATCCTCCCCGGAAATGCTAAAAAACCTAATGTATTGCAGACATTGATTCAAAGTTTCTTTCAAAGACAAGAAATTATCACTTGTCCATTTATCAAGACTAGTAGGTAAAGTGGGATTTTTTGCCTTTCCCCAATCAATTACATATTCCCAAATTTTACTTTCTTCTAATTGCAAGTCATCCTGTTTAAGAATAGAAATTAATGCATCTTCAGGGAGAGAATGAAAATTTTCAGATTCGAAAATAGTATTAGGATGCTTGGCAATAATATTGTCGCAAAAGTCTCGAATTATTTTAAAGCATTTGACTTGATAACTTGTTCGATAAACTTGAGAAAAGTTAAGTTGTAACCATGATGCACCGTTATTGACAAAATGAGTTTGGAGATATTCAATTAATTCATCCAATTCAAGTTCATTAGAAGCAATTAAAAGGTCAAAAATAATCGAATTCTCCAATTTTTCCAATAAAACTTTTCCACTATAAATATATCTAAATAATATATGAAATTTATATTTATTATAAAATTATAATTAAAATAATTAAAATAAATTTAATATTATTATTTTCTAAAATAATGTTTAAACTTACTTAATAATAACATCAAATACGTTAACAGAAATATTCGGCAATTTTAATAATTTTACATGATCGTCATTGAAAGTAATTTCGTCGAATTTATTTTTAAAGTAAGGACTACGGGATTGTAAAATATTTGAATGAACTTTATAAACATTGGCATCGTCCTTCCCAACTTTTATTGAGATATCACAATTAACACCGCTTTTAAAAAGTTGAGTAAGGTCGTTTGATAAACGGTCATAAAATTGAGTTCCCATTTTTTAATAATAATAATAACAAAATACAATCATTATATATTTTTAGTGTTCAATAAATAATTGGATAAAATTTTATAAATCTTTGTGTTACAAGATGATAATTGTATCCATTTTTTTTTGCAAGTGTGACACCGGGATAAATTTTTTCCTGAACTATAACCCTTAAATTTTTATGATTGACCCATGCAAAATATCGAAAACTTCCAAGAATAACTACGATTCTAATATTACTGAATGAACATACACTCGAAATTTCATGAATCGGTAAAGAAACCCATATATCCCAGATGAATTTAAAGTATGGTTTGATTTGTAATATTTGTGATAAAGTATCGAATACTATTATTATTTTGAAAGTTAAACGTGTGGGAAAATATTAACATGGTTTATATTTTCATTAAAACTACAAATCTGGAATTTTGATATACATACTAAATCTAAAAAATCTAAAAAAGGAAATTATTATTATAAAATGCCTATTAATTTCCTTTTTTAGCCATAATAAATCATGCCTGTACAGGTTAAGATCCTCTTTCAAAAATTTATTGTTAATTTTAATATTTTAATAAGTTTCTATAATTAATAATTCGTTGAAGGATAATAAATCTGCCATCTATAATTACCCAATGATTTATCTTTGGGTTTTGGCGACGCTTTACATTTAAGAGGCCATCTAAAAACTACAAAAAAATGTTTTTCATGGATAGAATAACATTTCCTAAAACCATTTCGTCCTAATGAATTTATTTAATGTTTATAATTTCTTAAATATTCCTAAAAACTTTATTTTCAGTTAAAGGGTATGAGGTTTTCAAAATTTTACCAAATTATTTTATCTATGAAAAAAGTTTGTTTTTTTTAATTGAGAAAATTTTTTGAAAATTGCTAAATGTCACCGTAGGTGATTGTCGCCACTGGGCAAAATTAAAATTACACAGGCAAAGTTAGGGTTAGGGATGATCAAGGAATTATGAAATTTTGCCTAGAGGTGACAATCACCTGCGGTGATATTTAGCAATACCCAAATTTTTTATCATAAATTGAAATATTTAATAATATTTAATAATAATTGATTATATATTTTAAAAAAAAATTAAAATAATAAAATTAGAATAATAAAAAATAAAATATCCAAGGATAAAATGTAATAAAATATACAGTATATTAAAAAACAATCTTCAAACCCTTTTGAAAAAGACATTAACTTTCAATATAAAGTCATTCATTTTGCTTGAAACTCATCCTTCATGCCTTAAAAATTTCATCTTGATAAGAAAAAAACACCTTAAATTCATTAATATTTGGCATGTAGATAGATTTGATATCGTATCGTTAAGGTGATAAAGTATCAAACAAAATCATTATTTTAAAAATAGAATGTACTTGGAGGTCTAATCTTTTTAAGTTAGAATATGGTAAAGATCATTTGAAAAAATGAAAATAGTTTATAAAATATATTTTAAATTTGGTTATCTGTTATAAATTACTGAATAATGATTAAAAAAAATACAATATTATTAAATTAAAATTTATGAATAATGAATTTATTAGCAAGTTTAATAATAACCTAATCTCAAAATATTTTTTTTTATAAATTAAACTATAAAAAAAATCATAAACAATATAAAAATAAATAATGTTTATTATTGTATTAATTTAATAAAATGAATTCTATTTATGCTACCTAACTTTTGACAAAATTTCAAAAACCAAATATTCTTCAACTGAAAATAAAAATTTGAGAGAAACATCTGATAAGAGATTTACTGGAGTAATAAACTCATCGGAATGAATTCGTTTGGAATACCTTCGCAAAAGCATTTTTTCTTGGTTTTCAAATTACCTTCTAAACATAAAGCCTTGCCAAACGGCAAACATAAATCCCTTGGACAATTATCAATGGCATAAGTATTATCCTACGCTCTACTTAAAATAGGGTTTTTCAGGTTTGCAGTTTACTATAATTATATCTAAATAATATATAAAATTTATATAAAATAATTTAAATAAATTTACTATTATTATTTTCCAAAAGTAATATTTAAACTTACTTAAAACAACATCAAATACGTCAAGTAATTTTTTGAATTTATTTTTAAAGTAAGGACTACGGGATTGCAAAATATTTGAATGAACTTTATAAATATTGGCATCTTCTTTCCCAACTTCTATTAAGACATCATAATTGACACCACTTTCACGAAGTTGAGTAATGTCGGCTGATAAACGATTGTAAAATTGAGTTGAAGTAGAATACAGCACTATGTATTGTCTGTGTATCAATAAATGATTGAATAAGTGCAAAGCAAAGCTTTTCCTATCAACATTCTTCGTGTTAAAAAGGCTGACTTTAATAAATTTTTTCCTATGTGATTTGTCAATTATATTTATTTCTTTTTATAAAAAAATAAAAAAAGATCACGTTTTTGAATCAGTCAGTTATTTTTTTAAAAATATTTTTTTCGAAGAGTCTAATTTACTTTCATTGTTGTTTTATTAATTTTTTCATTTGAAATAATAAAATGTAATTGAATAGATTAAAAATACATTTAAAATACTACAGTAAAAGATTTTTTTTTTAATTCAAACGGAGTCATGCCCGTATAAACATTACAGTAAAAGATATTGCCAATTGAACGAATTAAAAAATAATAATAAAGTTCATGTTCAGTATATTTAGACAAAATAAAGTTGAAATTATATAATAAAAAAATAAATAAAAAAAGGATACATGCTACTTTAAATCATTTCTTGGTAAAATTTTGAAAACCTCATATTCTTCAACTGAAAATAAACATTCAGGAGAAATACACGATTCATTGACTATTGGACTAATAAATTCATCAGAACGAATTGGTTTAGTATATGCTGCTGAACCTTTCATGCAACAACATCTTTTCTCAGTTTTCAAATTGCCAATTAACCATAAAGCACGGCCAAAACCCAACTTTGAATCCTTTGGATAATTACAAATGGCAAAACCATTATTCTCTGACGCACTACTTAAAATAGAATTTTTCAGATTTGCAGTTTTCAATGAAAATATGAAACTATCTTTGATCTTTTTCCATTGATCATTATTATTTTCCCACTCGAGAGGATTATACCCTCCCAGAATCTCTCCCGTACCCTCTACTTTCAAAATAATGATTGTTTTAGATACTTTATCACAAATATTATAAATAGTTTTAATGTCAAACCCATCTCTAGATCCTCTAACAAGTAATTTAAATTCATATGGATTATTTTCAATATATGGAATTTCTTTTTTATCAATCCAGGATGAAATTTCTAATGTATGTTCATAAGTCAAAAAATAAGAAGATAAAAGAGTTGATGTATTTCTATTTGGAAGTTTTACATTTGAAATCTTTCGAGGGGGTAACACAAGTGAAGAAATTGGCAAGTTAGATGCTATGAGTCTTGTATTAATATCTAAAAAAAGTTGGTGTTCGAGGAGTTGTTGATATGGATAAATCCTTTTAACTATATCCTCCCCGGAAATGTTAAAATACCTAATGTGTTGAAGACATTGATTCAAAGTTTCTTTCAAAGACAAGAAATTATCACTTGTCCATTTGTCGATACTAGTAGGTAAAGTTGGATTTTTTGCCTTTCCCCATTCAATTACATATTCCCAAATTTTACTTTCTTCTAATTGTAAGTCATCCTTTTTAAGAATAGAAATTAATGTATCTTCAGGGAGAGAATGAAAATTTTCAGATTCGAAAATAGTATTAGGATACTTGGCGATAATATTGTCGCAAAAGTCTCGAATTATTTTAAAGCATTCGACTTGATAACTTGTCCGATAAACTTGAGAAAAGTTCAGTCGTAACCATGATGCACCGTTATTGACAAAATGAGTTTGGAGATATTCAATTAATTCATCCAATTCAAGTTCATTAGAAGCAATTAAAATGTCAAAAATAATTGAATTCTCCAATTTTTCCAATGAAAATTTTCCACTATAAATATATCTAAATAATATACATAATTAGTATCAAATTATAATTAAAATAATCTAAAATAATATTTAAACTTACTCAATAATAACATCAAATACTTTAACAGAAATATTCGGCAATTTTAATACTTTGACATGATCGTCATTGAAAGTAATTTCGTTAAATTTATTTTTAAAGTAAGGACTACGGGATTGCAAAATATTTGAATGAACTTTATAAACATTGGCATCTTCAACTTCTATTGCGACATCACAATTAACACCACCTTTAAAAAGTTGAGTAAGGTCGTTTGATAAACGGTTGTAAAATTGAGCTTCCATTTTTTTTAACAAAATAAGAATAAGAACAAAAATGGGTAAATTATATATTTGTGTATCAATAAAATTTTAAAGTATTTGTGTTACAATATGGTAGGACAGTCGCATTGTCTATGCATTGTATTAAAATAAAAAAATTTCTGAGTCGGTTTTTATACCAGTTATTTTTTTTAAAGATTTATATTTTGCGAATAATTCACTTTATTTTTAAATGAAATTTTATTTTGCCGCATTGGGTTTTGGAATGACTGAAAGAAGGCAACAGGTGTGCTTAAAAAATTCTGTCCCAGGATTTACATATAAATAAAAATTAGGGTGACACCGGGATAAATTTTTCCCTGACCCCTGAATTTTTATGACTGACCCATGTAAAAAAGAAACCTCATATATTGAGAATAATCCATTAGAATGAGATGAGATTTGGTTAAGACCACAGTCAGACCTGTATATAATCACCACTTTGGGACTGAATTTTGGTGGTTATTATAAGCCTAGGTGATTATAATCTATAACTATATCATATTAAAAAATTTTTTTGGAACTGAATAAAGTGGTTATTATAGATAATTGTTGATTATAGACAGTGTGATAATATACAGGTCTGACTGTATTTATAATATTTGCGATAAAATATCAAATACTATTATTATTTTGAAAGTTAAAGGTACAGGAGAAATTCAAAAACTACAAATCTGAAAATTTTATTTAGAGCGTTGAAGTAAATAAATCCGCCATCTATAATAACCCAATATTTATCTTTGGATTTTGGCGACGCTTTACGTTTAAAAGGCGATCTAAAAATTACAAAAAAATATATTTCGTGGATAGTTTAACTTTTCCAAAGACCAATTCGTCCTGATGAATTTATTTAGTTCTAAAGTTTATAATTTCTTAAATATTCCTAAAAAAAACTTTATTTTCGGCTAAAGAGTATGAGGTTTTCAAATTATTTTTTCTAAGAATGAAGATACATTTTTTTTCCAATGAGTTGCACATGAAAATTTTTTTAGCATAAATTGAAATTTAGATGAATAAACGATTAAATATTTAATAATATTTAATAGTAATTTATGATATCATTTTTTTAAAAAAAAATAATAAAATGAAAATAATAAAAAATAAAATATTAAAGGATAAAAATAATGTAATAAAATATACAGTATATCAAAACAATCTTCAAATCCTTTTGAAAAAGTCAATAACTTTCATCATTTGAAACTCATCCTCCGTGCCTTGGAAATTTCATCTTGATAAGAAAAAGCACCTTAAATTCAAAATGATCCATCAATATTCGGAATATAGAGATAGATTTAGATTTAATATAATTACTGCGACAAAGTATTAAACAAAATCATTATTTTAAAAATAATTTGAAAAAATACAAAATAGTTATAAAATATAAAATATATTTAAAAAATTGGCAATCTATTGTAAATTACTCAATAATGATTTAAAAATAAATTTTAATGCGTTAAATTTATAAATAATGAATTTATTAGCAAGTTTAATCTCGAAATATTTTTTTTTACAAATTAAACAATAAAAAAAATTATAAATAATATAAAAATAAATAATGTTTATTATTCATAATTTTGTATTAATTTAATAAAATGAATACTCTTCATGCTACCTAACTTTTGGTAAAATTTTGAAAACCACATATTCTTCAACTGAAAATAAAAATTCGGGAGAAACACCTGATAAGAAATTTACTGGAGTAATAAACTCATCGGAACGAATTCGTTTAGAATAACCTCCACAAACCGCGCAAAACCCTTTTTTCTCGGTTTTCAAATTGCCTTTTAAGCATAACGCCTTGCCAAACGACAAACTCGAATCCCTTGGACAATTATCAATGGCCCATGTATTATCCTTAAACGCTCTACTTAAAATGGATTTTTTCAAATTTGCAATTTTCAATGAAAATACAAAACTATCATCTGTATTTTTCCATAAATTATTATCCTTATTCCACTCGAGAGGATTAAATCCTCCCAAAATTTCTCCAGTATCTTCCACTTTTAAAACTATAACTGTGTTAGAGACTGCATCACAAATATTATAAATAGTTTCAACATCAAACCCATCTCTAGATCCTTTAACAAGTAATTTAAATTCATATGGATTATTTTCAGTATATGTTTTTTCCTGTTTATCAATCCATGATGAAATTTCAAGTGCATGTTCATTGGTGATAATATCTGTTACTGTTAGCTTTCGAAGTGGTAACACAAGTGAAGAGATTGGTACGTTGGGGGCCATGATTTTAGACGCGATGTCTAAAAAAAGTTGATTTTCAAGAAGTTGCTGATATGGATAAATCTTTTTAACTACATCTTCCCCGGGAATGTTAAAATACCTAATGTGTTGGAGACATAGATTCAAAGTTTTTTTCAAAGATGAGAAATTATCACTTGTCCATTTATCCAGACTATTAGGTAACGTGGGATTTTTTGCTTTTCCCCATTCAATTACATATTCCCAAATTCTACTTTCCTCTAATTGCAAGTCATCTTGTTTAAGGATAGAAACTAATGCATCTTCAGGGAGAAAATAAAAATTTTTAGACTCAAAGATAGCATTAGGATATTTGGTAATGATATTATTACAAACTCGAATAATTTTAAGGTTTTTGTCTTGATAACTTGTTCGGTAAATTTGAGCAAAGTTCAGACTTGACCATGAAGCATTACTGTTGACAAAATTAGATTGGAGATGTTCAACTAATTCATCCAATTCAAGTTCATTAGAAGCAACTAAAAGGTCAAAAATGAATGAATTCTCTAATTTTTCCAATAAAACTTTTCCACTATAAATATATCTGAATGATATATAAAATTTATAAAATTATAATTAAAATAATTTAAATAAATTTACTATTTTCTAAAAGTAATATTTAAACTTACTTAATAATAACATCAAATACTTTAACAGAAATATTCGGCAATTTTAATACTTTGACATGATTTTCGTTGAAAGAAATTTCGTCGAATTTATTTTTAAAGTAAGGACTACGGGATTGCAAAATAATTGAATGAACTTTATAAATATTGGCACCATCTTCACCAACTTCAATTGAAATATCATAATTAACGCCACTTTTAAGAAGTTGAGTAAGGTCGTTTGATAAGCGATCGTGTAATTGGGTTTCCATTTTTTTTTAACAAATAAGAATAAACAAAATAGGTAAATTATATATTTTGTGTATCAACAAATGATTTAGTGAAATTTTAAAGTCTTTGTGTTACCATATGAAGGGAAAGAAGGTTGCAGTTGCATTATCTAATCGAATCTATGTATGTCTTTAATGATTTATTTATTTTTTATTTTTTGTTTGTACATCAGTTAATTTTTTTATGATTCTAATTTATATTTTTGCGAATAATTTACTATTTTATTAATTTTTTTATTTATTTCAAAACTTATTTTTTAATGAAATTTTATTTTAAATAATAACCTAATTTCTTCGTTGATATTATTTGGTTTAAAGAATCGGAAATATTCCAAAAACATTTAATTTAATGACTCTATTATGAATAAGAATATTTTCAGAGTTCTAATTATATAATTTAAATTAAAATTATAAAATTTATTTTAAATAAAGATATTTTTTTAAAAAAAATTACGAATTTCTCATGAATAATATCATTCAAATGTAAAAACATCGAGCCATTGACAATTCGTTTTGCAAGATTTAATTCAATCCAATTTTTGGCAAGAGAATCTTCATTAACATATTCAAGGATAACCATATAAACGTTGGTATTCTCTATAAAAAAATAATAAGAATTTTAAAATAAATAAAATGCAATCAATAATCTTTATATATTAATAATAATAATAATATTTAAATATTTTTATTTTGGTTAGTAATGCCATAGAATATAAGAATATTATCATGAATTTCTAACTTAATCTGCTCAATTTAAAATAGTGAAAATATAAATATTAACTGTAATTCAAGTTATAGAATAAATAATTTCATTTATTAATATTAAATCGTCCAGTGTGAATTTATCATTCAAAGAAATACGCACGCCTAAGTGCAATAGTTTTTTGAAAAGTCTTAAAAATGGTATTATAAACATTTCCACTAATTAATTTCACATTCTAAAATTCGGAATATTGATAAAATGTGATATTTTCTGTATCTTATATTCAAATAATCTCTTTTTCGTTTATCTTTTCTTATGATTAATCGGTAAATGAAATGCGTCGCCGATTTATATAATTGTTAGTCAAGCAATTCTTGTTTATTTAAAATTTATATTCTGAAGTTAAATGTACAATGTATTTTTTTTTTAGTAACATATATTTATGACCTATAGGAAATCAAATATTTTTTTGGGTTAAACAAATGAACCGAAAACAAGTAATTTTAATTTTAAAAAAATTCACATAATCATATGAAAATTGCTAAATGTCACCGTAGGTGATTGTCAAAATTAAATTTACGTGGGCAAAGTTAGGGTTAGGGTTGATCAAGGAATTATGAAATTTTGCCTAGAGGTGACAATCACCTGCGGTGATATTTAATTAATCAATATCGTATCGTTATCGTTATTTAGAAACAAAAAATGATAATTTATTAATCTTATTTTAATTATATTTTTTTAAAAAAAATTTACATTGAGATAGCAAGGGTCCTGTATATAATCCAATTATTAACATTGTATAAATATTACTCTCCAATATTAAATATTACATACAAAGTTTAAAACAGCCTCATTATATGAAGAATAGTTTATTAAACTAAATTCCAAAATTTATTTATAATTTTATTTACATAATTTATTTAATTGAATTTTCTATTAACTTCTCTAAGTTATTTATTATAAAGCATTTTACAAATGCAAATTCTTGAAGTATAATTTCAATAATTGATATATCGATTATACAGGAGTAAAATGTGGTGATATTTAACTGAGAATTATTTTTCAAAGTAACGCATGGCATGAAGTAAGTGTTATATTGATATATATACAAAATTAAACGCTAAATTTACTTTTCTTTCTCTTTGTAAAAAATGACTCAATTTTATGATCGTCTATCAAACGACCTTATGTCGTGAATTTGGTGTAGTTCCTCGTTAATATATTTACATTTTTAAGGTTGTTGAACATTATATTTGATTTAAAATTCTTGTAAAACGACAACAACTCATAATACAACATTATGTAAAAATTTTACAATACAAGTGACGCAATAAAATTGATCATAAATAATGCTAATTTTCTTTCTTTACCTTACTCAACTTCTTGAAAGTAGCGTTAATTGTGAGCCTAAATTGTTGTTGGTGAAAGAAGATGCCAATATTTATAAAGTTTATTTAATTATTATTTTGCAATTTCGTAGTTCTTTAAAAATAAATTCGACTATATCAAAGTATTAAAGTTGCCGAATATTTCTATTAAAGTATTTGATGTCATTATTAAGTAAGTTTTAAATATTCATATATTATTTAGACATATTTATATTGGAAAAGTTTTATTGGATAAATTGGATAATTCATTCATTTTTGACCTTTTAATTGCTTCTAATGAACTTGAATTGGATGAATTGATTGATTATCTTCAAACTTATCTTATTAATAACTGTGTACGCTTCTCGGTTAAGTCTAAATTTGCTCAAATTTATCGAACAAGTTATCAAGTCAAGAACCTTGAAGACTTCTGTAACAATATTATTGCTAAGTATTCTAATACTATCTTTGAGTCTGGAAATTTTGATTATCTCCCTGAAGGCGCATTAATATCTATTCTCAAACGAGATGACTTGCAGTTAAAAGAAAGTAAAATTTGGGGATATTTAATTCAATGGGGAAAGGCTAAAAATCCTAATTTACCTATTGGAAATAGACAAGTGATAGTTTTTTATCTTTGAAAGAAATTTTGAAATAATGCCTCCCACTCATTAGGTATTTTAGCATTTCCGACGAAGATGTAGTTAAAAAGATTTATCCATATCAACAACTTCTTGAACACCAACTTTTTTCAGATATCAGTATAAAACTTATTACACCAACCAAGCACTTGTGCTAACACCTCGGAAGATTTCGAATACACTAAAATTTCTAATATTATGCCTAATGAACATACACTAGAAATTTCGTCGTGGATTGATATGATAAAAAAGAAACCCCCTGTATTAAAAATAATCCATATTAATTTTAATTACTTACCAGAGGATCTAGAGATAGGTTTGATGCTAAAACTATTTATAATATTTGCGATAAAGTATCAAATACAATTATTATTTTGAAAGTGAAAGGTATGGGAGGAATTTCGAGAGGGTATAATTCTCTCGAGAATGATGATCGGCCTAAAAAGCCGAAAATAGGTTTGTATTTTGATTAAAACTCGCATATATGAAAAATTTCATTTGACGTAGGATGTTGGACAATTATATGTTTGCCATTTGGAATTACCCAAAGGATTCAGATTTGTCTTCTAGGATAATCAAGTATATTTTAAACCAATTCGTATATCATCGAGTTCGTCTAGCCATCTGGAAATCTTTATTTTAGATGAAGGAGAAGGATATGAGGTTTTTTAAAATTTCCCCCGAAAATTAGGTAGAATAACATATTTATACAAAATTATGTAACAATTAATGTTATTTATAGTTTTATTTGTAAAAATTTTTCAAATAAAGTATTTATTTTTTTATTCCGAGATAAAATTAGATAAAAACAATTATTTAAGCAATCTAATAAATTCTTCATTTATAAGCCCAACGCATTAAAATTAAATCATTCTTAACATTGCTACTTTTTTTAAATCATAATAATATCATTTTGACAGTATAACAAATCCACCTCTATATTCTCGAACATGTATTTAATGAATAAAAGGTGCTTTTTCTTATCAAGATGAAATTTCTAAGGCATGGAAGATGAGTTCCAAGCCTTTAATATTTTATTTTTTATTATTTTTATTTTATAATTTCAAATTTTTTTATGATCAATATTAAAAATATTAAACATTTAATAACGTAAATCACACCAGTGATGTTCAACACCATTGATTTTCGACCAATAAAAATAAAACACATGATTTAATAAAGGCACATGGTGACCAAGTGATTGGAAATTATTTCACGTGCAAGTTTATGTGACAAATATTAGATAGTGACAAATATGGTTTCCGTAAATATTTGAAGGGTGATAAATACGCAACCCCTGAAAACCCTAGCCATAACCCCTACATAAAAAATTTTCGTATTATAAATATGTGTAAATTTGCTAAAATTATAATCTGTGACCTTTTCAGGTAAATAAATATAAAATTGTTAAACCTAAATGAATTTATGTAATAAAAAATAATTTAAAAATCTTCATATGTATTCTTAAAAAAAATAATGTGGTAAATTTTCGAAAACTTCATATTCTCTCAACTAAAAATAAAGTTTTTAAGGAATATTTAAGAAATTATAAACTTATTCAAAATAATATTTAAACTTGATAATTAGATCAAATACTTTAACAGAGATATTTGGCAATTTTAACACTTTGATATGATTGTTATTTTTTTTTCAAAGTAAGAATACGGGATTACAAAATAATCGAGTGAACTTTATAAATATCGATATCTGTTAAAGGAGCTTCTTTACCAACTTCAATTGAGATATCATAATTAACACCACTTTCAAAAGGTTGAGTAAGGTCGTTTGATTATTTTAACGCTACTTTTATATAAATAAATGTAAAGTGCTACACGAGAATAAGAGAATTAACAAATTAAAGCAAAAAAAAATTTTGATACGAAAGCACATTTTTAAAAATTTTCAATAATTATTTACTTTTTTCTGCACCATTTTTATTTTATTTAAATCAAATTTTGTTTGATAAAATATTATCAGTTCTAAAATAATAAAATTTTAAAAAAATAAATCGTATTTTGAAGCAAAGTAATAATGAATATATAATTATCTACGGTTGCCAAATCAATACTAAAAAAAAAGAGTGCTTTATTTGAAAATTTTACAAATAAAACTGAAATTATTTTCTTGGTGAAATTTTGAAAACCTCATATTCTTCAACCGAAAATAAAGAAAGAGATGATATAAGTTCACTAGAACGAATTGGTTTAGGATACTCTGTACTAATCTCGCAAAAACATTTTTTCTCAGTTTTTAAATTACCTTTTAAATATAAAGCAATGCCAAAACTCAACCATAAATTACTGGGTGTACTATAAACAGTGGAATTATAATCAAGTGCTCTACTTAAAATGGAATTTTTCATATTTGTAGTCTTTAGTGAAAATACAAAACTTTCATTGGTCTTTTTCCATTGATCATTATTATTTTCCCACTCAAGAGGATTATATCCTCCCAGAATTTCTCCAGTATCTTTAACTTTCAAAATAATAACTGTTTTAGATACTTTATCACAAATATTAAAAATAGTTTTAATGTCAAACCCATCTCTAGATCCTCTAACAAGTAATTTAAATTCATATGGATTATTTTCAATATATGGGGTTTCTTTTCGATCAATCCATGATGAAATTTCGAGTGCATGTTCATTAGTCATAATATTGGAAATTCCAGTTGGAATTGTATTTGAAATCTTTCGAGGTGGCAATACAAGTGAAGAAATTGGCTTGGTTGGTGTAACAAGTTTTATGGTGATATCTGAAAAAAGTTGGCGTTCAAGAAGTTGTTGATATGGATAAACCTTTTCAACTACATCTTCTCCAGAAATACTAAAATATCTAATGTGTGGGAGACATTGTTTTAAAGTCTCTTTCAAAGATAAAAAGTTATCATTTGTCCATTTATCGAGACTAATAGGTAAATTGGGATTTTTAGCTTTTCCCCATTGAATTACATATTCCCAAATTTTACCTTCTTTTAGTTGCAAGTCATCTCGTTTGAGAATAGATATTAATGCATCTTCGGGAAGAGAATGAAAATTTTCAGACTCAAAGATAGTATCAGGATACTTGGAAATAAAATTGTTACAGAAGCCTTCAAGGTTTTTGACTTTATAAATTGTTTGATAAATTTGAACAAATTTTTGACTTAAAAAAGAAGCGCAGTTGTTAATAAGATGAGATTGAAGATGTTCAACCAATTCATCTAATTCAAGTTCATTAGAAGTAATCAAGAGATCCAAAATGACTGAATTTTCCAATTTTTCCAATGAAAATTTTCCACTATAAATATATCTAAATAATATATATTATTAATATAAAATTCCAATTAAATAAATTTACTATTATTATTTTCTAAAGTAATATTTAAACTTACTTAATTACAACATCAAATACGTTAGCAGAAATATTAGGCAATTTTAATAATTTGACATGATCGTCATTGGAAGTAATTTCGTTAAATTTCTTATTAAAGTAAGGACTACGGGATTGCAAAATATTTGAATGAACTTTATAAATACTGGCATCTTCTTTACCAACTTCTATTGAAACATCATAATTAACACCACTTTCACGAAGCTGAACAAGGTCGTTTGATAAACGATCGTAAAATTGAGTTGAGGTAGAATACAGCATTATATATTGTTTACGTATCAATAAATGATTGGATAAGTGCGAAGCAAAGCTCTTCCTATTTACAAATCTCCACATTCTTCCATTCTTCGTGTTAAAAGTAATAGGAAAAAAAGCTGCCCTAATCTATGCTTTAAATAAATTTTTTTTTTCTTGTGTAATTGTCTGTGTCAGTTTTATTTATTTGGTTTTTTTTTGATAATCAAATTCATTAATTCATTCTTTAAATTATTTTATTTTTATATTTATTAACCAATAAAAATCATCATGGGTCACGTTTTTCATAGAATTTCTGTATTAAAATTATTATTTTTTTTTTTTAAATTATTTTTTTTTTAAATTTTTTTTTTTAAAAATTATCTTTTTTTTAAATTTTTTTTTTTTTAAAAATTATCTTTTTTTTAAATTTTTTTTTTTTCAAAGAATCTAATTTATATATTTTTTTCAAATTATTCATTTTTTTATTTGAAATAATAACAAATTATACTAATAAAATTTATAAAAATAAATTTAAAATATCCAATGTTATTACAGTAAATGATATTGTTAATATTGTTAATTGAAAAAAAAAAAAAATTGATTTAAAAAAAAAAAATATTAAAGTTAATCTTAATTCTAAAGGATTTGCGAGTAATAATTCGTTAGCAAGTGTTTTTTATCTCGGAAAATAAAGTTGAAAATCATTCAAAATCAATATGTATATATGTAAACCGAAATATTCGGTTTCTGTTTATAAACCGTGACCGAATATTTCGGTTTATATATTGATAAACCGAAACCGGCGGTTCGGTTTCGGTTTTTACCAAACCGATTGAGAGCTTTATCTGCAACTGAAAATAAAAATTAATGGTAAAATTTTGATGGACTAATAAATTCATCGTAACGAATAGGTTTAGTATACATCTTTTCCCAGTTTTCAAATTATGTCAACCTAAAGTATCACCAAAACATAACTACGAATGCTTTGGATAATTAATTATGGCACAATCAAACTTCTTCACCGCCCTACTTAAAATAGAATTTTTTAAATTCGCCGTTTTCAACGAAAATACGAAACTACCTTGAGTCTGTTTTAGTCGATTAACGTTATTAGCCTATTCAAGAGGATTTAAATCCTCCAAGAATTTCTGTACTTTCTACTTTTAAACTATAACTGTGCCAGAGACTTTGTTACAAAGATTATAAATAGTTTTAAACGAAACCCATCTCTAGACCCTCTAACAAGTAACTTAAATTCATATGGATTATTTTCAATATAAGGAATTTCTTTTTTTTCTCAATCTATGATGAAACTTCAAGTGCATGCTCATTAGCAATAATATTTGAAGGAAAAGGAATTGGAGTAATTCTAGTTGAAAAAATCTTCAAAGAAATTGGTTTGGTCGGCGTAATAGATTTTATAGTAATATCCGAAAAAAGCTGGTGTTTAAGAAGTTGATATGGGTAAATCTTTTCTACCACATCTTCATTGGAAAAACAGAAAAATCTAATGTGTGGGGAGGCATTGTTTCAAAATTTCTTTCAAAGATAAAAAATTGTCGTTCGTCCATTTATCGAGACTATTCGGTAAATTAGGATTTTTACCCTTTCTCCATTGAACTATAAATTCCCAAATTTTACTTTCTTCTAATTGTGAGTCATCTCTCTCAAGAATAGAAACCAATGCATCTTCGGGGAGTGAATGAAATGTTCAGACTCAAAGATAGTATTGGGATATTTGGCAATGATATCATTACAAAAATTTTGAATAATTTCTAGGTTTTTGACTTGATAACTTATTCGATAAATTTGAGCAAATTTTGACCTTAACCAAGAAGCGCAGTTGTTGATAAGGTGAGTTTGGAGATATCCAACTAATTCATCTAATTCAAGTTCGTTAGAGGCAATCACAATCAAAAGGTCAAAGATAACTGAATTTTCTAATTTTTCCAACGAAAATTTCCACGATAAATATATCTAAATAAATTAAAATTAAAATGGATTATAACATCGAATTATAATTAACAGAAATATTCGGCAATTTTAATACTTTGGTGTGATCGTCATTTAAGAATTTTGTCGAATTTTTCTTCAATGAACTGCGGGATTGCAAAATAATCGAATGAACTTTATAAATATCGATATCGGCCAAATGAGCCTCTTTGCCAACTTCAATTGAGATATAATAATTAACTTTCAAAAGATTGAGTAAGGTCATTTGATTATTTTAACGATACTTCTATATAAATAGATGTAACGTGCGTGATACACAAGGATAAATTGTTAACAAATTAAAAATGTACGTCAGCACGTTTTTTAAAAATTTCAGATCTTAATATATTATAAAAGTTTTTTTTCTTGGATTTATAGCTTAAAATATAAGCTTTTGTTATTTTTATAGATTTTGTAGGAGATTAGATAAAAATATATATGTTTAATTTTGATGAATGATGTCATATGGATAATTTTCAATAATTATTTATTTTTTCTGGTTATTGATTATAATGTTATCAGTTCCGAAATAATAAAATTTAAAAAAAATAAATTGTATTTTGAAGCTGTTATTAATGGATTAAAATATCCAATATTAAAATGAGATTTCCAATGAAAATTTTCCACCATAAATATATCTAAATAATATATACGTTTACGTTAACAGAAATATTAGGAAATTTTAATAATTTGACATGATCTTCATTGAAAGCAATTTCGTTGAATTTCTTTTTTAAAGTAAGGACTACGGGATTGCAAAATATTTGAATGAACTTTATAAATATTGGCATCTTCTTCATCAACTTCTATTGAGACATCATAATTAACAACACTTTCACGAAGTTGAACAAGGTCGTTTGATAAACGATCGTAGAATTGAGTTGAGGTAGCATTATATATTGTTTACGTATCAATAAATGATTGGATAAGTGCAAAGCAAGCTCTTTCTATTTATAAATCTCAACATTCTTTGTGTTAAAAGTGATAGGGAAAAAAAGCTGCCCTAATCTATGCTTTAAATAAATTTTTTTTCTTGTGTAATTGTCAGTGTCAGTTTTATTTATTTGGTTTTTTTTTGATAATCAAATTCATTAATTTTTGATATTTTTATCAAATATTTCATTTTTTTTTAAAATCGCATTAACCAATAAAAATCATCCTAGGTCACGTTTTTCATAGAATTGAATTGAATTTCTGTATACTGTATACAAGTCAGTTATTTTTTTAAAAAAATTATTTTTTTTCAAAGAGTCTGATTTATATTTTTTTCAAATAATTCACTTTCATTACTATTTTATTTAATTTTTTTAGTAACATAAATTATAATAATAAAATTTATAAAAATAAATTGAATAGATTAAAAATAAATTTAAAATGTCCAATGTTATTACAGTAAATGATATTGTTAATTGAATTAATTAAAAAATATATATATATCTAAATCTAAAGTTCATCTTAATTCTAAAGGATTAACGAGAGCGAGAATAATTCGTTAGCAAGTGTAATCTTAATTTTCGTCTAAATTTCCGAGATAAAAAAAAAAGTCGAAAATTATATAAAAACGACAATAAAAAAATATAATTAACTTAATTCATAAATAAAAATGTTACTTTAAATCATTTCTTGGTAAAATTTTGAAAACCTCATATTCTTCAACTGAAAATAAAAATTCATGAGAAATCTCTTGGTAAAATTTTGATGGACTAATAAATTCATCAGAACGAATAGGTTTAGGATACGCCGAACTTTTCATGCAGTGACATTGTTTCCCAGTTTTCAAATTATGTCTTAAACCTAAAGCATCACCAAAACATAACCATGAATGCTTTGGATAATTAATTATGGCACAATCAAACTTCTTCACCACTCTACTTAAAATAGAATTTTTTAAATTCGCAGTTTTCAACGAAAATACGAAACTTCCTTGAGTTTGTTTTAGTCGATTGACGTTATTAGCCCATTCAAGAGGATTAAATCCTCCAAGAATTTCTCCTGTACCTTCCACTGTTAAAACTATAACTGTGTTAGAGACTTTGTTACAAATATTATAAATAGTTTTAACATGAAACCCATCTCTAGATCCTCTAACAAGTAACTTAAATTCATATGGATTATTTTCAATATAAGGAATTTCCTTTTTATCAATCCATGATGAGATTTCGAGTGCATGCTCATCAGTGATAATATTAGAAGAAAAAGGAATTGGAATAATTCTAGTTGGAAGTGCTGTGTTTAAAATCTTTCGGGGTGGTAACACAATCGAAGAAATTGGTTTGGTCGGTGTAATAGATTTTATAGTAATATCCGAAAAAAGCCGGTGTTCAAGAAGTTGTTGATATGGATAAATCTTTTCTACCACATCTTCATTGGAAAAACTGAAAAATCTAATGTGTGGGAGGCATTTTTTCAAAATTTCTTTCAAAGATAAAAAATTATCGTTCGTCCATTTATCAAGACTATTCGGTAAATTTGGATTTTTAGCCTTTCCCCATTGAATTATAAATTCCCAAATTTTGCTTTCTTCTAATTGTAAGTCATCTCTCTTAAGAATAGAGATCAATGCATCTTCAGGGAGCGAATGAAAATGTTCAGACTCAAAGATAGTATTGGGATATTTGGCAATGATATCATTACAAAAATCTCGAATAATTTTGAGGTTTTTGATTTGATAACTTATTCGATAAGTTTGAGCAAATTTTATCCTTAACCAAGAAGCGCAGTTGTTGACAAGGTGAGTTTGGAGATATCCAACTAATTCATCTAATTCAAGTTCGTTAGAAGCAATCAAAAGGTCAAAGATAACCGAATTTTCCAATTTTTCCAACGAAATTTTTCCACCATAAATATATCTAAATAATTTATATAAAAAATTTATTATTAATATAAAATTACAATCAAAATAGATTATTAATTTCTAAAAAATAATATTTAAATTTACTTGAGAATAACGTCGAATACTTTAACAGAAATATTTGGCAATTTTAATGTTTCAACGTGATCGTTATTTTTGGTAATTTCGTCGAATTTTTTTTTAAAGTAAGAACTGCGGGATTGCAAAATAATCGAGTGAACTTTATAAATCTCGGATAAAAGAGTTTCTTCACCAACTTCAATTAAGACATCACAGTTGACACCGCTTTCAAAAAGGTTCGTGAGGTCGTTTGATAGACGGTCATAAAAATGAGTTGGCATTTTTTTAACAAAATAGGAAAAAATGGTCAAAGTCCCATTATTTAAAAAATCGTCATCATTACCATAAATGATTGTTTATTAACTTTATTAAGCATAGTGATGTTTTTCATGCATAAAGATTTTTTGGTAGAAGTATTTTTATTAATTGGCGCGAGGCACTTTAATTTTTACAATCGTCGTCGTCAATTATACAATCAATATTTTTTATGCAATCAATCAATTTACAATTAAGAAAGAAGAATGTTATCTGAAATTTTATTTTTTTTTAAAGAAAAAAAAAAAATTTTTTTTTTTNTTTATTATTAATATAAAATTACAATCAAAATAGATTATTAATTTCTAAAAAATAATATTTAAATTTACTTGAGAATAACGTCGAATACTTTAACAGAAATATTTGGC
The DNA here is from genome assembly GCA_003547095.1 of Diversispora epigaea. NCBI lineage: Eukaryota > Fungi > Glomeromycota > Glomeromycetes > Diversisporales > Diversisporaceae > Diversispora > Diversispora epigaea. Next base: position 361,861 of record PQFF01000234.1, on the reverse strand, counting down.
AATTTTAATGTTTCAACGTGATCGTTATTTTTGGTAATTTCGTCGAATTTTTTTTTAAAGTAAGAACTGCGGGATTGCAAAATAATCGAGTGAACTTTATAAATCTCGGATAAAAGAGTTTCTTCACCAACTTCAATTAAGACATCACAGTTGACACCGCTTTCAAAAAGGTTCGTGAGGTCGTTTGATAGACGGTCATAAAAATGAGTTGGCATTTTTTTAACAAAATAGGAAAAAATGGTCAAAGTCCCATTATTTAAAAAATCGTCATCATTACCATAAATGATTGTTTATTAACTTTATTAAGCATAGTGATGTTTTTCATGCATAAAGATTTTTTGGTAGAAGTATTTTTATTAATTGGCGCGAGGCACTTTAATTTTTACAATCGTCGTCGTCAATTATACAATCAATATTTTTTATGCAATCAATCAATTTACAATTAAGAAAGAAGAATGTTATCTGAAATTTTATTTTTTTTTAAAAAAAAAAAAAAAATTTTTTTTTTTCTTTAAAAAAAAAATATTAACGTGCGAAAAAAAAAAATAAAAAAAAATATAAAATAATAATATTAATTTGCATAATAGGAGGAGATGATGGAAATTTTTTCCGAATATTAAAAACTAAATTGAGAGAGATATATATATATAAAATAAACTAAAAATATATGATGAAAAAATAATATGAAATTAAATAAAAAATATATATAAAATAATAATAATAATAATAATAATAATAATTTTCTATACATAAAAATAACAAAAAAAGAAAATGTATGTGAAGACGTATCATGAACAACATTGAACTTTGGAAATAAAAGTTTTCGCGTTATCCAACACTTCGGTAGAAAATGAATCCGGATTTGAATATTCAAATTCTTGTAAACTCAATTTCACTTTGGCGTAATGAGTAACGACTTGTAAATATTGATTACTGAAATTATCCCCACGTAATGTGAATTTTCGTAATTTCCCTTTAAATGTCCATAGAAAATATTGTAAACCTTGAGATGTCATCTCGAAATTAATTTCTAAACTACGAATGGTACGAGGTAATACGGAAGCTATTCGTTGTAATAAATCAATGGATAAAGAAGATCTATCTTGATTCACCAAACCCAATGATTCTAAAGGTAAAGTGGAAAGGTAAGGAAGATGTTTTAATAATAAACTGGTGGTAAGATTTAAGTGAAGTCGACGAATATTCGGACAATATTGAGTAATTATATCTAAAGTTTTGGGTTTAGCTTTTAATAAATAAAGTTCTTGTAAATTATGATTCGACATCCAAATTAATATTCCCATGGTTAAACAATAAGATTCTTGATCACCTTTCTTTTGATGACATATTAATTTTTTAATTGAAAGATTTTTTGAAGTACTAGAAGAATATAAAAGGGATTCCATATCAGGATCGGGAACTGTCCATAATTCTAATGTTTCTAAATTTTCACAACTCGATAAAAAGGGAAGTAATAAACTTAATTTTGAAATCCCATTTAAACTAAGATAAGTTAATGAATGAGATTGTTTGGATAAGAAAGAGAAGAATAATTCAGAATTTGAAGGATCCCAAAATTCATTAATTTCTAATATTTTTAAATTATTTTGAACACCAATTAATTCCCAAAATGCTTCACACATATATAAAGGAAGATGATTTCGAGAAGAATTTGAAGAAGTAGTAGATAATGGAGATAATGAAGATTCTTCTATTGAAAAATTTAAATGTTGAATATTTCGGGTACACATTGATAATTTTGTGGAGAAGAGAGAAAAACTTTCAATTCCATTACCACCGGAATTAATATTATAATAATTATAACTACTATATTTTACTTCGAATTTTTCTAATTTTGAAAAAAGAAAACGAAAATTGGGAGTATTTACTAAATCCATATTAATACAATTAAGACTACTATTATCACCAATATTAAAGATTGATTCTAATTTTAAAACTCTTAAACCATTATTGCATCGACTAAAAAGAAACGACGAAAAAAATTGTTCAAAGAATAAAACTTTATTATTAAATTCATATTGTCCATTTCCTATTCCATTATAACAATAATTATCCACCAATTCTTTTATAGCCGATTGAAAGTTAAACCAATCGAATCCTCGTAAATATTTTGGATAATCAAATAAAGGTTTTTTTGATTCCGCAAAATAAATTCCTCTTATCCATAATTCATCTCTTAATTCATCAGGCATACAAGAAGTATAAGAATTAAAAATATTTATGGCTTGTTCACCACGTAAACTTGATCCGAATGGATTATACCATAATAAAGGCATAGCGAGTTGACTCCAAATACGATTAACCAAAATACACGAATGAAGAGTTTCTGGACTATCTAATAAATGATTTAAAATTTCTTCTAAACAATCAAGAGTTAATAGAGGAGGAATCACATTGACATTTTTGACATCGTTGATGTTGTTGGTATTATCGACATTGTTATTAGTATTGACATTGGTATTGACATTGGTATTGACATTGGTATTGTTAACGGGGTCGACATCATCATTACAATCATTACAATCATTAATATTATTAGTATTAACAGTGGGAGGAGTAACGTTATTAACAGTGGTGGTGGTAGTAGTAGTAGTATCAGTAGTAGTATTATCAGTAGTAGTAGTAGAAGGAATTGTTGTCACTACTGGAGAAGAAATTGTTGTCGTCGCTGGAGAAGAAGTTGTTGTCATTGCTGGAGAAGAAATTGTGGTTATAGCTGGAGAAGAAATTTTTTGATTTTTTTGAGAATTTTTCTGCGAAGTTTTTTGCGTGGAATTTTGAGAAATTTTTTGAGTAGAGTTAGTTTTAGAGGTGGCTTTTGAAGTAGTTTTTGAAGTTGTTTTCGGAGTTGTTTTTGAAGTTTTTTTTGTAGTTTTTTTTGTAGTTTTTGAAGTACTTTTTTGATGAGTAGTTTGTAATCTCATATCGAGTAATGGAGGCGCAGTTGAAACAGCGGTCGTAGAAATATTATGATGTTGCGTTAGGGTCATCATTATATATATTATATTTGTAATATAAGGTATAATATAATATGTAATTATTATGTATTTTCTAATTTACCAAACCAATAAACACGAAAAAAAGAAATGGTTATTATTTTTTTAAAAAGATAAAAATGGAATTATTGTCCCTTTTTT
>PQFF01000234.1:336203-356203 GCA_003547095.1 Diversispora epigaea | reverse complement strand
ATTTATTTTTATTTATTTATCTATCTATCTGTTATGATTTGTTTATTTATTTGCACAAAGTACAAAGTGAAGTAATTGTTTAATTTTCCAATAAATCAAGTTAATTGCTAGAAATTTTTTTTTTTTTTAAAAAAAAAAAATTCAAATTAAATTATCTTTTCAATTTTTTTGAAGCATGACATGGTGCATTATGAAAAATGCGATAAATTATTTAAGGTTTAGTCATTCAATTTTATTTTGAATACTCTAATGTTTTTTTTTTTATTCCCGTTATCTTTAAATTTTTACTAATTCACAATCAGTTAAAATTTTTGTTCCACTTGAATGCGATAATTTTTCTTGCATTATTACTGTGATTTGACATTTCAACAATTTTTCTTTCTGAATGAAAAATCTCCTTAAGTTCTTTTCTTTTAGGTATAGTTTTAAATTTTATATAGCAAATTTTAGGATAATCTGAGAAAAATGTGTGTAAATACACTAGAATTCATAAATTATGGTTCTCTGTTAGGTTGTAGATGGGGTATAAAGATAGTTGGTATATGTTATCAATATCCATTGAATCCGACGGGCATTGCCACGATTAACACATGATAAATATAGCAAAAAACATCTCCCTAAATAGGTTTTGGCAATAAACGACGGGGATACGAGTGATGGGAACAATGTGATCTGCTTGTCATACGAGACATTTATAAGTCGTTTGCGCAAACAACTAGAGTAAAAAGAATAAAGGAATGAACTAGCAAAAAAGAAATTACGTATAAGTGTAAATATCTTATGTAACCCTTTAAAATTAAATCATATATTTTAGATATTAAATACTTCTAAATTCCATATTTTTTTTTGACAAAATGGGAATGGGATTTGACCAAACGCAGATCACACATTACATATCAAATTATAAATATTATGCACTTCTACCACGATTGTAATAAATGGTAAAAATTGAATGCAATGCACTGAAGTATAATTAGACACTCCCCATACAAAACTAACTAAATTTAACCAAAATGAAGGAGAGAGAAAGAGAAATTGAATTTATTCCTTCATTAATTAAAAAAAAAAAAAAATTATTTATTCTCACGGTAAAACATCACCACGTTTTCTCGAAACTTTGGCTGAAATTTAATATGCATGCATGCAATTTCTGTACATATGTATGCATGATGTATCATGCAAAAATCGCAAAAGTATGGTTTTTGATATACCTACGGTTATTTTTTTGATATATCAATTTTCATGTGACCAAATAGTTATTTTTTTGATGCATCTTTAAATAAACAATTATAGGCATATCAAAAAAATAACCATTTTTTCAGAAATTTTTGATATATCAAAAAAATAACCACAGGTGTCTCAAAAACGATACCTTTGCGCAAAAATCTTTTACTTCGTCACATTTCATCTTGTGACTTGTCATCTGTTTTGGAACCCACTTCTGTTATAACTTTATTTGTTCCGTTCTCAAGAATATGTTTTAAAAATATATATTACGTTGTTACGTTCTAGTGCGAGGATTAACGTTTCGCCATTATTTCAAAATATTAAAAAAGCTTTTGACTTTATTTAACATGAACAAATTATTGTTTAATAATAGTTTTTGGAATTGACAAACAATAATTATAGTATTTTATGTAAAAAAAAAAAAAGATATGGTGCAGAAAGTCTAAAAACATCAAATTATTTAAGTAATTTTTAAAATGTTACTACTTCCTTATATGAACCTTAAATGTAAAAAAGAATACGTACTTTAATAGCTTTTAGTAAGTATTATCAAAATACGTATTTTGTTTTAAAATTTTGTATATTTTTTATCGAGGAGATATGATTTTAAATAACATATATTTTAAAAAATTTCAGCATTAATATAAAAAAAATAATAATTTTTTATAAAAAATTTTTTTTAATATAAAAAAATAATAAAATCTGACCAATTATATTCAATATTATAGTAAATTATCTACAAAATTTTCAGCACTTTGATGTCTTTAGACTTTCTGCACCACACAAAAATGGTTTTTTATAAAGGAAATTGGATTAANTATTAAAAAAGCTTTTGACTTTATTTAACATGAACAAATTATTGTTTAATAATAGTTTTTGGAATTGACAAACAATAATTATAGTATTTTATGTAAAAAAAAAAAAAGATATGGTGCAGAAAGTCTAAAAACATCAAATTATTTAAGTAATTTTTAAAATGTTACTACTTCCTTATATGAACCTTAAATGTAAAAAAGAATACGTACTTTAATAGCTTTTAGTAAGTATTATCAAAATACGTATTTTGTTTTAAAATTTTGTATATTTTTTATCGAGGAGATATGATTTTAAATAACATATATTTTAAAAAATTTCAGCATTAATATAAAAAAAATAATAATTTTTTATAAAAAATTTTTTTTAATATAAAAAAATAATAAAATCTGACCAATTATATTCAATATTATAGTAAATTATCTACAAAATTTTCAGCACTTTGATGTCTTTAGACTTTCTGCACCACACAAAAATGGTTTTTTATAAAGGAAATTGGATTAATAAAATATAACTTGATAAATTAGTTATAAATTTTTTCGGTGAATTTTTTTTAAAAACTAAAACTATTCTATTTCACTTGCTTTGCCTAAAAAAAAATACATTAAATACACATTCACCTTGCACAAAGTTTCTCAATAATGATTGGGTAATTTAACAATGAAATGATGTACAAATGATATAAAAAGATTAAATTGCTTATTCTGTGAAAAAAAATGACTACTCAATTTTATGACCGTCTATCAAACGACCTTACCCAACTTCTTGAAAGTGGTGTTAATTGTGATATCTCAATCGAAGTCGGTGTTGAAGAAGTCAATATTTATAAGGTTCATTCAATTATTTTGCGATCTCGTAGTCCTTACTTTAAAAAGAAATTCGACGAAATTACTTTCAATGAAAATCATGTCAAAGTATTAAAGTTACCAAATATTTCTGTTAAAGTATTTAGTGTTATTATCAAGTAAGTTCAAAAATTATTTTTTAGAGAATAATAATATTAAATTTATTTAAATTATTTTAATTATTATTTAATATTAAATAATAAATAATAAATTTCATGTATTATTTAGATATATTTATAGTGGAAAAATTTCGTTAGAAAAATTGGAGAATTTAATCATCTTTGACCTTTTGATTGCTTCTAATGAACTTAAACTAGATGAATTAGTTGAACATCTTCAATCTCATCTTGTCAATAATAATGCTTCATGGTTAAGGTTAAAATTTGCTCAAATTTATCTAAAAAGTTATCAAATCAAAAACTTTAAAATTATTCGAGATTTTTGTGACGATATCATTGCCAAGTATCCCAATGTTATTTTCGAATCTGAAAATTTTCATTCTCTCCCTGAAGATATTCTAATCTCCATTCTTAAGAGAGATGACTTACAATTAGAAGAAGTTAAAATTTGGGAATATGTAATTGAATGGGGAAAAGCAAAAAATCCCACTTTACCTACTAATTTCAATGAATGGACAAGTACAAATTTCGTAACCTTAAAGGAAACTTTGAAAGGATGCCTTCCACACATTAGATATTTTAGTATTTCCGGGGAAGATGTGGCAGAAAAGATTTATCCATATCAACAACTTCTTGAACACCAACTTTTTTCAGATATCAATATAAAATTTATTGCACCGACCAAGCCAATTTCTTCGATTATGTTACCACCTCGGAAGATTTTAAATACAACACTTCCAACTAGAAATACATCAATTCCTTTATCTTCTGATATTATTACTAATGAACATGCACTGGAAATTTCATCATGGATTGATAGAGAAGAAAATCCATATATTGAAAATAATCCATATGAATTTAAATTACTTGTTAGAGGATCTAGAGATGGGTTTGATGTTAAAACTATTTATAATATTTGTGATAAAATATCTAAAACAATTATTATTTTAAAAGTTGAAGGTACTGGAGAAATTCTGGGAGGATATAATCCTCTCGAATGGGAAAATAATAATAGTCAATTGAAAAAGACCAAAGATAGTTTCGTATTTTCATTAAAGACTGCAAATATGAAAAATTCTATTTTAAGTAGAGCAATTGGCCGTCATTATTCTATTATTGGTTTTCCAGGTGATTTAGTGTTGCAATTTGGCTCTGCTTTAGGTTTAATTGGTAATTTGAAAACTCAGAAAAGATGTTATTGCATGAAGAGTAGTGAGTATCCTAAACCAATTCGTTCTAGTGAATTTATATCACCTGTTTCAATTTTACCTTCTAAAAATTCTTTATTTTCAGTTAAAGAGTATGAGGTTTTCAAAATTTCACCAAGAAAATAATTTCAGTTTTATTTGTAAAATTTTCAATCAAAAATTCTTTCTTTTTGTTTAAATATTCTTTGATAAGAATATATTAGAATAATGATTACTCTTTCTAATAAGTTTATTATTCATAAATCCATTGGAATCAAAACTTTACTATTTTCTAATCAGTTCGATTAACAATATCATTTTAATCATTATTGAGTAACTGTAGATAATTATTTTTCTTTCCAATTTTTATACATTTATTTTTATATAATTCATTATCATTACTACATTCAAATAAATTTAATATTATATTCAGATTTGAAATACAATTTTTTTTTATTTGATTAAAACAATAAATAAACTGTTCTACCATTCGCTCCAATACAATGTCTTTATATCACAAATGTGACATCTGAGAAAATAAATTATTGGACATTATCATTCACGGAAAGAAATAGCGGTTGTGGACACGAATTTTGCTCCCATTTTTTAATTATAATTGTTATTACACAATAAGGAAAAAAATTTTTTTCATTCAAAAAAGAGTTTCGGAACTTTTTTAGATTTCATAACAAATAATAAAAATAATGACTCATTGTGTACTGTAAATACAAAAGCTGAAAATAAAAATAAAAATAACGGAAGAAAAGGATTTATAAAATAAAGAAAATAATATAATATAAAGCGAGGAATATAAAAATAATAATTATGATATATTGTTATCATGCTTTACCGTTCAAATTTTACACCGTAGTAAAGTTCAAAAACATTTTGATGCAGAGAACTGAATATTTTGTGAGAATTATTATTGTTATTTTGTTATTATTATTATTATTATTACTGAAGAAATAAAGAATTTTATTTATTTATCTATGTATTTTTAAACTAAGTACAAAGTGAAATTGTTTAATTTTCTAATAAATAACTGAGTAAATAATAATAATTTTTTTTTAAAAAAAAATTCAATTGAATTATCTTTCCATTTTTTTTTAGTTTTCTTTGAAGTATGACATGGTGCATTCGATTTCTATGCCTAAATTATCTATATTACTTCGAATCATCAGTGTATTGATTTGCAAAAATAAATTTAAAAACCAAATCTGATATTTCAACTTTAGATTGTGATTTCCAAAAATAAACTAATTCTGATAAAGAATCAACAAAGGCTAAATGATAAAAATGCATTTAAAGAAAAGAATATTTCGTTTTTCATTCAAATATATTTCAAAGAATCAATTAAAAAATCAACTATCATTCAATTTTGAGTGAAGTTTTCAGGGATTAATTTTTGTTAATTAAAGATTTAATATAATAATTTCCAATTGATAATTTTTTAAGATTGATTTAAAATATTATGGGCTAAAAAAACATTTTGAAAAAAATAGAAAAATGAAACAAATAAAATAACAACTATTTAATAATTTGATGAAAGAAAGATTTTTTTAGGCGTATATTTACGTATAATTATGTTAATTACGCGCGCAAATTTACATAATATTATTTAATGATCCGTACAAATTACGTAAATTTGCGGCGTAATTATACATAATATTTAAATACCTATGTACATTTACGTATATTTTATGTATATTTTACATATAACGTACGGCTTATTTCACAGCTAGGCGAAATTTTGAATCATCTTCCAAGGTATTCTATACGATAAAGCGTTTTTTGGAGTACACAAGATAAAATGCCATCCGTTGTTAGCTTTAATAAATTGGAAGATTACAATACAATACATAATAGATTTATTATTTAATTCGACTTTAAGTATTTAATAGTGATTGTGGACAGGAGTACTAGGCAAATAATTTTATTACACGTGCAGGTTGATTGGTAATCAGCCATTACATACATCGATCGTTTCTGTGTAAGGTTAAATTTGTCAATCACAATTTGTGTTTGATCGGTACACAAACAATATGAAGATTAAATCGTTATTTTGTGCTGTGAAAAAAAAATGATTACTCAATTTTATGACCGTCTATCAAACGACCTTGCTCAACTTCTTGAAAGTGGTGTTAATTGTGATGTTTCAATTGAAGTTGGTGAAGAAGTCTCTCTTGTCAATATTTATAAGGTTCATTCAATTATTTTACAATCTCGTAGTCCTTATTTTAAAAAGAAATTCGACGAAATTACTTTCAATGAAAATCATGTCAAAGTTTTAAAATTACCAAATATTTCTGTCAAAGAATTTAATGTGATTATTAAGTAAGTTCAAAAATTATTTTTTGGAAAATAATAATAGTAAATTTATTTAATTATTATTTTAATTATTATTTAATATTAAATAATAAATAATAAATTTCATATATTATTTAGATATATTTATAGTGGAAAAATTTCGTTAGAAAAATTGGAAAATTCGGTTATCTTTGACCTTTTGATTGCTTCTAATGAACTTGAACTAGATGAATTAGTTGAACATCTCCAATCTCATCTTGTCAATAATAGTGCTTCATGGTTAAGGTTAAAATTTGTTCAAATTTGTCTAAAAAGTTATCAAATCAAAAACTTTAAAATTATTCGAGACTTTTGTGACGATATCATTGCCAAGCATCCCAATGTTATTTTCGAATCTGAAAATTTTCATTCTCTTCCTGAAGATATTCTAATTTCCATTCTTAAGAGAGATGACTTACAATTAGAAGAAGGTAAAATTTGGGAATATGTAATTGAATGGGGAAAAGCAAAAAATCCCACTTTACCTACTAATCTCAATGAATGGGCAAGTGCCAATTTCGTAACCTTAAAGGAAACTTTGAAAGGATGCCTCCCACACATTAGATATTTTAGTATTTCCGGGGATGATGTGGCAGAAAAGATTTATCCATATCAACAACTTCTTGAACACCAACTTTTTTCAGATATCAATATAAAATTTATTGCACCGACCAAGCCAATTTTTTCGATTATGTTACCACCTCGGAAGATTTTAAATACAACACTTCCAACTAGAAATACGTCAATTCCTTTATCTTCTGATATTATTACTAATGAACATGCACTGGAAATTTCATCATGGATCGATAGAAAAGAAAATACATATATTGAAAATAACCCGTATGAATTTCAACTACTTGTTAGAGGATCTAGAGATGGGTTTGATGTTAAAACTATTTATAATATTTGTGATAAAATCTCCAATACTGTTATTATTTTGAAAGTTGAAGGTACTGGAGAAATTCTAGGAGGGTATAATCCTCTCGAATGGGAAAATAATAATAATCAAACAAAAAAGACCAAAAATAGTTTTGTATTTTCATTGAAAACTGCAAATCTGAAAAAATCCATTTTTAGTAGGGTGAAGAATTCTGCTTATGCCATTTATAATTTTCCATTAGAATTAGGTTTGTCTTTTGATAGTGCTTTAAGTTTAAATGGCAATTTGAAAACTGAGAGAAGATGTTATTGCATGAAGAGCGAAAAATATTCTAAACCAATTCGTTCTAGTGAATTTTTACTAATTTGGTTTATTACTGAAAAATCTTCATTTTCAGTTGAAGAATATGAGGTTTTCAAAATTTCATCAAGAAAATAATTTCAGTTTTATTTGTAAAATTTTAAATAAATAATTCTTTCTTTTTGTTTAATATTCTTTGATAAGAATATATTTAATAATAATTACACTTGCTAACACTAGTCAAATAGAAAAAAATATGATGGTTTTATCATGAATAAGATTCCGATTGATGGCTAAATTTGCAAAGATTTATTAAATATAAGCAGTCAATTTTTGAATAGGAATTTCTGTTTTATGAATTTTCACAAATAGGATGTCCAATTTATGCATATTTGCACCATCAATAGGATTTGATTTTTTTTCATTATTCATAAATCCATTAAAATCAAGCAAATTCTGAACTTTATTATTTTCTTTGTTAATAGTTCAAGTAACAATATCATTTTATTTTAATTATTATTAAGTAACTGTATATAATTATTTTACTTTACAAATTTTTTCTATTTTTTTTATTTTTTTTCATTTGATTTAAAATAATAAATGAAAAATTATATGTCTTCATATCACATATGTTGAGGGTGCACGAATTCCACATGGAATGTGCATGGGATCTCGAAATGTTGTGAAGGTCACAGGAGATGACAGTAAGATGACAGTGTTACCGGATGAGTGTGTTACCATTTAGATGACAGATTATTCATCTTTGTACGAAGTATTTTATCCTTGTGCATTATCCTTCATCCTTGTGTGTCATCTTTAAAAATAGAAAAGAACATGTTTAGACGTGACAACAAAGGATGAAGGAAAACGAGCTCGAAAGTATATAAAATAACTGGTAATTTAGGATGTGAAAAAGGATCAGCTCAATTTTGCAATTTTTATAATTTTTAATTTTTTTTTGGCACATTTCGAATAAATACAAAAATCTTTTACCTAATTTGTAATAAAATAATAAATAATCTTTTGGTATGCATTTTGTAATAAAATAAATAATAAAGATAGAAACATATTGTTTTGATTTAGCAGCAGAGATAAGACACGTCAAAGCAGTGATATATTTTTGTTATTACATCTTTGCAATAAGTTTAATAGTTTTGATATACCCCGTAATAATTTGATACATTTTTAATATTTTTATTTTGTAATAACGGTAATATTGGTGAGAAATGGTTAACAGCCCATAATATCTCTATTACTAATTTTGTAATTTCTTGAATAAAGTTACTAAATAAAGTCTGAAGCTAAGATTCGGAAGTTTGTATAGTGAGCTGTAAAAAGATACTTTTACTTCACTTACTCACGTACTTTCAGATCGCACCTGTGTGTATTGTGTTAAGAGTTTATTATATATATTTATTTGTTGCGAGTAGACAAGTGACTATTTGATCCTACTGGCGGATAGTGGGCGTTACGAAATATTGCGTACAAGAGTACGTTGAGTTAGTACAAAAAGGGATGTAATGAGAGTTCAATTTAATAGGACTGATTAACGTAACTTTACTCTTTGTTCTGGGCAGACCACCACAGATTTTGATGCCTTTTGTGAGGTTTGGCATAAAGTATTCTTAAGAAAAATAGTGTTTTACAGATTTACGAGAATTTTGATAAATATAGTTAGAGTTTATATTATTTGAGATATCCCCTTTAAAAATCCAAAAGATTATTTTCACCAAAAGAAAACATAACAATACGAAATATTTCTAAAAACGACAGAAATTTTTGTTCCCAACAAAATTTTTGAGTACAAAACAGTCGTTAACATAATAAAGTTCTTACAAATCAAACGATCAACAATGAAAACAACCGTCTTGAAATTCATGTAACAAGACAAGGTATAAGAGTTTGCTCTCATACGAATTCCTACGAAACAATAGCCAACATGACGAATAAAAGAGTAACTAGAAGAATGAGCTGCAGTACTGAGGAAAGCGGAACTAACATTTTGATAAAAGGACTACAAGACGTCTTTCATATTAGAAATGATGTAAAGATGCCGTTGTTTGGAGGAGAAAATTGGGATCCTATGGAATGGTTGGAAGAATTCAACAGATTCGCTAGAATAAACCAGTATACTAGCGAGTACAAACTTCAAGTCGTCGCCGGATATTTACAAAGTGCAGTGGAACTATGGTTCAGCAAAACGCAGGAGGGACAAAACCCTATTACGCATTGGAGCAACAGAAACTGAATATCGTTCAAGACCTCATTTTTAGCTACTTTCAAAACCACTGCATTAATAAATTAATGGAGGTTCGAACTATCAATGAAAATACAGAAAGTAAATAAAACAGTGGAGCAGTACGTTAATGACGTCAAGAAACTGATCAGACACATCGATGGCGAAAACAGATGGAGCGAGGACGAAAAGGTCTGGTAGTTCCTAAAAGGATTACGAAAGAATATTGCCTACCAAATGTAACCCTTATCTTGTCCCAAGAAAATCCTTCTTTAAAAGCAGCAATCAAGATTGCAAAACAATTCGAAGAAAATGCACAGATATATTCTAAAGCTACAGTTGGATATGGCGCCACTACTTACGTAAACCCTCAGGAATTTACGCCAAGTTGCGACTATACATGTTCCCAAAATTGATTTTGAATTTTTGAGGTATTTCGACTTTTTGAGATTTATGCAGAATCCATTCTATACATGGAAGTAAAAAAAGTACCTTGTTATGTGTATATTTAATCAAAGAATAAATCTGGGTGGTCAAAAAATTTCGGGTTTTAAGTAAAATAATTTCGTCTTCTATGAAAAACTATTTCGACTTTTTTCCCCGAAATTGCAATTTCGGGGCCCCAAAATAATTTTGCGTGCAAGTATAGTTGCAACCAAGACAGAAACAGAGAAAACGTAATAGAACGCATTGTACAAAAAATACTTGCGCCAATCATTGAAAAATTACAGAGAATTACGGAAAGAGACGAAAGACTTACACATACATCCTACAGAAAGTCGANTCCCAAGAAAATCCTTCTTTAAAAGCAGCAATCAAGATTGCAAAACAATTCGAAGAAAATGCACAGATATATTCTAAAGCTACAGTTGGATATGGCGCCACTACTTACGTAAACCCTCAGGAATTTACGCCAAGTTGCGACTATACATGTTCCCAAAATTGATTTTGAATTTTTGAGGTATTTCGACTTTTTGAGATTTATGCAGAATCCATTCTATACATGGAAGTAAAAAAAGTACCTTGTTATGTGTATATTTAATCAAAGAATAAATCTGGGTGGTCAAAAAATTTCGGGTTTTAAGTAAAATAATTTCGTCTTCTATGAAAAACTATTTCGACTTTTTTCCCCGAAATTGCAATTTCGGGGCCCCAAAATAATTTTGCGTGCAAGTATAGTTGCAACCAAGACAGAAACAGAGAAAACGTAATAGAACGCATTGTACAAAAAATACTTGCGCCAATCATTGAAAAATTACAGAGAATTACGGAAAGAGACGAAAGACTTACACATACATCCTACAGAAAGTCGAATTACAACAGTGACATTAAAGGCCAGAACACATGGAACTGTAACAATAATGCCAATAACCTATTTCGCTGCTTTTTCTACAGACAATCGGGACACATAACAAGAGTGTGCCCTACAAAGCAAGGAAATCTGAAAAATCCCGCTATACTCCCGTCTCAAGAACTAGCTAGAATGGCTTAGCCCCAAGCTAATATTGCGACGAATCAATCCGTAAACCAGATACCGTTAAATGGTGCAAATGGTGATACATTCGTGACCCAACAAAAAGAAGTTAAACAACCCGCTACTACCATATGAGAAATGACGTGACATTTAAACTATTAAGCATACCTCCGGAGGGTGAATGTGCGAGTGAAACAAACCCTCATTAAAGATTGACACAAATAATACGAATGTAGTGAAAGGTTCCAGATCTGCAAGCAAGTAAACAGCCCAGCCTATTGCAAAGAGGTTACACTCAGAAAAGGGTAAAGAAATATCTGAAGAATCACGACAAAAGAAGAAAAGAAAAACACATTCTCCACAGCAACCATATATGATACAAGCTGTCCTACCATACTCTATTGTTTTGACTTGCTGAACACGAAAGTTAACATTACTTTAAGGCAAATCATAGCAATGCCACCTTTCCAAAATAATGTATAGAAAGTTTTGGCATCCAAACGTACAAAAATAGCAAAAATCGCCAACCATACGAAAGTAGAGGGAAATACACCTATAATGTGCAAGGCCCAGGTTGCAGGATGGAAGATCAAATTAATACTTGATAGTGGCTCTTCCATCAGTATTGTTTCAAAGAGTTTCATGGAGTCACTAGGACAAAGAGTAAAAAAGTCATCCGAAAGAAGGATTACAGGTATACACAACGAAAAATATTCTAGTTTGAAAATTGTAATCCAAGTTCTTATGAAAATAAGAAGTATAACTAGGGTTCTGCAAAGTCAGATTGGATTGGATTTTATCAATATTCGGATCGAATCCGATATTCTAATTCTTAATCCGGATCCAGATTCGTCATATACGGATCCAACTTTTTAAAATCCAAATCCAATTTTGATTATATTTAGATCGATTCGAATTCAATCCGAATATTTGAATCCATTAAAAAATATTCGAATCTGTTAAAAAATATTTGAATCCGTTAAAAAAATATTCAAATCCATTAAAAAATATTCAAATCCATTAAAAATTTTGATAAATAAAAGATTTTTTCTCCTCCCCCTAGAATTCTTCTATCTCACTTTTTTTTCCTCTTCTTTCCCTAAAATTCTTTTATCTCACTTATTTCTTTTCACACTTATAGAATTCTCGGATCACAGATCGATTCGAATCCAAAAAAAACAATATCTGGATCTGTCGAATTTCATTTTTCTGGATTCGAATCGATCCGTGATTCGAAACCTTAAGATCCTATCCGGATTCGTACAGTGCAATCCAGATCTGATCTGTGATTCAGATCTTTTTTGCAGAACCCTAAGTATAACCATAGCAGTAGACATAGACATCTGGAAATTTTTTATATCAGAGGTTATTGTAATAATTTCGTTTTCAAAAGTTATTAAAGGTTATCGGACCAATAACCTTTGTAAATATTACGTTTATTATGATAAAATAAAGGTTATTGAAAGTTATTAATATCAATAACCTCCGGAGTATTACGATTTATTAATAAAAATGAAGGTTTTCGATACTAATAATCTTTGTAAATATTACGTTTATATTGGAGGTATTTATACGTGTTGCCCAAATCCCAAATAATTTGGGATTTGAAACACCAAAATACACAAATTACTAGTATTTGAGATTTGGAATTTGGGATTTGAAATTTAGGATTTCAGTAAAAAATACTAATTATAATTTGGGATTTGGAATTTGGAATTTTGGCATTTGGGATTTCAGCATTTAGATTTTGAATTTGGGTGGCAGGTATAGAGGTATTCGAAAGTTATCAGAATGAAGGACTTCGAAGGCTTATGTTTAAAAAAATTTACTAATGAAGATTATTGATGTATCCAGATACTCTCTAGTACTCGGCACTGACTGGCTGAGAAGAGCAAGCACAATTATTAATTATCAGCATTGTAAACTGACGCTATGAAACGAAAAAAGAGTGATTAGTATCCCTTACCGAAATACCAATGAAGTGTCACTGAATAGCGACGATAAAAGTAATAGTAAAAGTGATGAAGAGAACAATGAAAGTAGTGAAATTTCAGATGAGGAAACCAATGACAATGCGGTAAACTTTGTAGGTCTCTCATACAATCTGCCCCAGCAAGGGACCAGTGTGAGATATAAGATTATCTCTAAAAGAATACGTACAAATTCGAAATATGCCATTTAGGAAACCTATAATTATCTAACGTACTGTTTCGATGTTGTCAAAAAGAAAAAAAAGCGTAAACAAAGATGACAAAGTATTACAGGACCAAAATCATCCTGCTGGTGTGAAAAATATCTTGAAACCAGGGAGGACAAATGTGAAACGTGCGAAGAACAATTACGAGAATGGTAAGCTATTTTCATACTATCGCAAAACGAAATACAAGACATACGTTGTAACCTGACACAAGGAGAAGCGGAGATACTCGAAGAAAACTAATACAAACCTTTAATTGCGAAGATTATCGGAGAGTTTCCCAACTTAGCGACAAGTATACTTGCACGCAAAATTATTTTGGAGCCCCGAAATTGCAATTTTGGGGAAAAAAGTCGAAATAGTTTTTCATAGAAGACGAAATTATTTTACTTAAAACCCAAAATTTTTTGACTACCCAGATATATTCTTTGATTAAAGATACATATAACTGGATACTTTTTTTACTTCCATATATAGAATAGATTCTGTATAAATCTCAAAAAGTCGAAATACCTCAAAAATTCAAAATCAATTTTGGAAACATGTATAGCGACAAGTGACTTCTTTCAACTAGGGAAGACCGGCATCTATCAACATACAATAGATATAAGAACTACGAAACCTATTAAGTTGCATCCCTATTGAACTTCACCCCGACACCTAAATTTTTTAAAGGAGAAAATAGAGCACATACTATATACATGTCGTCAAAACTATTGAATTGAGTCAGACGCAATTAAAATTGAGAAAAATTAGAGTTGAGTCAAGGCAAATTTTGATTTTTACTAGTGGTTGACGCAATTAGTTGAGTCAGACGCAATTAAAAATTGAAATTTTAAGAGTTGAATCAAAGCCAAATTAGTTTTGACGACATGTATAACATACTAGCAAACAGATTAATCAAAAAATCGTTTAGTCCTTGGTCCACACCCACAATAGTAGTTAGTAAGAAGAATGGGAAGTTCAGGTTTTGCATTAATTACAGAAAGTTGAATGCTGTTACAAAACTTGACGTCTACCCAGTCCCATAAATAGCTGACATGCTAGACATTTTAGGACATTCCACTTTCTTTTCTACATTGGACCTAGTATCAGAGTTCTAGCAAGTGAAAGTAGCAGTAAAAAATCACGAAAAGACTGTTTTCACTATCCTATTTGGAATATATAAATTCTTAATAATGCTGTTTGGATTAATCAATGCTTCTACTAGGGATGGTAGGTACTATACATGTCATCAAAACTATTGAATTGAGTCAGACGCAATTAAAATTGAGAAAAATTGGAGTTGAGTCAAGGCAAATTTTGATTTTTATTAGTAATTGATGCAATTAATTGAGTCAGACGCAATTAAAAATTAAAATTTTAAGAGTTGAGTCAAGGTCAAATTAGTTTTGACGACATATATAGTAGGTACAATATGAATTGAGCCAGGAATTTAGCCATATTTAATTTAGCCAATTGAGTCCAGAATTTAGTTATGACGCAATCAGACGCAATGGCTAAATTCTGGTGCAAAGGCTAAATATATCTGAAAATTTTTTATATTGAAGGTTATTGTAATAATTTCATTTTCAAAAGTTATTGAAGATTATCGGACCAATAACCTTCGCAAATATTACGTTTATTATGATAAAATGAAGGTTATTGAAAGTTATCAATATCAATAATCTCCGGAGTATTACGTTTTATTAATAAAAATGAATGTTTTCGGTACTAATAACCTTCATAAATATTACGTTTATATTGGAGGTATTCGAAGGTTATCAGAGTGAAGGACTTCGAAGACTTACATTTAAAAAAATTTATTGATGTAATGGCGCAATTCTGATTGGCTGGCACAATTATAAGATTTATTAAATAATTATTTTTAAATTTTCAAAAATAATTAATTTTAACTTTAATTTCAAATCAATTTTACATAACTAGGAGCAATTTTCTACTATGATATTTCTATGACAGATCGAAAGATCTGGTTCTTAGCTACAAGATAATATATATTTCATTTCTGTAATTTTAAAATTTTTTTTTTTTTTTGGCTAACGTGATTGACTTCACATTTTATTCATTATCAATAAATTACAAGCTACGGCAAAATAACCTGATGGTTTAGAGGATAACATCTACAAAAAGGAAGAAAGCTAAGACTAATTCATTCAAACCTAAATTTAAAAAATCAGTTCTACTGCCCAATCATGCCACGAGCCAGCAAGCTGACCCGAAGAGAATGAAACCTCACACTTGCCAATATTATTTTCTTCGGACTATCGCCCAGATCCACTACTTGTAGTAAAANGATATCAATAACCTCCGGAGTATTACGTTTTATTAATAAAAATGAATGTTTTCGGTACTAATAACCTTCATAAATATTACGTTTATATTGGAGGTATTCGAAGGTTATCAGAGTGAAGGACTTCGAAGACTTACATTTAAAAAAATTTATTGATGTAATGGCGCAATTCTGATTGGCTGGCACAATTATAAGATTTATTAAATAATTATTTTTAAATTTTCAAAAATAATTAATTTTAACTTTAATTTCAAATCAATTTTACATAACTAGGAGCAATTTTCTACTATGATATTTCTATGACAGATCGAAAGATCTGGTTCTTAGCTACAAGATAATATATATTTCATTTCTGTAATTTTAAAATTTTTTTTTTTTTTTGGCTAACGTGATTGACTTCACATTTTATTCATTATCAATAAATTACAAGCTACGGCAAAATAACCTGATGGTTTAGAGGATAACATCTACAAAAAGGAAGAAAGCTAAGACTAATTCATTCAAACCTAAATTTAAAAAATCAGTTCTACTGCCCAATCATGCCACGAGCCAGCAAGCTGACCCGAAGAGAATGAAACCTCACACTTGCCAATATTATTTTCTTCGGACTATCGCCCAGATCCACTACTTGTAGTAAAAAAAGGGAAACTGAGGTACCTAGTCGCAAATGTCTTTTGCATCAGCTCACATCAAAAGACTGCTCCCTTATCACTCATATAAGGTATACCTCAAGGCTTTGACAGAAATAGTTAGGCCATCAGCTCAAGCTCACATGCCCAACCTCCTCCCTTACCGCTCATGTAAGGTAGCCATATCAAAGGCTCCCGAGGACCTTACACGCCCAAAGAAACTAGAAACCCAATAAAAACTCATCCTTGCCCCTCAACAACTCATCATCTAATCTTTCTACATCATCTAAAATAAAAATACAACAAATGTACAACCCACCAAACAACAACTAACCATCCGACACATTTCAACTAACCACCCGACGAATTCAAACAACCGACCTTCCAACCCGACCCAACCCCTTTAAAACTACACCCCCGTCACAACAAACCCAAACATCATATCACCCATCGTTACCGCTGATCATCCCCTAAGTATCACCATACCCCCAAGTCACCTGCCGTTCATCATCTTCGTACCTCTGTACTACCAAAATTTTTATCAGTGCGTCACACCTGATCGACATGATCAACAATCAGGGTCAAACTGATATTTGACATTTCCCCAAAAAGTTATTGACATGAAAACGAGGAAAATTTGTGGCGCAGACCCAGTTTTTACTAACAAAAAAATTTTTCAGCCCAAGCAGAGCCCTCTGTTTCCAGCATTTGTACTCTACAGAACTACATCAGGAAATTTTAAAAGGCGAAAATTTGCGGAAATTTGCGCAATTTTTTCGAAAAGTTTCGAAGTGAAAATTTCTGAAAGATTTTCGCATAAAATTTGCGGAAATTTTCATTTCAAAAATTTTCAAAAAACTTGCGCAAATTTCCGTAAATTTTCGTGAAAATTTGCGGAAATTTTTGGTCAAATAAAAAATGTTTTTTATTTTGTAACACAAAATGATCTTGTTTATTTACTAAATGTTTCGAACTCTTTCAAAAATTATTATTCTCATGAAATTTTAGGACAAAAATTTTCAGAAATTTTCAAAAATTTATTTATTTCTCAAGTAAGTATATTGGTTTTTGACGAGGTTAGATGCTATTCGTAAAATCTTTATTTGATGTGTTTCTGGGGGTCGTCCGAAACTTCTTGAGTCCCTTTGGTTATGTTAAACTGATGGATTAGTGTAGAGTTCCTATAAGAAAAGTTCTCGACGTTCCCTTTTCTTGATTAACACAACTCTTATACTATGATGCGTTGCCTTTTCCGTGGTTTTTTTCTGCGTAACAGATAGTAGTTCAGCAGGTTATGTTCATAACTTTGCTGTTCTTTACCTTTTCCGTAGTTTTTCGGAGTTTCAGGTAGTCGTTCAGCAGGTTATTCATAACCTTGCTGTTTAGAAGTAGGATACTCTCGGATACTAATATGCTTACTTAAAAACAGTGCACAGTTTATTCAATACTGTTTCTAACATCTTTTTTCTTTTCTTTTTCATTAGTATCGATTCAGAATTTTCCAAAGATTTTTGATGAATTTTATTTTCTATTTTTTTTCAAATATTCAAATTAGATTAATTCTTTAGTTTTTTTCGATCACTTTTAAATTAATTGTTATTTTTCGCAATATTTCATAAAAATCTTTATTATGTAAAAAATATATATATATACTAATAAATTTTCATAATATTCAAAAATATATTTATAAATAATCTAAAAAATATAATATACTAATAATATTCAAAAATATATATAATAACTAATAAATGTTCATAATGTTCAAAAATATAATAAATGTACTAATAAATGTTCATAATGTTCAAAAATTTATATATAATAATCTAAAAATTATTTCGAAAATGTCCGGAGCTTTTGAAATTATTCTTCCTCCTCTTCCTCCTGTTCTGATGGCAATTCGCTTTCCCCCTCTTCTATTTCATCATTGGAGTCAAAAGTTTCTAAGCTAAATATTTTGCTGTTTTTCATATTTTCCTATAAAATGAAAGATATTAAATTTTCGATTTCAAGAAAAAATAGACTATTTTCTACTTATATTATTTTTGTTTGTCATAATTCGCAAATATTTATTATCATTTTTAAGATCCTCATTTTTAGGATTCAAAAAAAATTCACATAAAGAAACGGCAAAAGCAATTTGTTCTGAAGAAACTTTAGAAAGATCTGCCCAAAGTCTGTCGAGAATTCTTCCGCACCAGGTTGTATCATTATTGTCATTAATTTTTGAATGTAATATATCGTAACATTCTTTAACTACAGATGATTCCTTCCACATTTTTATTTCATTAGGCACAGCCTTCAAATTTATAAATGGAAGGTTTTTTTCTCGATAAACCCAAAATATTGCAATCCTGATGCGGGAAGATAACAAACCTCTTTGGCTCCGATGACTTTTTAATAACTGAAATATTTCAAAAATTTTAAGTAATTTTTAAAACTTTTTTTTTCAAATATTAAAAAAAAAAAAACATATTTCTGTTTGAATTTTCGAATCATAATAAAGAAACCATTTCTTTTCTGACCAATCTCCAAAAAGCTCCGGATAATTTTTATCACAGTAACAAGTAGCAGCAACTTTTAATATTGTATAGTTGAGATAAATCTTCTCTTTAATTGATTTTTTCGCAATTTCTCCAACAAATCTCTTTTTTGAAATATTTCGAATTAGTAAAAAAGTTATCGATATTACGAAAAAATAATAAATAAAATATTTACTTTAATAAAACTCTTATCATAAATTTCGTCATGTTCCGCCCACATTTTGCTTCTTTCCAACATTCTTCAGATGTCCGATACATCTCTTTTTATTTTTATTTGTCTATTGTTAATTTTATCTAAATATTCTATAATATGAGATACTTGCTTATGAGTTATCGGAGCGTCATCTAAAATAAATAAAATAATAAGAATTTGTTTTAAAATATTTTATTTGACATTTTTTTGAATATTACCGTCAAAATGCTGTCCCACACTTCTTACTTCGGTTCTTCTCCTTTTGCTTATGAGCTTTGATGTTATTGTTTCTGCTGTTGCTGATAATATTGCTGCTGGTGATGTTGCTGCTGCTGGTGATATTGCTGTTGGTGATGTTGCTGCTGGTGATGTTGCTACTGATTCAATTCTTTCGAATCTTGGCGCTGTTACTGCTGGCGATTCTGCCCTTGTTTTAATTATTATTACTGGTTCAAGTGCTTCGAACCTTGGTGATTCTGCTTTTTGTTTGTTTATTTCGAACACTAACGCTGATCTTGAATTTTCTTCAAAATTAGCAGATGCTTCTGAAGAATTTTTTTTTGTTTTTACATATTTTGAACGTCTGGAAATTATTCCGGAAAGTAACTCACTATTTCTCTTTTGTCTTTTTTGATAGAAACGACTAAGATTTGATTGAGACATTTATTTATTCTAAGAATTATTTTAAGAATTTTATTATTTTTAATTTTTTTTTTTTTTTTTT
>PQFF01000234.1:321539-335511 GCA_003547095.1 Diversispora epigaea | reverse complement strand
TCACTATTTCTCTTTTGTCTTTTTTGATAGAAACGACTAAGATTTGATTGAGACATTTATTTATTCTAAGAATTATTTTAAGAATTTTATTATTTTTAATTTTTTTTTTTTTTTTTTGAAAATATTTCGATTTTTGAAATATTTTAAAGTAAAAGCAAGAAGAATTTCAATTCTTTATATATTACTTCTTTGCCCTCCTATTACAACAAATTACATAAATCTTCGAACATTTTTATTTTCAAATAAAAATGTATCATTACTTTTCTTTCACCATAATATACATATTCATTATATTACAAATGTTTTTTTCGAAACACATCATTGTATTGTTATTGTCTATCATTATATTTAAATACGTATTAATTTTACATAAATGATACATATTTTCATGAAATCAATCATCATATTTCTTTCTTATACAGTTTATTTCGAATTTTTTCGTGATTTGATATCACGTTTCATTATGTACTTTCGAAACACACTATGATATATTTCCCTATTAATTATTAAATAGAAAATAATTGCTAATATTTGTAAAAAATCTTAAATTAGTTATATTATCTATTATAATATACATGTAATATTATGTGAAATTATACCTTTAATTAAATTCTTATAAAAAGTCTAATAATATTATTGTTCTGCAAAATATGTATATTTTTATTTTTATTTTTTTTTTGCATTTTCAAAAAAATTAAAAAAGAATTTTTGCAATTTTATTTATAATAATAATAATAAATTAATTATATAATATAAAATAAAATACAATGCAAAATTAAAATAAATATTTACTTACAAAATGTTCATTAGAAAAAAAAACTCTTTCTGGTTATCCGTCTGTCACTCAAATTCCGCAGTAAAGAACTGAAGTGGGTATTTAAGAAGTTATGAAAGGCAATCTAAGTCGGAGGTTAAGTAACAACCGGATAAGACTAGAAGACGTTGGGGTTACTATTCTTAAATACTTATGAAGTTTGGTCGGTGGAGTTGGTTCCAGTTTCTTCGCAGAAGATGTAAACGGCGAAACTCTCTATCTTTCTTGGAAAATAGTCTTGGAGTGTAGAAGCTTTAGGACGAACCGGGGCAGGACGTATGGGCCAGCTCCTTTTTTCTGGGTTGGATAGTTTGTTTTTTGAACGAACGGAATAAACGAAGAAGTTTTCCTGGAGCTGTTTGACTTTGCGTATATGTTGGTTATGGGTCT
This sequence comes from Diversispora epigaea, assembly GCA_003547095.1. Taxonomy (NCBI): domain Eukaryota; kingdom Fungi; phylum Glomeromycota; class Glomeromycetes; order Diversisporales; family Diversisporaceae; genus Diversispora; species Diversispora epigaea. The sequence goes on along the minus strand of PQFF01000234.1, from coordinate 334,307 downwards.
GCGCCACAAATTTTCCTCGTTTTCATGTCAATAACTTTTTGGGGGAAATGTCAAATTTTGGTTTGACCCTGAATTGTTGATTTTGTCAGTTTGGGTGTGACGTACTGATGAAAAAATTTGGTGGTATGGTAGTACATACATCAGTAAATTTTTTTAAACGTAAGCCTTCGAAGTCCTTCACTCTGATAACTTTCGAATACCTCCAACATAAACGTAATATTTACGAAGGTTATTGGTACCGAAAACCTTCATTTTTATTAATAAAACGTAATACTCCGGAGGTTATTGATATCGATAACCTTCAATAACCTTCACTTTATCATAATAAACGTAATATTTGCGAAGGTTATTGGTCCGATAACCTTCAATAACCTTTGAAAACGAAATTATTACAATAACCTCCGACATTAAAAATTTCCTGATGTAGGTGATGAACGGCAGGTGATCTGGGGGGTATGGTGATACTTAGGTGACGTTTGGTGGTAACGGTGTGTGATGTGATGAATTGTGGGAGGACGGGGGAGTGTGATGCATTTTAGTTGTAGCCGGGGTGTGTGTTGTGAAATTGAGCAGAGGGTTAGTAGTTTGAGGTGTGGTAGTAGTTAGGTGTTTTATATTTTTATTGGATTATAATGCTTTTTGGATATCCGCCAACATTTTGCGTCGAAAAATGNGGCGAAACTCTCTATCTTTCTTGGAAAATAGTCTTGGAGTGTAGAAGCTTTAGGACGAACCGGGGCAGGACGTATGGGCCAGCTCCTTTTTTCTGGGTTGGATAGTTTGTTTTTTGAACGAACGGAATAAACGAAGAAGTTTTCCTGGAGCTGTTTGACTTTGCGTATATGTTGGTTATGGGTCTGCGCCACAAATTTTCCTCGTTTTCATGTCAATAACTTTTTGGGGGAAATGTCAAATTTTGGTTTGACCCTGAATTGTTGATTTTGTCAGTTTGGGTGTGACGTACTGATGAAAAAATTTGGTGGTATGGTAGTACATACATCAGTAAATTTTTTTAAACGTAAGCCTTCGAAGTCCTTCACTCTGATAACTTTCGAATACCTCCAACATAAACGTAATATTTACGAAGGTTATTGGTACCGAAAACCTTCATTTTTATTAATAAAACGTAATACTCCGGAGGTTATTGATATCGATAACCTTCAATAACCTTCACTTTATCATAATAAACGTAATATTTGCGAAGGTTATTGGTCCGATAACCTTCAATAACCTTTGAAAACGAAATTATTACAATAACCTCCGACATTAAAAATTTCCTGATGTAGGTGATGAACGGCAGGTGATCTGGGGGGTATGGTGATACTTAGGTGACGTTTGGTGGTAACGGTGTGTGATGTGATGAATTGTGGGAGGACGGGGGAGTGTGATGCATTTTAGTTGTAGCCGGGGTGTGTGTTGTGAAATTGAGCAGAGGGTTAGTAGTTTGAGGTGTGGTAGTAGTTAGGTGTTTTATATTTTTATTGGATTATAATGCTTTTTGGATATCCGCCAACATTTTGCGTCGAAAAATGTGCCTTCACGACTTAATCCACGTAGATTCGTCTCGCTAGCTGGAAACCTGTCAGACAGATTAGGCCACAAAATGGATTTCTTGGGAGGATCTTCGGGTCCGTTATGATACCAATAGATAGATACATGTGAAAATTACCAACCGAAATATTTTTGGAAGAACTTTGTTCGTATACCATCTCGAATGGAAGGGAAAAGAGTTGACCATGAGAAACTGACGCTAAATACTTTCATGATACGTGCAGGAGATAGACTTTCCCGTTAAGACCAACTTTATTTTTGCTGGAAGAAACTTGGTTTCGTTAAAGTAGCCGTTTTATTCACTGGGAGAAACGTTTGTTTTGTCTAACCAATATTAAGGTGGACATATTTGGCTGCTTCGTAGATCAGTAAGCAGGTATACAAATTATAAAGTGTTATAATGGTGTTATGGAACTTTTAGCCTTTTGGGCGCTTGGTTCTGGGGTTGTCGAGGTGTAGTTGTTGTTAGGTGGAATTTTTACGTCGACCGGACGTTACTTCCAAATATTTTTTTTGTTTATGACTTTGGTAAGGAAAACACTTACCTTATAAGGTGCTCGTGACCTTAGGGTGGTTGGTCAGACCGTTAACCGTAAATTGTTATAGTCAATTTTTATTCTTCCTGTATTTTTATAAAATATTTTAAATGAATAAAGATAAAACCTCATCAGTCTCATTCCATTACAAAATGTTCATTAGTTTTATCAAAGCGTGAAATTACATGAACTATATCTTCGATCGCTTCTATTTCTATAAAATTGTACAACTCTATTAATTCCAACTATACATGTTCTCAAAATTAATTTTGGATTTTTGAGGTATTTCGACTTTTTGAGATTTATGCAGAATCTATTCTATATATGGAAGTAAAAAAAGTATCCAGTTATGTGTATCTTCAATCAAAGAATAAATCTGGGTGGTCAAAAAATTTCGGGTTTTAAGTAAAATAATTTCGTCTTCTATAAAAAACTATTTCGACTTTTTTCTCCAAAATTGCAATTTCAGGGCCCCAAAATAATTTTGNGCTCGTGACCTTAGGGTGGTTGGTCAGACCGTTAACCGTAAATTGTTATAGTCAATTTTTATTCTTCCTGTATTTTTATAAAATATTTTAAATGAATAAAGATAAAACCTCATCAGTCTCATTCCATTACAAAATGTTCATTAGTTTTATCAAAGCGTGAAATTACATGAACTATATCTTCGATCGCTTCTATTTCTATAAAATTGTACAACTCTATTAATTCCAACTATACATGTTCTCAAAATTAATTTTGGATTTTTGAGGTATTTCGACTTTTTGAGATTTATGCAGAATCTATTCTATATATGGAAGTAAAAAAAGTATCCAGTTATGTGTATCTTCAATCAAAGAATAAATCTGGGTGGTCAAAAAATTTCGGGTTTTAAGTAAAATAATTTCGTCTTCTATAAAAAACTATTTCGACTTTTTTCTCCAAAATTGCAATTTCAGGGCCCCAAAATAATTTTGTGTGCAAGTATAATTACAACAAAGGACAGCCGTAAACAAATGGTGTTATTTCAAACTTAAAATCATACCATTGTACAAGTGCAAGATGTAATGGTGTTAATTTATTTGATAGTCTTATTTCTGTTATTAATAATGTCTAAATAATAAAAAAAGTTGAGTAAATTTCTACATTTTATTATGAAAATCAAATAGTAATAAAAATACCTGTGCATAACAAATTCTGTTATCTGTTTGATAGTCGGAAAGTTCTTCAATATCCATATTAATAGCAATATTGCTAAATCATGGCCTATCATGAAAATTGTCTACTGCACGTAAAATAGCACCATTTTTTAATGTAACAGAACTATATATCTTTATTCGGCAGTCTTCAGAAGTTGTATTCAATAATTTGAGATATAAGTTCAAACAGTCAATAAATTTTGCAAAACCTTTTGACATATTTTTATTAAGTTTCGGGTTGTCTCTCATCAGTAAATTTTTTTAAACGTAAGCCTTCGAAGTCCTTCACTCTGATAACCTTCGAATACCTCCAACATAAACGTAATATTTACGAAGGTTATTGGTACCGAAAACCTTCATTTTTATTAATAAAACGTAATACTCCGGAGGTTATTGATATCAATAACCTTCAATAACCTTCAATAACCTTCACTTTATCATAATAAATGTAATATTTGCGAAGGTTATTGGTCCAATAACCTTCAATAACCTTTGAAAACGAAATTATTACAATAACCTCCGACATAAAAAATTTCCTGATGCTATGTTCATTAATAATAGCTTTTGAAAAGTTAAAGTCAAATAATTTCGCAGTGTACGTGAAAGCCACCGGAGTTTTGGTTTTCTTCACATGATTTCGCATAACAATTGCTCGACATTGAATCTAAAAATATAAAATTAATAAGTTTCGAAATATCAAGCGATAAATGATTATTTTTTATTTACATTTTTCATTATTTGTTTTTCTACATCTTTCTTATTACTGAGACGATAAGGAATCTTCACATATGTTTTATGTAAACTTTCATATGTCTCAGTTGTATATCCATTTATTGCTCCGTGTTCCCGAATTGTATTAACGATATGATAAATCCATGAGTGTAACTTTGGAAATTTTAAATTAGAACGCGAAATATCTCGAAATAATTTAATGAATATATTACCCCAATCATTGATCGCTTTCTACATAATTAAATAGATTAATATTTTATTTATTATTTTTTATATATATACAGTGTCTTCCGTTATGCTTCGGACAATTATTTTACCTGAAAATCTTGTAGATCGCTTTCTTTAAAATTTTCCAATCTGCTCAGTNAACCTTTGAAAACGAAATTATTACAATAACCTCCGACATAAAAAATTTCCTGATGCTATGTTCATTAATAATAGCTTTTGAAAAGTTAAAGTCAAATAATTTCGCAGTGTACGTGAAAGCCACCGGAGTTTTGGTTTTCTTCACATGATTTCGCATAACAATTGCTCGACATTGAATCTAAAAATATAAAATTAATAAGTTTCGAAATATCAAGCGATAAATGATTATTTTTTATTTACATTTTTCATTATTTGTTTTTCTACATCTTTCTTATTACTGAGACGATAAGGAATCTTCACATATGTTTTATGTAAACTTTCATATGTCTCAGTTGTATATCCATTTATTGCTCCGTGTTCCCGAATTGTATTAACGATATGATAAATCCATGAGTGTAACTTTGGAAATTTTAAATTAGAACGCGAAATATCTCGAAATAATTTAATGAATATATTACCCCAATCATTGATCGCTTTCTACATAATTAAATAGATTAATATTTTATTTATTATTTTTTATATACATACAGTGTCTTCCGTTATGCTTCGGACAATTATTTTATCTGAAAATCTTGTAGATCGCTTTCTTTAAAATTTTCCAATCTGCTCAGTAAATACATTTCATTCCATTTCATATAGACGTTCGAAAGATTTTCACTATATAAACCATCGACCACAAACACCATAATCTTCATCATATCTCTATATTCGTTTGCAGTTAATCGAGATAGTAATTGCACTCCTTTTTTAAATACTTTTAAACCCAAATGCCTTGAAATTTTCGCAATTCTTTTGTTCATGTCATCTACTAATTTTCCTGGCTTTAGCTTTAATAATTCCGTAATGAATTCTATTTGATATTTGAATAGGCCTAGATCCAAATGATGCATTCTATCAGGTACAGTTGCCATATAAATGTTTAAGTTTCTAAATTTAAACATATAAAGTTAGAATATGTCCTTAAATATATAAAATATATAAATAAAAACTTACGGAATGTTCCAAAAGTAGTTATCAACCTGTTCTAAACCTGCCGAATTACTTGTACCATTATTAAAATATTCTTTCATATTTACATGGTCACGGAGTATCAGTTGATCTTTTCTTATATCAATAAGATCTTCTTTTTGAACTAAACAAAAATGACAAGGATAATTCGAATTGGCTGATTTATAAGTTAACGAAAACGTGCAGGCTTCCAGCCAATCACAGATTATAGTAGATATTCTCGGAAAAAACCAAACATCTTTGTCATCAATATTAAAATCAACACCACCATTACCTTGGAATAGTGGATCTAATAAAAATTTAATAGAATCATGAAAGGTTTTGCGAGCCAATTTCTTAAAATCGGAAGATTCCTTTTCTGTTTTATTTTTAGCGGATAAAATCGGAAAGTATCCCAACTATACTTGCACACAAAATTATTTTGGGGTCCCGAAATTACAATTTCGGGGAAAAAAGTCAAAATAGTTTTTCATAAAAGACGAAATTATTTTACTTAAAACCCGAAATTTTTTGACCACCCAGATTTATTCTTTGATTGAAGATACATATAACTGGGTACTTTTTTTACTTCCATATATAGAATGGATTCTGCATAAATCTTAAAAAGTCGAAATACTTCAAAAATCCAAAATCAATTTTGGGAACATGTATAATCCCAACAGTTGTTTTGCATCTTCCTTGTTCCTTCTTCACGTGGGAATATTTCCAAGAGATAGATATATGGGGTGTAACGAATTCTTTCCTAATGTGTCGGTAGTAGTGGCATCTGAATAGAGAATGATTGACAAAATAAATGCCAAAGATGGAATTGATTCTTCTGCATATTTCTACCAATTTCCAGAATTTTGTTCACCATATGATTTTTCCTCCTTAATTGTGTAATAAACAATAACAAGTTTAGAAATTTCTTAAATTATATTAATAAGTTCTCTGATACAAATATTTACCTCTGAATTTTCATATTTAAACATAAAATGTTTTAATATTTCGGGATTTGACAAAAGGTTTTCAATACAGTTTTTAATGGGGCGATAATGAATNCCATATCTGTAAAATAAATGTGATTTTTCGAATATATACAATATATTATGTGATTTTTCGAATATATCATTTTCTGTGATTAAAAAAGTAATTTTAAGATTTTTTTTATATGTGGTAATATATTTATTATATTGATTTACATAATTGTAACACAAAAATAATCCTGTTTATCTTGTTTATTTGATTTATTTACAATAATACCATACTCCTCTGCCTCACTCCCTCCTGCCTCTCTTTGCTATATGCTATATATGCTATATTCTTTCGAACTTTTTGAACTTTTTCAAAACTTATATATTCATTTAAAATATAGTCAATTTTCCTATTTATTTCCTATTTCCATTTATTTCCAGAATGTTTTACAAACCTTTTTCTTCGCACCAATTATTTTTTTCTCATAACATTACGAGCATTTTTATTTTGTTTTCATTTCCATAACATTACTATTTTATTCTATTTTTTTTTCTTGCTTTATTTTCCGTAACATTACGGACATTTTTATTTCAATTTTTTTAATTTTTTTTTGTATTTTGTAATATTACGAGTTAAGATATATATACTTGAAATAAAATATTTCAAAAAAAAATNATTCTTCTGCATATTTCTACCAATTTCCAGAATTTTGTTCACCATATGATTTTTCCTCCTTAATTGTGTAATAAACAATAACAAGTTTAGAAATTTCTTAAATTATATTAATAAGTTCTCTGATACAAATATTTACCTCTGAATTTTCATATTTAAACATAAAATGTTTTAATATTTCGGGATTTGACAAAAGGTTTTCAATACAGTTTTTAATGGGGCGATAATGAATAAAGTATTCTTGACCATTATGAATAAGTATGCAATATTTAGAATAAGACAATTGTAAAATATTCATTTTATTCATGAACTTTCGTCCGGTTTCGATATTTTTTGGGAGAAGTGATGATTGAGGTAAATCTGAATGTTTGTTAAAGAATTTTATGATTGCATTTCCAGCTTTATTACTAAGATTATTTTCTATAACAAGCGTCATTAAATTTGCATATGCCTCATTTGGAAATTCTCTAATTCTTTCAACTTCGGGCTCTTTATAACTTCGTAAACTTGCGGATAAGAAGTTTTCACAGCTTCGTAAATTTGCAGGTAAAATTTCATCGAAATTTTCACAGCTTTGTAAACTTGCGGGTAAAATTTCATCGAAGTTTTCACATTTCTCCATATTACTTGATCTTCCACTAAAAGAAATATCACCTTCATAATCCTGATCATTTTCAAATTTGTAAGAAACTTCAGATACTGACGGTAAGTTTTCTTTTTGAATAATTTGAAATTCATCTATATGACTAAAGTCTTCATTATCTAATAACATTTCGTTAACACTTGAGACCATACTCAAACATCCTCACCGAATTCTTCTGTACTTGAACAGATAACAGTTTTAATGCATCTTCCAACATGTTGAGCGTATGCATTCCGAGATGCATAATAATGATTACAATATTCGCATTGAAAGTTTGTAGACATTGTTTATAATAAAATATTAAAAATGTTAAAGTTGTTTCGAATTGGTTAATATTTTAATTTTTTCGAAGAGAATCAAAATTATTTTATGACTTTATTTTTGTTAATGGCACTTTTTCATGGTACTTAAATATCTTTTCAAATTTTCAAATCTGTATTTTATTAGTATTTTTATCTTTTTCCAGCAATTAAAAAAATTTTTAAATGTTTCTCTTTGTTTTGCAATTTTCTATATTACATTCTGTGATATAAAAAGAATATCTTCTTATATAATACCATATCTGTAAAATAAATTCGAACATTTTTTGTTTTTTTTACCTGTTATAAAAATATGGTATTAAAGAAAGTATTTTTTCAGCAATTAAAAAATTTTTTAAATGTTTCTCTTTGTTTTGCAATTTCCTACATTATATTCTGTGATATCAAAAAGAATATCTTATAAAAAATACCATATCTGTAAAATAAATGTGATTTTTCGAATATATACAATATATTATGTGATTTTTCGAATATATCATTTTCTGTGATTAAAAAAGTAATTTTAAGATTTTTTTTATATGTGGTAATATATTTATTATATTGATTTACATAATTGTAACACAAAAATAATCCTGTTTATTTTGTTTATTTGATTTATTTACAATAATACCATACTCCTCTGCCTCACTCCCTCCTGCCTCTCTTTGCTATATGCTATATATGCTATATTCTTTCGAACTTTTTGAACTTTTTCAAAACTTATATANTGCATCTTCCAACATGTTGAGCGTATGCATTCCGAGATGCATAATAATGATTACAATATTCGCATTGAAAGTTTGTAGACATTGTTTATAATAAAGTATTAAAAATGTTAAAGTTGTTTCGAATTGGTTAATATTTTAATTTTTTCGAAGAGAATCAAAATTATTTTATGACTTTATTTTTGTTAATGGCACTTTTTCATGGTACTTAAATATCTTTTCAAATTTTCAAATCTGTATTTTATTAGTATTTTTATCTTTTTCCAGCAATTAAAAAAAATTTTAAATGTTTCTCTTTGTTTTGCAATTTTCTACATTATATTCTGTGATATCAAAAAGAATATCTTATAAAAAATACCATATCTGTAAAATAAATGTGATTTTTCGAATATATACAATATATTATGTGATTTTTCGAATATATCATTTTCTGTGATTAAAAAAGTAATTTTAAGATTTTTTTTATATGTGGTAATATATTTATTATATTGATTTACATAATTGTAACACAAAAATAATCCTGTTTATTTTGTTTATTTGATTTATTTACAATAATACCATACTCCTCTGCCTCACTCCCTCCTGCCTCTCTTTGCTATATGCTATATATGCTATATTCTTTCGAACTTTTTGAACTTTTTCAAAACTTATATATTCATTTAAAATATAGTCAATTTTCCTATTTATTTCCTATTTCCATTTATTTCCAGAATGTTTTACAAACCTTTTTCTTCACACCAATTATTTTTTTCTCATAACATTACGAGCATTTTTATTTTGTTTTCATTTCCATAACATTACTATTTTATTCTATTTTTTTTTCTTGCTTTATTTTCCGTAACATTACGGACATTTTTATTTCAATTTTTTTAATTTTTTTTTGTATTTTGTAATATTACGAGTTAAGATATATATACTTGAAATAAAATATTTCAAAAAAAAATTTATAATAAATAATATATTGCGAAAATTGACATGGTTTAAATATTTTACTTATTATTATTTATTATTATAAAGGATGAATGATCTTAATCAATTGTTTAAAAGAAAAAACTAACCTTCTTTGCGCCCTAACTCGCGTCCCTCTTCGTCTTTCTCTTTGTCTTCATCTTCACGTCCCACATTGGAATCGGAAGATTCTGATTTAACTGGTTTAACTTCAAGAAACAATGATGGTAAAATAATATTAATGTTTAACTATTTCAAAGAAAACTAAAATGACCAAAATTTTTTTATGTTTCAAGCCACGACAAAAAGAATTTTTAGTAAATTAGACAATCTACAAAAAATGTTGAAAAAAATCATAAAAAATCAAGAAAAAATGCAGAATGATATAAAGTCAGTCAAAGAAGAAGTAACAATACTCTCATACGACTAGGATTGTGTCTATGTTAGTAAGGATATTAAATTTTAAATATTTCGTAAATACTCGTAATATTAACAATATTTTATAAATAGTTCGTAATATTGGAATCGGCCCAAGATCTTTTGGAGAAGATAATATATCCAACCTTTGATCAATTCAAAGAAACAGCAAAATCTTTTATGGAAAAATCTGACATTAATTTTTTTTCTTCTCTAGATCATAGATGGGAGCCGTTTTACCATAAAAAGATACGAGTTGATATGAGTAAAATTTATAAATCAGCATTTTAAGAGTTTTATAATTAATTTTTTAAAAAATTTGTAGTTAACAAAAAAGCTCCGAGCCTTGCGAAGTACTTTGTGTGCACGAGTGAAAACATTGATTTTCGAAGTTTGTAAGGTACCCCCCATAAGTATCGTAGCAAAAGCTTCGAAAATTAGTGCATGGAAAAAGAACCCTGCCATCTCAAACAGTTTTCGAAAATTATTTGATAAAGTCGAAGAAGACGAGGAGGATACTTATATGACTCGAATAATTAAAAACGTCTGGCCCAAGAAAAAAAATATTCCAAATTTACAAATCGCCTAGGTGATTTCCATTGCAGAAATTATTCTTAATCCAAATAATGAAAACATNTTAATTTTTTTTCTTCTCTAGATCATAGATGGGAGCCGTTTTACCATAAAAAGATACGAGTTGATATGAGTAAAATTTATAAATCAGCATTTTAAGAGTTTTATAATTAATTTTTTAAAAAATTTGTAGTTAACAAAAAAGCTCCGAGCCTTGCGAAGTACTTTGTGTGCACGAGTGAAAACATTGATTTTCGAAGTTTGTAAGGTACCCCCCATAAGTATCGTAGCAAAAGCTTCGAAAATTAGTGCATGGAAAAAGAACCCTGCCATCTCAAACAGTTTTCGAAAATTATTTGATAAAGTCGAAGAAGACGAGGAGGATACTTATATGACTCGAATAATTAAAAACGTCTGGCCCAAGAAAAAAAATATTCCAAATTTACAAATCGCCTGGGTGATTTCCATTGCAGAAATTATTCTTAACCCAAATAATGAAAACATCAAAATATCCGAGGAAATAATAAAACCAGTTCTTTTAAAAAATCTAGTAAGTAAATTCTATATTATGCCAGATTTTTAAAATTTTCGAAAACTAACGAAACTTTAAAAAAATAGAATAAAATTGAAAATAATAAAAGTTTTGAATACGAATCTGACTCTCCCAAAAGACTAGAAGTAGCTCCCAAAAGGCTAGCAGCTCCCAAAAAATCATAAGTTCCCGAAAGACCAACAGCTCCCAGAAGTAATAAAAAAATTACTGAAATCGAAACCTCGCGAAAAGAAAAGAAAAAAATAAGATCTATAAGAAAAGATGAAGAAAATTATGATGATGACGACGAAGCTGACGAAAGCGACAAAGCTTACGAAGCTAACGAAGCTTACGAAACTGACGAAGGTGACGAATATTATAATGAAATAATAAATATTGATGAAAGTGAGGAGGAATAATAAAAAATTAATTTTTAAACATTTATATATTTCGAAAATTTTTGTAAATATTAAAATTAATATAAATAAAATAATAGTAATATTTGAAATACCACAATAAAATAATAATTATTAATAAATTATAAAATGTAAAAAATTTGCCTGTATATAAATACAAATTTTATAAATTTAGTGAAATGTTACGAAAATTTTTGCAAAAATGTTACGGAAATTTTGCAAAATATTGCGAAATATTGCGGAAATATTGCGAAATATTGCGAAAATATTGCGAAATATTGCAGAAATTTTTGCGAATATTGCGAAAATATTGTGAAATATTACGAAATATTGCGAAATTTTTTTGCGCAAACCTCTGAAGGTGTCGAAAATTTGCAGAAATTTTCAAAGTGAAAATTTGCACAAATTTTCGCCTATTAAAATTTCCTGATGCTATTTGTAGAAGTTCGTCTAAGTCATAATTGATAACTCGATCCTGTTCTTCTAGAGCTATAAAAATATCTACTGCATACATTGTTAACATATCGTCAAATTGCATAGTAATTTCATTATTCACGGGTTGATCAATTTCTATTACTGTACTTTTTGTTATCAAATATGCACCAGTATTGTTTATGATAACCTGGGCTTCTCCTAAAATTTGCGGAAATTCTCTTCGTAATTCGTGATATGACACCGTGAATTAATATTTATTAATATTTATTATTATTTAGTTATATATTTATTCTTATATGTATTATCTTTGAATTTATAAATAGAGTAGATCAGTAGTACAGATTAGTGAGTGCTACATTTGAAGGATTATCATTATGAAATTACCTAGGTATATACCCAGGTACGATATCTAGGGAAATACTCAGGTAAATACTTGTAAAGATAAAGGAAATTGTATTATTTAGAAAGGAACCAATCTAAAGGAGAGAATGGTAAAATTATCTGTGACGCTGTTACCGTGGTAATATTGTAGTAGTCATATTTTAATTATTATTATATATTATTGACTTATATTATTTATTATTTTATTATTATTATTATATTTAGTTAGTATTTATTTATTTATTTATATTCTTATCTGTAATACGAAAGACAAATTGATTTACAAATATGTAGTTGTGTAGTGTAACTGTGTCCTGTAATAGATTTACCATAGATAGTAGTAAATTAATATGTAGATCATGTATTACGAGGACCCAAAGGACCTAAAGGACCTAAAGGACC
>PQFF01000234.1:220763-316574 GCA_003547095.1 Diversispora epigaea | reverse complement strand
AAAGGACCTAAAGGACCTAAAGGACCCAAAGGACCTAAAGGACCCAGAGGACCCAAAAATTAGTTATATAAAGGATGGATTTTGGCCTGAGGCAAAGGCAGTCAGTTTTATAGTGAGATTTAGAATTCGTTAGTTTAGGATTCTATCCTTTAATTAGGAAGCCTTTTGTAACTAATTTATTCGTAAATTAGTCTCTTTTGTATTTGCAATTACCATTAATAAAGGTTATTATTACCTTGAAATTATCAGTATTATTGTTTTATTAATAATAACCAAACCTTTTGTATTGAATCGCCTACTTTATCATTTGGAGCGCCGTCTCGTGATATTAGTAGTTAACATTAATCAATACACTTATTAACAGTAGTTATTTAACTTCTAGAACCTACCTATTAGTAGTAGTTGTATCTATTTTGACTAATAGTTTCCTTGAGTAATATCTTTAATATTATCTCAAGAGTTCCTGTTCATCCCACGTGTTTATTAAGAAGGATAAACCTCCGTCGGTAACAACGCCGAAAGCGTCTGAGAAGATATAAATACAGGTCCTTTTAGATTGAGTTCAAAGACAAGTTCGAAATTAGAGTTCAGTTAGATAGTTTTTCTTTAGTTTTTTTTACAAGTCTTTTAATTCCTTCTATTCTTGATCTTTTAAATTCTTATTCTATTTTATTTCTTAATTTCTTTATATTATTTATCTTTATTTATTATCTTTATATATATATTATTCCACATTATTATTTAATAAAGTTATCATTTTATTGAAACCTTTGTATATTTTATCACTGTTTAAACCTTTTACATATATGCTTTGCACAAGTCATACAAACTAATTTGACATGTAAAAGACCCCGTCACAATAAAAAACTCACTCACCTTTACCTCTCTTATCTAACTTTGTAATTTGCTGTGGATTGATCAAGAGGATTTTCTGAAACAACACGATATTACTTAACTTGTAGGATAGTTTTTGTTAGGAAAGATTCTTTAACCTTCAGAATATTGTCGTAAAGGGCACGCGACAATGAACTCTCCTTTGTAAACTGTCTGGAATTGGAATATTATTTATAGTAAAAAAAAAGTTTTTGGCAAAATTTTTCAGGACTTTTCGCAATCTTACGAATTCTTTTAAACAAGTCTATTATTTACTCGTTATCTCACGTGAAATGATAACCTCTTTGTTTATACAATTTCAATCGATTGCCATATACAGGTCGACTATTGAGAACTTCTTTACTATTGGTTCTTAATATGTAGGAGCCATTACCAAGAACTCTATGAATAAAGAAAGAACCAGACCATTTGTCTCGAAACTTATCGCCATGAACATTCTGTAAATCAGATCTGTACTCTAACACCATATCTCCTGTCTTGTATGTCATCGTTCGAATTTTCCTATCATAGGTCATCTTTTGCCGTTTTTGTGCATCTTTAATATTCTTAGATACTTGAATTCAATTATCTTCAAATATTCTCGCAACTTTTCCAGTTCTTTTGTGGATCATTTCTTTAAATTGTTTTTCATCAATTTTTTCAACTGACCAAGTAATAATATCAAGTTCTATGGGTAGTGTAGGGGCTCGTTCATATAGTAAATAAAATGGCTTATATTTTATTGTTCTATTTTTAGTTGTTCGGTATGTGAAAAGTGCTGAAGCTATCAATGTATCCCATTCTTGCGTTGTTTCCTTTACATATTTCTTTAAAGTTTGACAGAGTGTTTGATTATACCGTTCTGTTAGTCCATTACTTTGAGGGTGGTAAGCAGATGTAAGTCTTCGGTGAGTTCCTATTATTTCTATTAGGTTGGTTACTATTTGACTAACAAATACTACTCCTTTATCAGATAATATTTCTCTTGGACAATTATGTCTACATATAATTTCATTGTATAGGAACCAAGCAATAGTTTTCGTATCTGCTTTTTCAATAGCTCTGACTTCTGGCCATTTTGTAAAATAATCCGTAGCTACTACTATATATCTTTTTTTTATTGTTGTTGGCTTCAAGGGTTCTACAATATCTATTCCTAATTGGTCAAAAGCTTGTCCTACTCCAATAGGTCATAATTCTTCGGTCTGTTTAGGTTTGCTTTGTCTTTGACATATATCACATGTTTCTATGTAATTTCGAATATCTTCATCCATCATAGGTCAAAAGTATCGTTGTCTCGTTTTATCTATGGTAGCCTTTATATCAAAATGTCCAGCATTTGGTACATTATGCATGTTGTATAATATTTTAGTTAAATTTTCTTTTGTGATTGCCCTTAGAAAATTGCCTTTAGAGGATCGCCCTCTTTGTTTTGCTTATATAAAATATTATCTTGAACTATGTAATAATTCGCTTGTTGTCGTAATTTTTGCCGTTGTTCGTTAGTGCCGTTTGGTGGAAAAGTATGATTTATTAGGTATTCTATTAACTGATTATAAGTGTCTACATCCATTTTTGAAAATTTTCGAGATTTTGTATCTTTAATAAATATCTAAGTTCTATTATATTTGTTGTTTTAATTAGTTATTCTTGATAGTGCGTCAGCATTGGCGTTAAGCCTTCCTTGCTTATAAATAAGTTCGTAATCATACTCAGATAGTTCAAAAATCCATCTAGCAACTCTTTCTTTAGGTTGTGGTCAATTCTTTAGCCATGCTAAAGCGGAGTTATCTGTATATAAATCAAACTTGGGCTATGTAAATAATGTTTAAAATGTCGTACGGCCCATATTGCGGTGTTACCGTAGTAATATTGTAGTGGACATATTTTAATTACTATTATATATTATTGACTTATATTATTAATTATTTTATTGTTATATTTATAATTAGTTAGTATTTATTTATTTATTATTTGTTCATTTATTTATTATTATTAATATTCTTATTGGTAATACGAAAGATAAATTGATTTACAAATATGTAGTTGTGTAGTGTAACTGTAGATTTACCATAGATAGTAGTAAATTAATATGTAGATTATGTATTACGAGGATCCAAAGGACCCAAAGGATCTAAAAGACCTAAAGGACCTAAAGGACCTAAAGGACCCAAAAATTAGTTATATAAAGAATGGATTTTAGCTTGAGTCAAAGTCAGTTCAGTTTAGTTTTAGTTCGAGTTTGATAGAATTAGGATTCTATCTTTTAGTTAGGAAACCTTTTATAACTAATTTATTTGTAAATTAGTCTCTTTTGTATTTGTAATTACCATTAATAAAAGTTATTATTACCTTGAAATTATCAGTATTATTGTTTTATTAATAATAACCAAACCCTTTGTATTGAATCGCCTACTTTATCATTTGAAACGCTGTCTCGTGATATTAGTAGTATCACAGGAGTGCAGAGTATTTCGAACAATTTCTCAAATCAGTCCACAGTTTGCATCACACAAACAAATAATAATACGCTCTATCTGCCAGTAGGTCAAGCAATCAATCGATCTAAACTTGCCTATCTCGAAACAGATAATAAATATATAATAAATAATAATAATAATCAAATAATAATCAAATTAATCATGAAGGCACAGTGAGTAAGGTGGAGTAAAAGTAGTAACGCAGTATCAAACAATATTTAATAATATTTCGCAATATTACGACACAAAGTATAAGTTTATTAAAATATAAAATATAAAGTTTTAAAAGCAAAGTATCATTTAACAACAGAAATATTACAGCGTGACATATCTTTCCTGTTCCTGAATGAAGTTTACTTTTCTATTTAATATTTAATAAAGTATTTCGAATTATTCTGAATTATGTCTAATTAATTAATTAACTATTATATTCTAACTTCTCACTATTGAAACTTACTTCCAACAATAGTCGTATTTATACTNAACTAATTTATTTGTAAATTAGTCTCTTTTGTATTTGTAATTACCATTAATAAAAGTTATTATTACCTTGAAATTATCAGTATTATTGTTTTATTAATAATAACCAAACCCTTTGTATTGAATCGCCTACTTTATCATTTGAAACGCTGTCTCGTGATATTAGTAGTATCACAGGAGTGCAGAGTATTTCGAACAATTTCTCAAATCAGTCCACAGTTTGCATCACACAAACAAATAATAATACGCTCTATCTGCCAGTAGGTCAAGCAATCAATCGATCTAAACTTGCCTATCTCGAAACAGATAATAAATATATAATAAATAATAATAATAATCAAATAATAATCAAATTAATCATGAAGGCACAGTGAGTAAGGTGGAGTAAAAGTAGTAACGCAGTATCAAACAATATTTAATAATATTTCGCAATATTACGACACAAAGTATAAGTTTATTAAAATATAAAATATAAAGTTTTAAAAGCAAAGTATCATTTAACAACAGAAATATTACAGCGTGACATATCTTTCCTGTTCCTGAATGAAGTTTACTTTTCTATTTAATATTTAATAAAGTATTTCGAATTATTCTGAATTATGTCTAATTAATTAATTAACTATTATATTCTAACTTCTCACTATTGAAACTTACTTCCAACAATAGTCGTATTTATACTTTCTCTTTTGTTTACACTTCATCTTTGTACTTCATACTTCATCCTTTGTGCGTCATCCTTTATCCTCGCACGATATCCTTCATCCTCGTACGATATCCTTCATCCTCGTACAGCATTTCTTATCCTTCATCCTCGTACAAGGATGACAATCACCTGAAAGTTCATCTAGTGTTACAAAATGTTATCCCCCGTGACATTTTACCTGATTATCAATTTGCTTCGCCATAAATATTTCCTCCTTTAAAGGGGAGCTCCTGCGATCCAACACCTATTTCCAAAAGGTCTTCCATTAATTGTGTACCCATTGTTTCACAAAGCTGCAGAAATCTTTCGAACTCTGATTTAGGCAGTTTATAGATCCAGTCCGGTGTAACATTTCGAAAGTTTCTGGCGTACGGCATTCCTATTACTTGAAATAACGATCGTATTCGTGTCGCTATTTGATAGATTTGTGCTCCGTTTTGGTGGGATCGTTCGTGTAATTCTCTTGTTAGTACTGTCACAGTACTTCCTAATTGAGCGTCTTGTAGATAATCACCAAGTTTCTTGTATACATTCATTCTTTGACAATTTGTTCCATGCATATTCGTTGTTATTCATAAAAGTTCGTCTAAATCAAGATCGATAACCCAATCCTGTTCTTCTAGAGCTGTAAAAATATCTACCGCGTACATTGTTAACATATCATTATATTGCGTAGTAATTTCATTGTTCACAGGCTGATCAATTTCTATTACAGTATTTTCTGTTACCAAATATGCACCAGTATTGTCTATGATAACCTGGGCTTCTCCTAAGATTTGCGAAAGTTCTCTTCGTAATTCGTGAGTTCTCCTTCGTAAACTGTCTGGAATTGAAATATTATTCATAGTAAAAAAAAAGTTTTTGGTAAAATTTTTCAGGACTTTTCGCAATCTTACGAATTCTTTTAAACAAGTCTATTGTTTACTCATCATCTCACGTGTGATGATAACCCCTTTGTTTATACGATTTCAATCGATTGCCATGTACAGGTTGACTATTGAGAACTTCTCCACTATTGGTTCTTAATATGTAGGAGCCATTACCAAGAACTATACGTGTTGCCCAAATCCCAAATAATTTGGGATTTGGGACGCCAAAATGCACAAATTACTAGTATTTGGGATTTGGGATTTGAGATTTCGGCAAAAAATACTAATTATAATTTGGGATTTGGGATTTCGGCATTTGGGATTTTGGCATTTGGATTTTGAATTTGGGTGACAGGTATACCAAGAACTCTATGAATAAAGAAAGAACNCTGTTCTTCTAGAGCTGTAAAAATATCTACCGCGTACATTGTTAACATATCATTATATTGCGTAGTAATTTCATTGTTCACAGGCTGATCAATTTCTATTACAGTATTTTCTGTTACCAAATATGCACCAGTATTGTCTATGATAACCTGGGCTTCTCCTAAGATTTGCGAAAGTTCTCTTCGTAATTCGTGAGTTCTCCTTCGTAAACTGTCTGGAATTGAAATATTATTCATAGTAAAAAAAAAGTTTTTGGTAAAATTTTTCAGGACTTTTCGCAATCTTACGAATTCTTTTAAACAAGTCTATTGTTTACTCATCATCTCACGTGTGATGATAACCCCTTTGTTTATACGATTTCAATCGATTGCCATGTACAGGTTGACTATTGAGAACTTCTCCACTATTGGTTCTTAATATGTAGGAGCCATTACCAAGAACTATACGTGTTGCCCAAATCCCAAATAATTTGGGATTTGGGACGCCAAAATGCACAAATTACTAGTATTTGGGATTTGGGATTTGAGATTTCGGCAAAAAATACTAATTATAATTTGGGATTTGGGATTTCGGCATTTGGGATTTTGGCATTTGGATTTTGAATTTGGGTGACAGGTATACCAAGAACTCTATGAATAAAGAAAGAACTAGACCATTTGTCTCGAAACTTATCGCCATGAACATTCTGTAAATCAGATCTGTACTCTAACACTATATCTCCTGTCTTATATGTCATCATTCGAATTTTCCTATCATAGGTTATCTTTTACCATTTTTGTGCATCTTTAATATTCTTAGATGCTTGAATTCGATTATCTTCGAATATTCCTGCAACTTCTCCAGTTCTTTTGTGGATCATTTCTTTAAATTGTTTTTCATCAATTTCTTCAACTGGCCAAGTAATAATATCAAGTTCTATGGGTAGTGTAGGGGCTTGTCCATATAGTAAATAAAATGGCTCATATTTTGTTATTCTATTTTTAGTTGTTCGGTATACGAAAAGTGCCGAAGCTATCAATGTATCCCATTCTCGTGTTGTTTCCTTTACACATTTTTTTAAAGTTTGACAGAGTGTTTGATTATGCCGTTCTGTCAATCCATTACTTTGAGGGTGGTAAGCAGACGTAAGTCTTCGATGAGTTCCCATTATCTCTATTAGGTTGGTTACTATTTGGCTAACAAATACTGCTCCTCTATCAGATAGTATTTCTCTTGGGCAACTATGCCTACATATAATTTCATCGTATAGAAACCAAGCGATAGTTTTTACATCTGCTTTTTCAATAGCTCTGGTCTCTGGCCATTTTGTAAAATAATCTGTAGTCACTACTATATATCTTTTTTCCATTGTTGTTAGCTTCAAGGGTCCTACAATATCTATTCCTAATCGGTCAAAAGCTTGTCCTACTTCAATAGGTCGTAATTCTTTGGTTTGTTTAGGTTTACCCTGTCTTTGACATATATCACATGTCTCTATGTAATTTCGAATATTTTCGCCTATCGTAGGCCAAAAGTATCGTTGTCTCGTTTTGTCTATAGTAGCCTTTATACCAAAATGTCTGGCATTTGGTACATTGTGCATGTTGTATAGTATTTTAGCTAAGTTTTCTCTTGTGATTACCCTTAGAGGATCGCCCTCTTTGTTTCGCTTATACAAAATATTGTCTTGAACTATGTAATGATTCGCTTGTTGTCGTAATTTTCGCCGTTGTTTGTTAGTGCCGTTTGGTGGAAAAGTATAATTTATTAAGTATTCTGTTAACTGATTATAAGTGTCTACATCCATTTTTGAAAAGTCTCGAGATTTTGTATCTTTAATAAATATCTGAGTTCTATTATATTTGTTGTCTTAATTAGTTATTCTTGATAATGCGTCAGCATTGGCGTTAAGCCTTCCTTGCTTATGAATAAGTTCGTAATCATACTCAGATAGTTCAAAAATCCATCTAGCAACTCTTCCTTTAAGTTGTGGGCGATTCTTTAGCCATGCTAAAGCGGAGTTATTCGTATATAAATTAAACTTGGGGCCATGTAAATAATGTTTAAAATGTCGTACGGCCCATATTGCGGCAAGGCACTCTTTTTTTAGCACAGTATAATTTAGTTCGGGAGCTGACAACAGGCAACTGGCGTAAGCAATAAGGTGTTCGAGATTTTCCGTATCCTTCTGGGAGAGCACAGCTCCAATTCCCCAGTCAGATGCGTTGTTACCGTAGTAATATTGTAGTGGAGATATTTTATTAATTATTATTATATATTATAACTTATATTATTTATTATTTTATTATCTATATTATTTAAAACAGAAGTGTACGCTTTAACGTTTTTGATTGGCTGTATCTTGATTCTTTTAACGTATTTTGTCTAGGGCCGGCTTGCTAATGCCGAAAATACCGAAAATACCGAAAATGCCGAAAATTATTTAAATCTGATAATTGATCGGCATGATCGATCATATTTCTCGCACAGAAATTAATGAAACACATTGGCATTTACATCTTGATGAATCTTTTGCACCAACTTCTTGACAAAGCAACCTGAAAATAACTTTGGCAAGTGGAAAGTGGTCCTTGGCATAATAAAATTTTCCTACATCAAAGGATTTACAAAAGATAGAAATTGGCGTAACGAAACGAAATGTGCAGATCGTTCATGATAATATTTAACTTTTTAATTGGTGTAACGAAACAAAATGTGCAGATCGTTTATGATAATATTTAACTTTTTAATTTTTTTTGGAGCGAAAAAAATTCCCACTGACAGATCGCAATTATAAATTAATACCAAAACAAATATACAAATTGTTATACGAAATAACGAAATAACAAAAAAAATATTAACATATTTCACATAAACATTTAAGCCTATAAATAAATGAAACAGATACTGACAAAAAAATAGATAAAAATAAATCTCGTGGCGAAGCCACAGGCAAAAAGCTAGTTATATTTATATTTAGTTAGTATTTATTTACTTATTTATTTATTTATTAATACTTCTTATCTGTAATACGAAAGACAAATTGATTTACAAATATGTAGTTGTGTAGTGTAACTGTGTCCTGTAATAGATTTACCATAGATAGTAGTAAATTAATATGTAGATCATATATTACGAGGACCCAAAGGACTCAAAGGACCTAAAAGACCCAAAGGACTTAAAGGACCTAAAGGATCCAAAGGACCCAAAGGACCTAAAAGACCTAAAGGACCAAAGGACCCAAAGGATCTAAAGGACCTAAAGGACCCAAAAATTAGTTAAATAAAGGATGGATTTTGGCTTGAGTCAAAGTCAGTTCGATTTTAGTTTTAGTTCGAGTTTTGATAGAATTAGGATTCTATCCTTTAATTAGGAAACCTTTTGTAACTAATTTATTTGTAAATTAGTCTCTTTTGTATTTGCAATTACCATTAATAGGTTATTATTACCTTGAAATTATCAGTATTATTGTTTTATTAATAATAACCAAACCCTTTGTATTGAATCGCCTACGTTATCATTTGGAGCATTGTCTCGTGATATTAGTAGTTAACACTAATCAATACACTTATTAACAGTAGTTATTTAACTTCTAGAATCTACCTATTAGTAGTAATAGTTGTATCTATTTTGACTAATAGTTTCCTTGAATAATATCTTTAATATTATTTCAAGAGTTCCTGTTCATCCCACGTGTTTATTAAGAAGGATAAACCTCCGTCGGTAACAGCGTCAGTAGTTAGTATAAATCGTTTCGAAAAGTCAGGGTATGTCATTATGGGGGCCGAAGTTAATCGTCCTTTCAATGTATCAAACGCGAGTTGGTGTTCGGGCTTCCATTCAAATATTACGCTTCTCTTCGTAAGGTTATGCAATGGTTTCGCGATTGTGGCAAAACCTTTTACAAATCTTCAATAATACGAGGCTAGTCCCAAGAAGGCTCTCACGTTTGTCTTGTTTTGTGGAACTGGATAATGCTGCACCTTCTCAACCTTCAAAGGGTCCGGGGCTATTCCATCAATTGTTATAATATGTCCCAAAAATATTAATCTTGTCTTGAAAAAGTCGCACTTTTTCAAGTTTATCTTTAACCCAGCACTTCCTAGAAGTGTAAACACATCCTTCAAATGTTCTAGGTGCTCTTCGTAGGTTTTCGAATATATTATAATATCGTCGATATAAACTAGTACGAACTTCCAAGTAACCTCGTTGAAGACTCTATCCATCACTCGCTGAAAGATTGCAGGGGTATTGATAAGTCCAAAAGGCATCACGAGGAACTCATAGGTACCAAATGGGGTAGTGAAAGCAGTCTTCTCTCAGTCTTTGGCGGATACTTCTACCTGCCAAAAACCCGAAGCGAGGTCTAAAGTCGAAAAGAAGGCGGAGTGTCCCAGAGCATCTAGTATGTCTGCTATCTGTGATACTGGATAGGCGTCAGGTTTCGTGACCGCATTTAATTTTTTGTAATCTACGCAGAGCCTGTATTTCCCATTCTTCTTGTTTACTACTACAATGAGTGCGGACCAAGGACTAAACGACTTTCGAATTAGTCCGTTCTTTAGCATATTTGTTATTTCCTCCTTCAAAAATTCCAAGTATCGGGGCGAGGTTCTATAGGGGTTTAATTTTATTGGCTTTGCTTCGCCGGTGTCTATTGTATAGTGATAAAGTTTTGTCTTCCTTAATTCTGAAAGATCTTTGGCTACCAGATTTGGAAATCCTTTGATAATTTCGTGAACTTGCGGCTTATATTGGTTTTCTTCGAGTTTCTCCACTCCGCCTCGTACCAAATTACAACGAATGTCTTGTATTTCCTTTTGTGGTATAATAGAAATAATCTTCTCGTCTTGTTGATGTTCTTCACAAACTTCGCATATATCTTGAATTATTTCTAAATATATGCCACACCAACAATAGGAATTAGATCCTGCTGCTTTGCATCGCTCTTGAGCACCTTTCTTTCTTCTGACCGGATCAAAACAATAAGATAACTGGTCATATAATTCCCATGTGACAAGCTTCGAATTCTTGCGCTTTCCTTCGGGAGTAAATTTGTATTTCATATAAGATTCTTGATATGGGAGTTCATAAGTTAATCCTGCGAAGTTTACTTCTTCTTCGTCAGTATCCGAATCATCACTACTTTCTATATATTCTTCTTCACTATCATCCTCTTCCTTATCATCGTCCAAGACAGTGGCTCTAGTATTTCTGCACAAGATTTGAGCTGTTCGCTTTTCATCTTTTAAAATTAATTTACATTTTTGGTAATCTATTATAGCACGTGCTTTCCTCAACCAATCTGTTCCCAAAATTAATGCGTAACCTGCTGCATCAATGACTTCCATGTCGACAGCTACCACAATTTCTTCCAACTTTATTGGTACTTGTGTTATGATTCCTAAACTAGGACATCTTTCTTCGTGTATACCAGTTATTTTTCTTCCGGATGCTTTCTCAATTCTTCGTCCTATGGATTCCATGAAGTTCTTTGAAATAATACTAATAGATGAACCACTATCAAGTATTACTTCGACTTTCCATTCAGCTACTTGGGCTTTACAAGTCATGGCGTATTCCCTTCTATTGTCGTATGATTGACCATCTTTACAATTCTTGTACGCTTAGGTGTCAATGCCTTTCGTGTCTCGCTTCTATAATGTGGCATAGCCATCAATTGTTCCAAAGTGATATTGGCTCTTGTCGCAAGTAAATCTGAGACGATGGAGTATGGCGGAGCATTTTGTGTCATAAATGGTTGTTGAACAGGGGGTATCTTCTTTCTTTTCTTTTGTTTAGGATCTTCGGATACTTCCTTTTTCTTTTCTGCAGAACGCAATCTTTTTGCGATAGGTTGCGGAGCATCTTGTTTACTTGTAGACCCAATACTTTCTCCTATTACTCTATCATTATCTCTAGTCTTAAATGAGGGATTTATATTATCTGTACTCTCACCCTCCTGAGGTGCACCTGTTAGTTTAAATGCTGTATTCTTTCCCAGACAATAGAGATAGGTTGTTAGATTTCTTCTTCTTGAGTTATAAATGTATTACTATTTACGTCTCCTTGCGAAACTTGTTGTGTGGTTTGGTTCGCTGTTATATTAGTCGAAGGAGGCTCAGTATTGGTAGGTCGTGGAGTAGCGGAAGCAGCCGGATTTATTTGGTTTCTTTGATTTCCTTGTCTCGTAGAACAATTCCAGGCCATATGTCCAGTTTGTCCACAATGGTAACAATTTGGCGGATTATTATAGCTTCTAAAGCTCTGTCTTCTATTGCCATTGTAACTATTATAACCTTGTCCTCTGTTATTATTGTTATAATTTGGTCTGTTATTATTAAAAGTATTAGGTGCTCTTTCTCCTTTTTCAATGATTTTCTATAACGTTTCAGCAATAGGTGCGAAGGCTTTCTGTACTATTTGTTCTATTACGTCTTCGCTTTCATTATTCTTATTTCGAGAAGGTACAGATCCTTGCATGTCCATAGAAGTGGTAGTGGTATATCCTGTTATAGCTTCAGGATAAGTTTGTGCATTTTCTTCAAATTGTTTGGCCGTTCTAATCGCTTTTTCCAATGTTGATTTCTCTTGGGACATAATAAATAGTCGGGCTTGGTAGGCAATATCTTTTCGTAATCCTTTCAAAAACTGCCAAACTTTTTCGTCTTCGCTCCATCTATTATTACCATCTATTTGCTTAATTAATTTCTTGATATCATTCGAATATTGTTTTACAGTTTCGCCTAGTTTCTGTACTTTTATTTGTAACTCAAATCTCCATTAATTTATTAGCGCAGTTGTTCGAAAGGTGGCCATGAAAGATGTCTCAAAGGAGGTTTGGTTCGTATTGTTCCAATGATTAATGGGATTCTGTCCCTTTTGCGCTTCGTTAAACCATTGTCTTGCTGTACCCTGTAGATATCCGCTAACTACTTGGAGTTTGTATTCATCAGTATATTGATTTATTCTTGCCGATCGATTGAATTCTTCTAACCATTCCATAGAATCTTGATTTCCTCCGAAAAATGACGGCATTCTTGCATCGTTCCTTATGCGAAACGCATTTTGGAGTCTCAGTATTAAGGCATTCGCCTCATTTTCGCCAGTATTCATACTTGGTTTGGTAATTTTCCTTCGTTTCGACAGTTTGACGTATTATTCTGTAAGGTTTTGTAAAAGTATTTCTGATGATCCTTTGGAGATTTTATCTGGTTACACAAATTTTCGCTTGACAATCTTCGTTGTAAATCCTTTGATCTGAAAGAATTTTGTTATGCTAACAGTTACTTTGATGATCACTTTTAACAGATCACGAAACAAAATGTAAGAAGATGGTTTTATAAAAGGGTGATTATAATAATATTAAATTGTATATTTTCGAATTACTTCGTAATGTTAAAAATTTCTTTGACTATCCTTTCCCAAAAATAGAAATATAATGAGTATTTTACTAAATTAATTAAAGAATATAAAATTTGTGAAACGAATGTGCCAGTATTATCAGTTACTGCGTTGGATACTTTATGCCACCTCACAGGAGGCACCAAATTCTGTCACAGGAGTGCAGAGTATTTCGAACAATTTCTCAAATCAGTCTCACAGTTTGTATCACACAAACAAATAATAATACGCTCTATCTGCCAGTAGGTCAAGCAATCAATCGATCTAAACTTGCCTATCTCGAAACAGATAATAAATATATAATAAATAATAATAATAATCAAATAATAATCAAATTAATCATAAAGGCACAGTGAGTAAGGTGGAGTAAAAGTAGTAATGCAGTATCAAACAATATTTAATAATATTTTGCAATATTACGACACAAAGTATAAGTTTATTAAAATATAAAATATAAAGTTTTAAAAGCAAAGTATCATTTAACAACAGAAATATTACAGCGTGACGTATCTTTCCTGTTCCTGAATGAAGTTTACTTTTCTATTTAATATTTAATAAAGTATTTCAAATTATTCTGAATTATGTCTAATTAATTAATTAACTATTATATTCTAACTTCTCACTATTGAAACTTACTTCCGACAATAGTCGTATTTATACTTTCTCTTTTGTTTACACTTCATCTTTGTACTTCATACTTCATCCTTTGTGCGTCATCCTTCATCCTCGCACGATATCCTTCATCCTCGTACAATATCCTTCATCCTCGTACAGCATTTCTCATCCTTCATCCTCGTACAAGGATGACAATCACCTGAAAGTTCATCTAGTGTTACAAAATGTTATCCCCCATGACATTTCACCTGATTATCAATTTGCTTCGCCACAGTAGTTAACACTAATCAATACACTTATTAACAGTAGTTATTTAACTTCTNTAAAAGTAGTAATGCAGTATCAAACAATATTTAATAATATTTTGCAATATTACGACACAAAGTATAAGTTTATTAAAATATAAAATATAAAGTTTTAAAAGCAAAGTATCATTTAACAACAGAAATATTACAGCGTGACGTATCTTTCCTGTTCCTGAATGAAGTTTACTTTTCTATTTAATATTTAATAAAGTATTTCAAATTATTCTGAATTATGTCTAATTAATTAATTAACTATTATATTCTAACTTCTCACTATTGAAACTTACTTCCGACAATAGTCGTATTTATACTTTCTCTTTTGTTTACACTTCATCTTTGTACTTCATACTTCATCCTTTGTGCGTCATCCTTCATCCTCGCACGATATCCTTCATCCTCGTACAATATCCTTCATCCTCGTACAGCATTTCTCATCCTTCATCCTCGTACAAGGATGACAATCACCTGAAAGTTCATCTAGTGTTACAAAATGTTATCCCCCATGACATTTCACCTGATTATCAATTTGCTTCGCCACAGTAGTTAACACTAATCAATACACTTATTAACAGTAGTTATTTAACTTCTAAAACCTACCTATTAGTAGTAGTTGTATCTATTTTGACTAATAGTTTTCTTAAATAATATCTTTAATATTATTTCAAGAGTTCCTGTTCATCCCACGTGTTTATTAAGAAGGATAAACCTCTGTCTGTAACAATTTGGTACCTTTTAGCGGAAACATAAAAAGAAATTATACTGTTAATGGTTATTGCCAAAAGACGCAACGATTGTGTAGACAAACAATCAAACAAAAGAATGAAGCTCTCTCTGAAATTGTTGAAAGAGAACTATCCTGAGAAGAAAAGGATCTTAACTATGAAGTAACTTATACTTTAAAGGATTTTAATCAAGTAAAGGATCATTTCAATTTGATTAAACATCACATGTGAATTCGTGATAACATTCTTATTGACAACGGAAGAACTGTCTTCAATATACTGACCAGATCTAAGCCAAAGAATAATTGAAATTCTTAAGTTAACACTTTGAAGTCGACACTTCGAAACTCAACAAGGCGAACTGTTCAACAGTTAACCTTGGAAGAAAGAGAACAAAGAAGACAATGGTATCGACAACGTCGACTTGAGCGACAAATTCAAAGAGAAAATCAGAGTCCAGTCACTGTTAGGTTACCCACAAGTAATTCAGCAATAACTTCCTCTCCGCAACTGTTGGAACCTTTGGAATCACTCCTCGACACAGACGCCGATCTAACGAAACTCCTCAAAGTTTCTCACAGGCAGTATCACCTAGGCGATCACCAGAACAGGCCCCACGTATAGTTACCCCCCCAAACAATTGGGATTAACTCCAAAACATCTGAACTTTCTATCAACCGTTAGATTTTAATCTCCTTAACTAACAACTGGCAGAAGCTAATTTCTCCGCCTCTGATAGTAGCGACAGCAGTGATATTAAAGACGAAATGACAAATACCATAATTGATTACTTGGAGGATAACTTACATAACTATACATCCCTCCAAATCGATCCATTTTATGGAAATGGAACTCAGGATCCTCTTCAATGGATAATCCATTTTGAGAAAGTCGCACGCAGTAATGCATAGGATGAAGCAAAAAAGATTCGCAAATATGCCACCTACCTTGAGGACGATGCTGAAGAATGGTATGATGAGATAAATCCTAATGATATAGCTGATTGGGTCGCCTGGAAAGCTGGATTTGCAGAAAAGTATTGTAATACCCGATGGAAGAATAAATGGATGCGTGAGTTGGAGAACAATCGTCAACGACAAGGAGAAACTATTGATGCTTATTACGCAAGATTCAAACGACTGGTGAAACATGTAAAAATTAATGTCGACCAATACAAACGACTCTTCATAAAAGGATTGCTACCTCACATCGCACCATTGGTAACCATGCAAGCTCCAGCTACCTTAGCTGTCGCCTTAGAAAAAGCACAAGCTTACGAGGAAGGATTAGATATGGTAAATGAAATAGAACCTCGTAAACGAAAAGGTAAAAAGAAAGTTGTTGAAAGTTCAAACGAAGAAGATGAAGAGGAAGAGAAGGAAAGGAAACCCAAGAAAACGGTACTTAAAAGGAAAAAGAAAGAAACTAAAGTAACTTTTGATCCTGCTCACAACCTCGACGACTTGGCGAAGAAGTTAACCATGCAAGTTAACCAACAACCTAACTACCGCAACTGAGGAAATAACCACGACAACTCTTCACAAAATAATTGGAACAATCGAAACAATCGAAACAGTCATAACAATCGAGAAACTCGTACTTGTTTCAAATGTGGAAAGGAAGGACATATCTCTTGGGATTGTCCTGATCGCAAGGATAATTCAGACAACTCTGCACATGCCAAATTAGTGGAAGTTGAGGAAGAAAGTGAAAAGGAGGAAGATAAACTTTTACAACACCTTCTTAATGTTTATGATACTTATTTAGGAAAACGAGAAAGAGATGACAGTAGTGACGAGGATACACCTATTAAATGACCTCGTGAAACTAATATTCCTGAATCGAAACCAAGTTTGAATACCTTTGGACTTCCTAAAATTACGAGTGTATCAGTACCTAAAGTTGTTAAAACTGAAATTACTCCAAAGAAAAAGTCCAAAAAAAAGGAAGTAATTAAAATAGTGAAAGGAAATAAAGAAAAGAAAAAGGAAAATGCAACTCAATTACCTATTTTTAGAAAAAAAGATTTTGATATTGTGGAACAGTTATAAAACCAACCTGCTGGTTTATCTTGGGCCGATACTTTAGAAGTCCCATTTATTAGGAAAAGTTTCTTCGAAGCTCTTCGAAAACCTAAAGAAAAGAAAATTAAATTGGCAGACCAGGAATACTCTTTAAAAACTACCGTCTTAAAATGTAAAGCCGCAGTAGAAGTTTACACTGTGCCTACTATTGTTGACAGTGGCGCAGCTATTAGTATTGTTACCCGCGATGCCATGGAACAACTAGGTTATGAAATTGAGGAAGCCTCTAAAAGTATTATCTTACCCGCTACTGGAAAGAAAACTCAACCCCTAGGAGTTATCTGTAACTTACCAATTACTATCCAAGGCCAAACTATTCCTATTGATGTAGAAGTAATCGACGCCGCTACTTATTCTTTATTATTGGGAAATAATTGGCTCATGAAAGCTAATGCATCGTATAATTGGAGTGACCAAGAATTAACTCTTAGATGGAGAGGAAAAACTCTTACCATTTTTGTCAATTGTTCAAAGGAAACTAAGGAAGAGTTTTCTGAACTTATTGAAAATACCGATGAAGAAAGTAGCAATGAAAGTGATATTGAAACAGAAGAATCCGAAGAAGATAACGAAGAAATTATTTTTAAAAATACAACAATTGAAGATCATGATGACGAAAGCGATGGGATACCGTACCTGTGTTCCTAAATGAAAAATTGAATAAAAATGAATTGGATATTGGCCAATTAAATAATCACCAACAACAAAAGTTTGATAAGTTAATGGAGCGAAATAAAGACTTATTCGCCAGTGATGTTAGTTCATTAGGATGAACTAATATTATTAAACATCAAATTGATATTGGAAAAGCAAAACCAATTAAACAACGCTTCTACCGAACACATCCCAATGAAGATCAATTTATCAAAGAAGAACTTGACAGAATGTTGGACAAGGGTTTAATAAAGAGATCCAAAAGCCCTTGGGCCTCCCCTGTTGTTCTTGTCAAAAAGAAAAATGGCAAATTGAGATTCTGTGTTGACTACCGGAAATTAAACACTAAAATACGAAAAGATGCTTACCCAATCCCTCGTATTGAAGATATGTTGGATGCACTTCGGGACGCAAAATGGTTTACCACCCTTGATCTTGCTAGTGGATATTGGCAAGTGGAAATGGATCCAAAAGACTAGGATAAAACTGTATTTATCACCAAACAAGGGACCTATGAGTTTACCGTAATGCCCTTTGGACTTACCAATGCTTCAGCTACTTTTTAACGTTTCATGGATTATGTTTTAAATGATATGTTATATCAAGGAGTCATTGTTTACCTTGATGATATTAACATCTACTCAAAAACTTTTGATGAACACTTAAATAAATTGGGAAAAGTGTTTCAACGGCTACAAGCCGCCGGATTAAAATTAGGACCTGACAAATGTCACTTCTTACAACTTAAGTTGGAATTTTTGGGACACATTGTCAGTGGAGATGGAATTATGGCCGATCCCGCAAAAATTGAAAAGGTTAAAAACTTTCCAATATCAACCACTAGAACTAAGGTTCGCAGCTTCTTAGGATTGACATCCTACTATAGAAAATTTATTAAGGACTTTTCCACAATTGCTTAACCGCTCAATAAATTGTTACGAAAAGATTCTGAACTAGAGTGGACTGAGAAATGTCAATAGTCCTTCGATGCTTTAAAAGGAAAGTTAATTACCAAACCAATTTTATTCTATCCTGATTTTACCCAAACCTTCTATTTAACTACCAATGGTTCTGCACAAGGGTTAGGAACTGTTTTGAGTCAACGCAATGATGAAGGCCATGAAAAAGTCATTGCTTATGCCAGTAAAAGTCTTGTAGGAGCGCAAAAACAGTATGGCGCAACTGAACTTGAATGTTTAGCTGTTATTTGGGCAGTTGAACATTTTTATTCCTATTTGAGATTTAAACATTTCGTTTTGATAACTGACCATTTCGCATTAAAATGGTTATATTCAAGTGTACCAAAAGGAAGATTGGCAAGATAGATATTACGCTTACAACCATATGATTTTGAAGTACAACACAAACCAGGAAAGGAAAATACTAACGCTGATGTGTTATTCCGCCTTTAATTGAACAAATAATTATAAAGAAATAAATCCGACGTAAAATACAATTTGGACCAAGTTGTCGGTGTCTTAGCAAAACCTTTGCAGAATTTATTAAGTAACCAAATCAGTATGGACTTAACATTATATCAACAATTTTATAATTATTTAAACAATCAAACATTTCCTGAACCCCAATTACCTCGCGAACACAAACAATTTTTGAATAAAGTGAAACATTTTCAATTATACAATGGACAATTATTTAAGAAATCACGGAGAAATAACCAACAATTCATCAAAGTAATAGGGAGACATGAAATGGAACCCCTGTTATATATGATGCATAACCACCCCATCTCGGGACATTTAGGCATAGAAGCCACTTATAATCGTGTTAAGGATAAATATTATTGGAACCAAATGTTCGATGACATTAAAGAGTATGTTCAAAGTTGTGACTCTTGCCAAAGGTTTGGGAGACCAAAAAGGACAGAACCCTTACACACCATACCTGTTGGACAACCTTTTGAACAAATTGGGATTGATATTGTGGGACCATTACCAGTTACCCCACGAGGAAACCGATATATTGTAGTTGCTATAGATTACCTTACAAAATGGCCGGAGCGAAACCTTTGACAAATGCAACTGCCGAAGCTGTTGCTCAGTTTATTTATGATGAAATTATTTGTCAACATGGTGCCCCGACAGTTTTAATATCAGACCAAGGCACACATTTTAAGAATAAAGTAATTGACAAGTTAAGTGATAAATTTAGGATGGAACATCGCTTTTCGTCACCATATCATCCGCAAACTAATGGACTAGTGGAATGTTTTAATCAAACACTTTGTGAAGGTTTAAAGAAAGTCCGAGATCCTATGAATTGGGATAATTATATAACCTCAGTATTATTTGCTTATCGGACAAATAAACAAAATACCACTAAGTATACTCCATTCTTTCTAAACCATGGAAGAGAAGCCCGACTACCAATTGAAATCAACGGTTAACAAGAAATTGTTGAATATGATCTTGAAGATACTATCCTGCAACGAGCTTATGAACTAATCGACCAATTACCGGTTCATCGATAAAAAGCTAGAGATAATATCCAGAAATCACAAAAGTCACAGGAACGACGACACTTAGAGAAAATGCCACAGATTGTTAAATATAAGAAAGGTGATAAAGTTTTAATGTATGACTCTTGGTTGGATAAACAATGGTCTGGAAAACTTGATACCTGATGGAAAGGACCATTTACCATTAGTAAATGCTTAGATAAGGGAGCTTATGCCTTGAAAAATCAATTCAATCAACCCTTGAAGGAATTGATACATGTTGATCGACTAAAATTGTATAAAGGTCATACCAAATGGGAGCCACAATTAGTAGTAGATAATTCTGTGTGAATTAATAAAAATTAGGTTACCAAAAATAGTGATACTATGTGTAACTTTAATTAATATTTAAACAATAGACTCTCTACTTTAGAAAATTTAGTCAGCATGACACGAAACCAGCGATTTTTAGACAAAATGCATTTATATAAACAGGACCTTTTGAATATTGAAGGAAATGTACCTATCCAACAAATAGACCCATACAGACTTACCGACCCTTGGGAACAATCCATCGATACAGTATTTCAATTGTTAAGACAAGAAATTATCCATCGTAACCGAATCAAGACATTGATGTATACTTATTATTTAGGAGAGTTATTAAGTTTTAGAACTCTACCTCGAATGTCATGGTTAGATTATGTGCAACAAAATGATATTTCTGATGAATATCGTTATTATTTAGGAGCAATGAGAACTTATAAAGTATTTCAGGATGATAGGGAACAAATTTATAGAACAAATTACTTATCCTTATATGTAATGACTCTAATGAGTAAAAATAACTTTGACAATAATTTTATGCCTTTTGTACAGGCTATTAGGGATATTTCAGCAAATATAAGGTCATAAGAGAACTTATGAATTAATTGGGAGGGTAACTGTTACCGTAGTAATATTGTAGTAGACATATTTTAATTACTATTATATATTATTAACTTATATTATTGATTATTTTATTATTATATTTATAATTAGTTAGTATTTATTTATTTATTATTTGTTCATTTATTTATTATTATTTATATTCTTATCAGTAATACGAAAAATAAATTGATTTACAAATATGTAGTTGTGTAGTATAACTGTGTCCTGTATATACATGTTCCCAAAATTGATTTTGGATTTTTGAGGTATTTCGACTTTTTGAGATTTATACAGAATCTATTCTATATATGGAAATAAAAAAAGTACCCAGTTGTATGTATCTTTAATCAAAGAATAAATCTGGGTGGTCAAAAAATTTCAGGTTTTAAGTAAAATAATTTCGTCTTCTATGAAAAACTATTTCAACTTTTTTTCCCAAAATACCAATTTCGGGGTCCCAAAATAATTTTACGTGCAAGTATAGTCCTGTAATAGATTTACCATAGATAGTAGTAAATTAATATGTAGATCATGTATTACGAGGACCCAAAGGATCTAAAGGACCTAAAGAACCCAAAGGACCCAAAGGACCCAAAGTAGTGGTGGGATCCGTTTATGACCTATCCGGATTGGCACTTTGGTGTACGGATATTTTTTTCGGATAAACGGATATCCGAGGATATCCGTGCGGATATCTGTACGGATATCCTCAGATATCCGTTCAGATCTGCAATACTTTATAAATTACAAATCGGAAATAATTATTGACGGTTGTCATATATAAAACTTTTTATTTTAATAAGTAAATGTCAAAAATGGTATTAAGTAACCTTAAAGACAAGAATAAATTGCGTATTATATTAAAAAGACAGACTTATATCATCAAAATTGAGGGAACTATTGACGATTAAANTTCGGGGTCCCAAAATAATTTTACGTGCAAGTATAGTCCTGTAATAGATTTACCATAGATAGTAGTAAATTAATATGTAGATCATGTATTACGAGGACCCAAAGGATCTAAAGGACCTAAAGAACCCAAAGGACCCAAAGGACCCAAAGTAGTGGTGGGATCCGTTTATGACCTATCCGGATTGGCACTTTGGTGTACGGATATTTTTTTCGGATAAACGGATATCCGAGGATATCCGTGCGGATATCTGTACGGATATCCTCAGATATCCGTTCAGATCTGCAATACTTTATAAATTACAAATCGGAAATAATTATTGACGGTTGTCATATATAAAACTTTTTATTTTAATAAGTAAATGTCAAAAATGGTATTAAGTAACCTTAAAGACAAGAATAAATTGCGTATTATATTAAAAAGACAGACTTATATCATCAAAATTGAGGGAACTATTGACGATTAAATTTCGAATGGGTGAAATCTTTTGAAATAACAATTGTTCACTCAATTTTAATATGATATGCAATTCATCTTATCTTTAAGGTTACTTAGTATCGTTTTTGATATTTACTTATTAAAATAAAAAATTTATATGTGACAACAGGACCCCGAAATATTATAATAAATGTCATAAAAGATCTGCAAGATTTTGTTTAAAAATATGTAACTATTTTTTATATTAACTCTATCAAAATTATTATGAGATATTTAAAATATAACAAAAAATATGCAAATAAAATTATGACTTATAATTAAAGTAATAAATATTTTGCAGTGGCTCATAGTTATAGTACCAAATCGTTGCATCAAGCTTTAAAGTTATAAGATCCATCAAAGAACAAATTAATTATACCGTGAAATGATTATGTAACTTTATTTCTAAAGATTTACATATAAAAATTCCGTTTTCAGACTTCTCTCGCAATTTGTGGAACAGGGAGCGATTTTTCACAAAAATATTTCTAAGACAGATCGAAAGCCCTGGTTCTTAGCTACAAGGTGACATGTGTTTCATCTCTGTAGCATCGTTATTCATCAAGATAATGAAGTTTAAAGTCAAACAATTGTCAAAACGCCGATGAAAAAATTTTTTAAAGATTTTTCATAGACGTTTTGACAATTGCTTGACTTTAAACTTTATTATCTTGATGAATATCGATGCTACAGAGATGAAACACATGTCACCTTGTAGCTAAGAACCAGGGCTTTTGATCTGTCTTAGAAATATCTTTGTGAAAAATCGCTCCCTGTTCCACAAATTGCGAGAGAAGTCTGAAAACGGAATTTTTCTATGTAAATCTTAAATTTTCATAGACGTTTTGACAATTGCTTGGCTTTAAACCTCATTGTCACGGCGAATATCGATGCTACAGAGATGAAACACATATCATCTTGTAGCTAAGAACCAGGGCTTTCGATCTGTCTTAGAAATATCTTTGTGAAAATCGCTCCCTGTTCCAAAAATTGTGAGAGAAGTCTGAAAACGGAATTTTATATGTAAATCTTTAGAAATAAAGTTACAATCATCATGCATCTCATAACTTTAAAGCCCTTTCACCTTTTAAATCATTAAATTGAAATGCAATAGAAAATTATTTTACCATTTAAAAAAATAATGTATAATTCTATGCAAATAAATTCTTATGACATTTTTATTTTTTTATATGATGAATATGCAAACAACCCTTGACAATTATTTCTAATTTTTAGTTTTTTATTCACAAATATATAGTGGATAAAAACAGATAAATAACGGATAAAAACAGATATATAACGGATAAAACAGATATATAATGGATAAGTACAGATAATAACGGATATCTAAGGATATCCTCGGATAATAACAGATATCCAAGGATATCCGCGGATATATCAGGATATTTAATTACAGATATCCGTATCCGTGATAAAGCTCACGGATTATCCGTCCACAGATAAACGGATATCCGGATCCCACCACTAACCCAAAGGACCTAAAGGACCTAAAAGACCTAAAGGACCTAAAGGACCTAAAGGACCTAAAGAACCTAAAGGACCTAAAGGACCTAAAGGACCTAAAGGACCTAATGGACTTAAAGGACCCAAAAATTAGTTATATAAAGGATGGATTTTGGCTTGAGTCAAAGTCAATTCAGTTTAGTTTTAATTCGAGTTTGATAGAATTAGAATTCTATCCTTTAATTAGGAAACCTTTTGTAACTAATTTATTTGTAAATTAGTCTCTTTTGTATTTGCAATTACCATTAATAAAAGTTATTATTACCTTGAAATTATCAGTATTATTGTTTTATTAATAATAACCAAACCCTTTGTATTGAATCGCCTACTTTATCATTTGGAGCGCTGTCTCATGATATTAGTAGTTAACACTAATCAATACACTTATTAACAGTAGTTATTTAACTTCTAGAACCTACCTATTAGTAGTAGTTGTATCTATTTTGACTAATAGTTTCCTTAAATAATATCTTTAATATTATTTCAAGAGTTCCTGTTCATCCCACGTGTTTATTAAGAAGGATAAACCTTCGTCGGTAATAACGGCAAGGCACTCTTTTTCTAGCACAGTATAATTTAGTTCAGGAGTTGACAGCAAGCGACTGGCGTAAGCGATAGGGTGTTCGAGATTTTTCGTATTCTTCTGGGAGAGCACAGCTCCAATTTCCCAGTCAGATGCGTCGATAGTCAATATAAATCGTTTTGAAAAGTCAGGGTAAGTCATTATGGGAGCTGAAGTTAATTGTCCTTTTAATGTATTGAACGTGAGTTGGTGTTCGGGCTTCCATTCAAATATTACGATTCTCTTCATAAGGTTGTGTAATGATTTCGCAATTGTGGCAAAGCTCTTTACAAATATTCAATAATATGAGGCTAATTCCAAGAAGACCCTCACGTTTGTCTTGTTTTGTGGAACTGGATAATACTGCATCTTCTCGATCTTCGAAGGGTCCAGGGAGGTGTCCTTGCGTTTATTAGTTAAAATTGAAGTTCTTTATTTCTAACATTTTTCCTTAAGAAACAAAATCGTTTCATAAGTTGAATATGAATATTATTATAAAAAAGTTTTTTCTTTAAAGAAAGTAGGTAGTTAGTTCGTGGTTTTGTTGATGTTTTTGGTTTGTTTATTCTGACAGGAAAAACCTCTTTATAAGGAAAACAGATTCTCCAGATGTGTGAACACCGCTTGTTTTGTTTGATTGATACGAAAAAATTCGTTTGGAAGTCGTTCAAAATTGTAGTATTTGTGTAAGAGTTTTAATGTACTTTTGATTTTACTTGGTTCTTGTATGGCAATGACGCAGGTTTCTTCCGTTTTGTTTGCTAGCTCTAGAATTATTTTATCTATCGATGGTAAGAGTTTCTTTTCTTCGTAGTTTCTTTTAATCCAGTTTTCTGGGATCCTCCAGAAATCGTAAAACCTTCTTAATTTTTCAACTGTCTCTGATAATTCTTCTCTATTTATTGGTAGGTTTACTACAGCCTTCCTGTTGGCTTCATTAAGGTCTTCTGGAAGCAGTGACTTAGTTTCTGTTGATATATCTATCCATTCCTTTGACAAATCGCTTGTTCTGAAGTCGTATAGTAGAGATAAAAAATTCACTAACTCCCTGATATTTGTTTTGTATTTAATCGGTAACTTTATACTTTTAGGTAAAATTACTGCCTGTGGGCTATTCAGTAATTTGCTTTTTTTATAGAAATAAAGTTGTATTCTTTTTTCAGATTATCTATCAGGTTACTGTATGTAAAATCTTCTGTGACTTGTGTTACCCAAGGAAGGAATTTCTGACATATTTCTTTAACCTCCTTGTAACTTGTCAGTAATTCTGGTTTTCCATTATTGATATTAATATATGAATCAGGTAATTTATTTGAGATCCAATAGTAAAATTCTTTTAGTTCCCTTTTGTAGGTATTTATATTCACCATTTCTTCTATGGTCCTTATTGGGAATTTATTCTTGCACGTAATTTTCCCTGCCAAATCTCTGGGATTTTTAGGCAAAAGCAGTTTTAGGCAATAATATTCTGGCGGTAGTTTCGTAAATTTATAAAAAGCTCCTAGTTCTATTACTGGGTTATTATTTTGGATGTATTTTTTAAAGGTTATGTTTTGTTCGATAACTTCTCTTTGATAAGGTCTGGTAAATCCTTCAGGTTTGCTGGAAGATATGATTTCGCCTCTTCATGCCGGGCAAAAATTTTGATCAAGTTTCTTCTGAAGTCTGAGTATGAGAAAGACTCTCTCGTCGGCCTTTCTTCCCTATCCAGGGTAAACCAAATTGTGTATATAATGATATTAGCTATGTTCCTTCTATCCAACTTCTTGAAATCTATGCTATATAGATAATTTCACATGATACGTTGCTTAAGTCATATTTTAATTTGTATTAAGTCTGTCAGACTTATCCATCTGTTTTCTTGCTTTGTTTGTTGGTCGTAATTATCCGTAATAAAATGCTCTCTGTCTTTTTCTAATAACTCATGCTATTCTTAAATGTGCTCATCTGCTTCTTTTATTGCGTTTGGTGTGCGTTTAAAAAAAGCGCCGTCTTTATATTTATTGTTAATGTAGTCTTTGATGCCTGGTTTTGTGAAGGGTATTATATCTCCTTTCCTTTCTATAAGGAAGTCGATCAAGATTTTCGCATCCTTCTGGTTTTTAAGAAAATTTGTGTAATTATCTAGGTTTGAATCTCTGATATTAAGTTTAGAACCTTCTAAATCACTTGTTCTCTGTGTATTACTTAGAGTTGTGTCTCTTGTGTCATGTGTTTTATTTGTGGAATTTTTATTCCAAAAGCATGTTGAACTTAGGGGAATCGCGTTTGATGATGTAGCTTACGAATTCATATATTCTGTATATTGTTTTTTTGGTGGAATCTGTACCACTACCTCCAGACGATCCATTTCAGAGTCTAGCTGAGTTTCGCGTTGTTGTGAAAAGGAAGTATTTTCAGAGCCTAGAGAGCTCTCTGAGAAAACTTTCATATCCTCGCCTTGTTCTGCTTTGACTATTAGAGCTTGAAAAAGTGTGTCGTCCTCTGTGCTGAGTTTTAAAAGGCCTATACTTTCGTATACCTTTTTTACCCTTTTCTCTGATTGGCGAAGTCTATCAAAAGGAGTTGCTATGGCTACGAAGGGTAACGACAAACCCTTTCGTAAACTTGGGTTAAAACTAACAAGCCAGGTCTCTGCTGGATGTACTGGTCGAATGAACAAAAATTGGAATCCTATTGATGGTGCAAATATGCATAAATCGGACATCTTATTTGTAAAAATTCATAAATCAGAAATTCCTATTTATAAATCAGAAAAAATTGACTGCCTATACTTAATAAATCTTAGCAAATTTAGCCATCAATCAGAATCTTATTTATGATAAAACTGTCCTATTTTTTTCCATTTAACTGGTGATGAGAGGTTACTGCTTCTAGCATGGTCTTTTTATCGTAAAATAATACATTTGATATGATGTATTCAGAAGGGTAATTTTGTAACTTTGGAAAGTGATTCGGTCTATTTAAAATTTTGTGCTGAAATATTTTTTGGAAACTGCGTTTTTTAGAAAAGTTATAGCCAACATCTCTTCTTCGTTAGTGTTGTCCGAAGGGGTGACCCCCAATAAAAAATAAGTTTCTGAGTCTTCCATAGGAAAAAAAAGTTTAAGTCTTTGAAGATTTTTGTTATTTTCAGTTTTTTATGAAATGACATGGAAAGAGATTACAATATCTTAAAATATTAATATTGGTAAAATTAATTAATAATTTTATCTGATCAACTTTTGTCACATGACCAAAATTGCGCCAGCCAATCAGAAATTGTGCCTGAATTTAGCCAGAAAAAAATTAATTAGTCTTTGAGCCAGAATTTAGCTGGCACAATTTAATTAGCCTTTGAGTCAGAATTTAGCCAGAATTTAGCTGGCGCAAAATTAATTAGCCAAAGATGCAATTATTGAGCCAGCCTTGATATCAATTAAGCCTTCCACCCTTAACCAGGGTAGAATCGGTTCATGTATAACTGTTAACATCCCTATTGGGTACCTAATAAGTGTATGATAGGGACTATCAGTGACATATCAGGGACCTGAAATTAGACACCAGTTAGGTACCCGATAGGTATATGATAAGTACGTGATTTTTAATATTTTGACCTGTGTTTAGATCAACTGATTGCCTGTTTTGTGATATTGTGCACAAGAAAAAGCGTGTTGATAGTATATTGAATTAGCGTATGAGTTACTTAAGTTTAGTAAGACTGATTGACATAACTTTCATCTTGTTCTGTGCAGACTGTGACAATACAATAATTAATTCTATTAAAATTGAGATCACATATCTACTCATAATAAGTTTGTATATATAATGATTCAATATTTTTGGACATGTACAACATATAATATAACTAGATAAAAATAGACAAGCAGTATATTATGCAACACACATTGCTGGTATATATAATGATTGGGCTAGCAATTATTAGAGCCCACCTGATAATTATCTACCTCTAGTTACACTACAATGATTTCTTTTATACAAAATGTTTCATATACTACTTCAATGGATTGAGATTTAAATTATATTTAGCTAAAATTACTCATGTGATAGATTAGATTAGAATTGGATATACATATAGCTTTATTGAATGATTTTTTAATTGAAAAAATGATGACAATAACAACAATAACATTAAATAATAATCATATTATAAATGTATCACAAGTAAGAATTCAAAATCTTTAATGACAGAATCATTATCTCCATTATTTAAACATTGGTGAAGAACATTAAACATGCTTGGAATCATATCTTAAAACATTTTGCTAATTTGATTAAATAAAATAATAATCAATTAATAATTTCAAATAATAAATAATGATTGATAATTAAATAATTAAAATAATTAAGTAATAAATTAAATAAATTAATTAATTATCATTTCTTCTTTATATTCAGTTTCAATAAATTCTGCTACTTTTCCCAAAGCCTTTTATTAAATATAAAAAACAATTTATTAATAAATAATTAAATATTATTTAAAAACAAAAATCATAAAAACTTACTGTAACGTGATCACACGAACATTTTTAAAATGGCTGCAAACATTTGTAAAAGTTGTTGAAGATTATCCGCAAACACTTCGGTTACTTCCAATAATGAGAAGCCTATAAATATTCCAATCTATTTTTATATTATTTTTATATTATTTCTATATTATTTTAATTATATTGATTATATTGTATTATATTAATTATATTATTTTAATTTATTAATTATATCTCTTGTTGGATAGAAAGTATAGAAAGTGGACTTTGACAACATTAATATAAAATTGAAATAATTCAATCCAACTACCAGATGCCGAAATAACTAATGCTGTACATGATTTCTATATACAATAATTAAATTAATAATTAAGTTATAAAATAATTAATTATTATAATAATTAATGTATATTAATACAACTTGAAGTAATTGATTTTTTTATAAATAATTTTGGTTGGTATCGACCACCATTTCAATAATAGCTTTTTTAACTCGATATTAATATTCAATATTATATAAATAATAATAAATTATTTAATAATCTAATGAATTTTATTTATAGATACAGTTCTCACGTCACTGTATTAGTGTCACCGAGTTTGATCACCCACCATCATCATGTGAGAAGCACATGGATAAGAACAACAAGCATAATTCCCACTTCCCACCCGCTTTAAAATAAAATAAAAAAATATTACATAAACCTTCTCACTTAGAAACTGAAATCCCATATCTTACTAAAAAAATCTTTTTGTGCAATGCTCATAAAGACGTCAAAAGCCTTTTCTTAGTAAGAGACAGTAAAACCATTTCTTCACAAGAAGACCATGTAATATGAGGAAAAAAATTTACTGGGAAAAGGGGGATATTTATACTTTTTTTTCAACTTTTTGAGATTATGGGAAGCATCAGTTACGCTGATTAGCCGTGACTCATGGTGTTATATGCCTAGCTAATCGTATATTAATCTCATGTGCAAATGTTAACATGTGCGATAATACAAAATCGGATTCAAATCTTGTACACAAATGATATTATATATTTAAATAATTAAATTTTTAAATTATAATAGTTTACTCATTTTCAATTATCGCATTTTTTTTTCGTTCAATAATTTTATTATTATTTAGGATTAGAACTGGCTTTAAAAAGCAAACCAGTTGGTTTTTGGATTATGACCTTTCCGTAGTTCCAATTCCGTCATGATAACAATTCGCAAGATTATTCTGTCCCATATGAAATACTTTCACTTCATCTTTTGTAGTTCCAATTCCATGTTGATAACAATAACTAATTTCCTCCTTTAGCTAATTTAAAGTAAAATTGAAATGCTTTCTCTTCATCTTTTGTAGTTCCAATTCTATTCGCCAGGTTAATTCTGTATTTTAGCATTTCTATATAGCAAATTTCAAATACTTTCGAAATTTCTTTCTTCTAATAACCACGTTAACATTATGGACTTAAATCCATCCAATTTGTATTCAAATAAAAATATATAATATTCAATTTAATAAATTATAATGCAGGCCTTTATCATTGTTTCCTTTTCTCTTTGTGAAGTGATTAGATTAAAGAGAAATACGGTCACTGGTGACCTGTGGGTTCAAGTCGACTATATTATTATTATCAGTTGTTATAATTGTTAAATTAATTAAATAAATCGATAAATAATTGACAAATAATTAATAATAATTAATAATATTTAACAAGAATTAAAAATCAATGAAATGCCTAATTCTGTTAAAGTATATAATAACGTTAAATGGAATCTAATTTCCGTATTAAAATCTTTCATATATTGTGTTGTACTATCCGGACAACTAAATTATTAAAGAATAAATAATAATAAGTAATATAATTGAGTATTATTAAAATGTGATTATGTGTGTGTGATTGATATTCACAATATTCACTAATGACGACATAAATAATGAAATATTTAAGGAGATACCTACTCGACGTGGTAGTTTAAAGCTTAAAATATGATAATAAAGCTCCACACCTTCTTAATAATTAATTATTTTCAATAATCCATTCTAATTATTGTTCAGGATTTTACAATCTCCAAATATTCCTAACTAAAAAATAATAATAATTATTATTTTATTATTATTATTAATTATTAGTTAATATAGCTAAACAGCAATACACAAAATTTTTCTTACCGAAGAAAATCTTTTAGCATAATCATTTAATTCCAATGTTTCATCTAAATATCCATGCTGAAAAATTATTTTTAATTGAATAAATTAGGAAAAAAATTAAAAATAATAACGATACATTATAATAACCTCAATAATATTAAATATATTCACATTTTTCAAATTTTTTCATTTTCCAAACATTGAGAAATTCCGACCTAACTATAAAATCCAATTATTTAAGCTTTTGTAACGTAGTGTGATTGTAAAATTATATATTATAAGAATAAAAAGACTAATATTGAAATAAGAGATTCTTCAATAACAACTGCAACCGCATCACAATTACAAACACAATTGTAAAAATTAAAACAGAAGGCCTAAAGAAACAACCACTTAACTTTAAGTCAAAATTACGAATGTTACATATATAATTTAAAATTTACAATTGTACTGTACTTGTAAATCTTTATCAAGAAGTGTAATAGCAAAAAATTCTTCATCACTATTTAAATTAATAAAATTATAATACAGAATTATCACTACAGTCAATTCAATATCATAACTCAATGTATCCATATCAATATAACTCGATATAATTCAATTATTACCTTGAAATAATAATAAAATAATCCTATTCGCATTTCTATTTATTTGAAAAAGAAATGAGAAAATGAAATCTGAAACTTAGATCATAAAAAGGAAATACAAAATTTAAATTTAATATTTTGGTTGATGGGATGATCCAAATTCAATCGTTTTCTGCAATTGATGGATATTAATATTAAGAATATAATAAATGTGATGCAGAAATCAATAAATCGATAAAATAAATAAATAAATAATAATTTTACCTCGATTAAATGCATTTCCAACATCTATCGATAAATCTTGGCACATTTAGCATATAATTCTTGTAGACGGAATACTTCTTGTGAAAGTAATTTAGATACTTCGTCAGCAGATTCAACCATAGAACAATGATAAAT
This sequence comes from Diversispora epigaea, assembly GCA_003547095.1. NCBI lineage: Eukaryota > Fungi > Glomeromycota > Glomeromycetes > Diversisporales > Diversisporaceae > Diversispora > Diversispora epigaea. The sequence goes on along the minus strand of PQFF01000234.1, from coordinate 284,543 downwards.
AATAAATAAAAAATACAAAAAAGTTAAATCCCAAAAATCAACCAATTGTGCAGTACACTATAAAGAAATAGAGATAAATAATAAATAAATAATAAATATTTAAATAATAATTAATAGAAAATAAATAATAAATAAATAATAAATAAATAAAAAAATAAATAATAATAAATAACGATAAATGATAAATAATAATAAATAACAATAATACCTTTTCAATGACTTTTTGAATAATAGCTCAGATAATTTCTCTTAAACGTTCAAACTCAAGATTGAACTGAAATCTAATAAATAAATTATTGACAATAAATAAAGTTAATAAATAAATTAATTTATTAATTAACAATAGAACATACTTTCTCTAAACACTTTTCATCCAAATTATCATCACAAAGTTGAATTCTTTCTTTCATGGGGTATTCAATTCCTATATAAATATTTGACTCTTCTGATAATCATTTTTAAATGATTTAACTTTCCTTTTCAAAATTTCCAATTGATCAAAACTTAAACTTAATGAAATTCTTGATTCATGAATTCTTGAATTTGTCGAGTTGGTTGGGAATCAACTAAATCACCTGATTCATCATCATCATCTTCTCCGACTTTATTATTCAAGTTATTCTCATGATTTTTTTGATGGTCTCTTGTAATGCTGCAAAAAGTTCTTTGGAATCACTTTTATTAGTGAATAAAAACTATTCCTTTATCTATCTCATCTTATAAATTTTTTAAGGCAAAAAAATGCTTTGATCACTTTTTGTCACTTGGAAACTAAATTAAAAAACAAAAAAGTGTAAAGTGTAAGAAATATAAATATAATGCAAGAACATAAAACATGATCATTTTTGGTAAGGAATAAACATGAGCTTTAAACATGAGCATAACATAAGAACATTAAGCATAAGCCAAGCATGAGTTTAAGCATTAACAGAGTACTTCCAAGAATCAATTTCTATGTTTTTTACGAAGGAAGACATAACCAATTCCTTATATAGAATCAGTAGACCTTCAACATAGAAACTTCTTCAAGGTTTCCACAAAAAATGAGATGTGAAATGTAGATACATAATATAAATATTTTTTCACTTACTTTGTTTGCAACTACGTATTATATTTTTTTGGGTCTTGATTATTATTCATCACTCAGGAACTAAGTTTATGTGTGTAAATCCTTATTCCAGTGTTTTGGGCCCAAGGAAATAAAATAAAAGAATAAAATAATTTATTAAAAAGAAGAAAGATTCGTAAAACAATTATGTAATAAAAGAAAATAATGAAAATTCTTACCTAAAAATAATCCACGAGATCCTGAAAACTATCCAAAAAAAAAAAACTGAAATTAGAAAAAATACTTCTAGAATAATTAATAACAAATAAATTTTTTATAAAAAAAATAAAACACGAATAAAATGAATTAAAAAAAAGAGCATAAATATTTAAAAAATTGTAAAATAAAAATAAAACCTAACCTAATAAGAGTATTCTGAATAGTCGAAGAAAATGATTATTAAATATTTCTCAATCCATAAAAAATCAAATTCCGAACAAAAAGTTGATACTTCTGTACAAGAATGAAAATCCATGTGAAAATTATTAAATAAAAAAAAATATCTAGTGAGAGTGTTATGGAAGTTCCAAAAAAAAAAAATTGGCTATTGTTATCTATTAAAAAAGAAATTTATTAGTATATAATCAACAATAAAAAAAATTGTAAGTAGAAATCAAAAATTGTTTGTGAAAATTGTTAAAATAGAAATCGTTAGTAATGGAAATAAAAAAAAAGAAACTAAAACTATCAGAAATAAAATAGAAGATTATTATATTTACGAGAAATCGATAGTAAAAAGAGAATCTGTTAGTCCAATTGAATAGTGTCACAGGAGTGCAGAGTATTTGAACAATTTCTCAAATCAGTCTCACAGTTTGCATCACACAAACAAATAATAATACGCTCTATCTGCCAGTAGGTCAAGCAATCAGTCGATCTAAACTTGCCTATCTCAAAACAAATAATAAATATATAATAAATAATAATAATAATCAAATAATAATCAATTAATCATGAAGGCACAGTGAGTAAGGTGGAGTAAAAGTAGTAACGCAGTATCAAATAATATTTAATAATATTTCGCAATATTACGACACAAAATATAAGTTTATTAAAATATAAAATATAAAGTTTTAAAAGCAAAGTATCATTTAACAACAGAAATATTACAGTGTGACGTATCTTTCCTGTTCTTGAATGAAGTTTACTTTTCTATATAATATTTAAAGTATTTCGAATTATTCTGAATTATTTCTAATTATTAGTTAATTGTTATATTCTAACTTTTTTACTACTGAAACTTACTTCTGACAACAGTCGTATTTATACTTTCTCTTTTGTTTACACTTCATCTTTGTACTTCATACTTCATCCTTTGTGCATCATCCTTCATCCTCGCACGATATCCTTCATCCTCGTACGATATCCTTCATCCTCGTACGATATCCTTCATCCTCGCACAACATTATTCATCCTTCATCCTCATACAAGGATGACAGTCACCTGAAAGTTCATCTAGTGTCACAAAAATGTTATCCCCCGTGACATTTCACCTGATTACCAATTTACTTCGCCACAAACATTTCCTCCTTCAAAGGGGAGCTCCTGCGACCCAACACTTATTTCCAAAAGGCCTTTCATTAATTGGGTACCCATTGTTTCACAAAGCTGCAGAAATCTTTCGAACTCTGATTTCGGCAGTTTATAGATCCAGTCCGGCGTAACATTTCGAAAGTTTCTGGCGTACGGCATTCCTATTACTTGAAATAATGATCGTATTCGTGTCGCTATTTGGTAGATTCGTGCTCCGTTTTGGTGGGATCGTTCATGTAATTCTCTTTTTAGTACTGTCACAGTACTTCCTAATTGAGCATCTTGTAGATAATCACCAAGTTTCCTATATGCGTTCATTCTTTGACCATTTGTTTCATGCATGTCCGTCGCTATTTGTAGAAGTTCGTCTAAGTCAGGATCGATAACCCGGTCCTGTTCTTCTAGAGCTGTAAAAATATCTACTGCATACATTGTTAACATATCGTCATATTGTGTAGTAATTTCATTGTTCATGGGCTGATCAATTTCTATTACAGTACTTCCTGTTACCAAATATGCACCAGTATTGTCTATGATAACCTGGGCTTCTCCTAAAATTTGCGGAAATTCTCTTCGTAATTCGTGAACTCTCCTTCGTAAACTACCTGGAATTGGAATATTATTTATAGTAAAAAAAAAAATTTTTGGCAAAATTTTTCAGGGCTTTTCGCAATCTTACGAATTCTTTTAAACAAGTCTATTGTTTACTCATCATCTCACATGGGATGATAACCCCTTTGTTTATACGATTTCAATCGATTGCCATATACAGGTCGACTATTGAGAACTTCTCCACTATTGATTCTTAATATGTAGGAGCCATTACCAAGAACTCTATGAATAAAGAAAGGACCAGACCATTTGTCTCGAAACTTATCGCCATGAACATTCTGTAAATCAGATCTGTACTCTAACACTATATCTCCTGTCTTATATGTCATCGTTCGAATTTTCCTATCATGGGTTATCTTTTGCTGTTTTTGTGCATCCTTAATATTCTTAGATGCTTGAATTCGATTATCTTCGAATATTCCCACAACTTCTCCAGTTCTTTTGTGGATCATTTTTTTAAATTGTTTCTCATCAATTTCTTCAACTGGCCAAGTAATAATATCAAGTTCTATGGGTAGTGTAGGGGCTCATCCATATAGTAAATAAAATGGCTCATATTTTGTTGTTCTATTTTTAGTTGTTCGGTATGCGAAAAGTGCCGAAGCTATCAGTGTATCCCATTCTCGCGTTATTTCCTTTACACATTTCTTTAAAATTTGACAGAGTGTTTGATTATCCCGTTCTGTCAATCCATTACTTTGAGGGTGGTAAGCAGACGTAAGTCTTCGATGTGTTCTCATTATCTCTATTAGATTGGTTACTATTTGACTAACAAATANTGAATAAAGAAAGGACCAGACCATTTGTCTCGAAACTTATCGCCATGAACATTCTGTAAATCAGATCTGTACTCTAACACTATATCTCCTGTCTTATATGTCATCGTTCGAATTTTCCTATCATGGGTTATCTTTTGCTGTTTTTGTGCATCCTTAATATTCTTAGATGCTTGAATTCGATTATCTTCGAATATTCCCACAACTTCTCCAGTTCTTTTGTGGATCATTTTTTTAAATTGTTTCTCATCAATTTCTTCAACTGGCCAAGTAATAATATCAAGTTCTATGGGTAGTGTAGGGGCTCATCCATATAGTAAATAAAATGGCTCATATTTTGTTGTTCTATTTTTAGTTGTTCGGTATGCGAAAAGTGCCGAAGCTATCAGTGTATCCCATTCTCGCGTTATTTCCTTTACACATTTCTTTAAAATTTGACAGAGTGTTTGATTATCCCGTTCTGTCAATCCATTACTTTGAGGGTGGTAAGCAGACGTAAGTCTTCGATGTGTTCTCATTATCTCTATTAGATTGGTTACTATTTGACTAACAAATACTGCTCCTCTATCAGATAATATTTCTCTTGGGCAACTATGCCTACATATAATTTCATCGTATAGAAACCAAGCGATGGTTTTCGCATCTGCTTTTTCAATAGCTCTGGCTTCTGGCCACTTTGTAAAATAATCTGTAGCCACTACTATATATTTCTTTCCCATTGTTATTGGCTTCAAGGGTCCCACAATATCTATTCCTAATCGGTCAAAAGCTTGTTCTACTCCAATAGGTCGTAATTCTTCGGTTTGTTTAGGTTTACCCTGTCTTTGACATATATCACATGTCTCTATGTAATTTCGAATATCTTCGCCCATCATGAGCCAAAAGTATCATTGTCTCGTTTTGTCTATAGTAGCCTTTATACCAAAATGCCCGGCATTTGGTACATTGTGCATGTTGTATAATATTTTAGCTAAATTTTCTCTTGTGATTACCCTTAGAGGATCACCCTCTTTGTTTCGCTTATATAAAATATTGTCTTGAACTATGTAATGATTCGCTTGTTGTTGTAATTTTCGCCGTTGTTCGTTAGTGCCGTTTGGTGGAAAAGTATGATTTATTAAGTATTCCGTTAACTGATTATAAGTGTCTACATTCATTTTCGAAAAGTTTCGAGATTTTGTATCTTTAATAAATATCTGAGTTCTATTATATTTGGCTGTCTTAATTAGTTATTCTTGATAGTGCATCAGCATTGGCGTTAAGCCTTCCTTGCTTATGAATAAGTTCGTAGTTATACTCAGATAATTCAAAAATTCATCTAGCAACTCTTCCTTTGGGTTGTGGACGATTCTTTAGCCATGCTAAAGCGGAGTTATCCGTATATAAATCAAACTTGAAGCCATGTAGGTAATGTTTAAAATGTCGTACAGTCCATATTGCGGCAAGACACTCTTTTTCTAGCACAGTGTAATTTAGTTCAGGAGCTGATAACAGGCGGCTGGCATAAGCGATAGGGTGTTCGAGATTTTCTGTATCCTTCTGGGAGAGCACAGCTCCAATTCCCCAGTCAGATACGTCGGTAGCTAGTATAAATCGTCTTGAAAAGTCAGGGTATGTCATTATGGGAACTGAAGTTAATCGTCCTTTCAGTGTATCAAATGCGAGTTGGTGTTCGGGCTTCCATTCAAATATTACACTTCTCTTCGTAAGGTTATGCAATGGTTTCGCGATTGTGGCAAAACCTTTTACAAATCTTCGATAGTACGAGGCTAGTCCCAAGAAGGCTCTCACGTTTGTCTTGTTTTGTGGAACTGGATAATGCTGCACCTTCTCAATCTTCGAAGGGTCTGGGGCTATTCCATCAATTGTTATAATATGTCCCAAAAATATTAACCTCGTCTTGAAAAAGTCGCACTTTTCCAAGTTTATCTTTAATCCGGCATTTCCTAGAAGTGTAAACACATCCTTCAAATGTTCTAGGTGTTCTTTGTAAGTTTTCGAATATATTATAATATCGTCGATATAAACTAGTACGAACTTCCAAGTAACCTCATGGAAGACTCTATCCATCACTCGTTGAAAGGTTGCAGGGGCATTGATAAGTCCGAAGTGCATTACGAGGAACTCATAGGTACCAAATGGGGTAGTGAAAGCAGTCTTCTCTCGGTCTTTGGCAGATACTTTTACTTGCCAAAAACCTGAAGCGAGGTCTAAAGTTGAAAAGAAGGCGGAGTGTCCCAGGGCATCTAGCATGTCTGCTATCCGTGGTACTGGGTATGCGTCAGGTTTCGTGACCGCATTCAGTTTTCTGTAATCTACGCAGAGCCTGTATTTCCCTTTCTTCTTGTTTACTACTACAATGGGTGCGGACCAAGGACTAAACGACTTTCGAATTAGTCCGTTCTTTAGCATATTTGCTATTTCCTCCTTCAAAAATTCCAAGTATCGGGGCGAGGTTCTATAGGGGTTTAATTTTATTGGCTTTGCTTCGCCGGTGTCTATTGTATGGTGATAAAGGTTTGTCTTCCCTAATTCTGAAAGATCNCGAATATATTATAATATCGTCGATATAAACTAGTACGAACTTCCAAGTAACCTCATGGAAGACTCTATCCATCACTCGTTGAAAGGTTGCAGGGGCATTGATAAGTCCGAAGTGCATTACGAGGAACTCATAGGTACCAAATGGGGTAGTGAAAGCAGTCTTCTCTCGGTCTTTGGCAGATACTTTTACTTGCCAAAAACCTGAAGCGAGGTCTAAAGTTGAAAAGAAGGCGGAGTGTCCCAGGGCATCTAGCATGTCTGCTATCCGTGGTACTGGGTATGCGTCAGGTTTCGTGACCGCATTCAGTTTTCTGTAATCTACGCAGAGCCTGTATTTCCCTTTCTTCTTGTTTACTACTACAATGGGTGCGGACCAAGGACTAAACGACTTTCGAATTAGTCCGTTCTTTAGCATATTTGCTATTTCCTCCTTCAAAAATTCCAAGTATCGGGGCGAGGTTCTATAGGGGTTTAATTTTATTGGCTTTGCTTCGCCGGTGTCTATTGTATGGTGATAAAGGTTTGTCTTCCCTAATTCTGAAAGATCTTTGGCTACCAGATTTGGAAATCCTTTGATAATTTCATGAACTTGCGGCTTATATCGATTTTTTTCGAGTTTCTCTACTTCGCCTCGTACCAAATTACAACGAATGTCTTGTATTTCCTTTCGTGGTATAATGGAGATAATTTTCTCATCTTGTTGATGTTCTTTATAGACTTCGCATATATCCTGACTTGTTTCTAAATATATGCCACACCAGCAATAGGAATTAGGTCCTGTTGCTTTGCATCGCTCTTGAGCACCTTTCTTTCTTCTAACTGGATCAAAACAATAAGATAACTGATCATATAATTCCCATGTGACAAGTTTCGAATTCTTGCGCATTCCTTCGGGAGTAAATTTGTATTTCATATAGGATTCTTGATACGGGAGTTCATAAGTTAATCCTGCGAAGTTTACTTCTTCTTCGTCAGTATCTGAATCATTACTACTTTCTACATATTCTTCTTCACTATCATCCTCTTCTTTATCATCGTCCAAGACAGTGGCTCTAGTATTTCTGCACGAGATTTAAGCTGTTCGCTTTTCATCTTTTAAAATTAATTTACATTCTTGGTAATCTATTATAGCTTGTGCTTTCCTCAACCAATCTGTTCCCAAAATTAATGCGTAACCTGCTGCATCAATGACTTTCATGTCGACAGCTACCACAATTTCTTCCAACTTTATTGGTACTTGTGTCACGATTCCTAAACTAGGACATCTTTCTCCGTGTATACCAGTTATTTTTCTTCCGGATGGTTTCTCAATCCTTCGACCTATGGATTCCATGAAATTCTTCGAAATGATACTAATAGATGAACTACTATCAAGTTTTACTTCGACTTTCCATCCAGCTACTTGAGCTTTACAAGTCATGGGCGTATTCCCTTCTACTGTCATATGATTGACCATCTTTACAATTTTTGTACGCTTAGGTGTCAATGCCTTTCGTGTCTCGCTTCTATAATGAGGCATAGCCATTAATTGTCCCAAAGTGATATTGGCTCTTGTCGCAAGTAAATCTGAGATGATGGAATATGGCGGAGTATTTTGTGTCATAAGTGGTTGTTGGACAGGAGGTATTTTCTTTCTTTTCTTTTGTTTAGGATCTTCAGATACTTCCTTTTTCTTTTCTGCAGAACACAACCTTTTTGCGATAGGTTGCGGAGCATCTTGTTTACTTGTAGACCCAATACTTTCTCCTATTCTTCTATCATTATCTCCAGTCTTAAATGAGGGATTTCTATTATCTGCACTCTTACCCTCCTGAGGTGCGCCTGTTAGTTTAAATGCTGTATTCTTTCCCATACAGTAGAGATAGGTTGTTGGATTTCTTCTTTTTGAATTATAAACGTATTACTATTTACGTCTCCTTACAAAACTTGTTGTGTGGTTTGGTTCGCTGTTGTATTAGTTGAAGGAGGCACAGTATTGGTAGGTCGTGGGGCAGCGGAAGCAGCCGGATTTATTTGGTTTCTTTGATTTCCTTGTCTCATGGAACAGTTCCAAGCCATATGTCCAGTTTGTCCACAATGGTAGCAATTTGGCGGATTATTATAACTTTTAAAGCTTTGTCCTCTATTGCCATTGTAATTATTATAGCCTTGTCCTCTGTTATTATTGTTATAGTTTGGTCTGTTATTATTAAAAGTATTAGGTATTCTTTCTCCTTTTTCAATGATCTTCTGCAATGTTTTGGCAATAGGTGCGAAGGCTTTCTGTACTATTCGTTCTATTACATCTTCGCTTTCATTATTCTTATTTCGAGAGGGTACGGATCCTTGCATGCCCATAGAAGTGGTAGTGGTATATCCTGTTACGGCTTCAGGATAAGTTTGAACATTTTCTTCAAATTGTTTGGCCGTTCTAATCGCTTTTTTCAATGTTGGCTTCTCTTGGGACATAATAAATGGTCGGGCTTGGTAGGCAATATCTTTTCGTAATCCTTTCAAAAACTGCCAAACTTTTTCGTCTTCGCTCCATCTATTATTACCATTTATTCGCTTAATTAATTTCTTAATATCATTCGACCATTGTTCTACGGTTTCGCTTAGTTTCTGTACTTTCATCTGTAACTCAAATCTCCATTGATTTATTAGCGCAGTTGTTCGAAAGATGGCCAAGAAAGATGTTTCAAATGAGGTTTGGTTCGTATTGTTCCAATGATTGATGGGGTTCTGTCCCTCTTGCGCTTCGTTGAACCATTGTCCTGCTGTACCCTGTAGATATCCGCTGACTACTTGGAGTTTGTATTTATCAGTATATTGGTTTATTCTTGCCGATCGATTGAATTCTTCTAACNGAAGTGGTAGTGGTATATCCTGTTACGGCTTCAGGATAAGTTTGAACATTTTCTTCAAATTGTTTGGCCGTTCTAATCGCTTTTTTCAATGTTGGCTTCTCTTGGGACATAATAAATGGTCGGGCTTGGTAGGCAATATCTTTTCGTAATCCTTTCAAAAACTGCCAAACTTTTTCGTCTTCGCTCCATCTATTATTACCATTTATTCGCTTAATTAATTTCTTAATATCATTCGACCATTGTTCTACGGTTTCGCTTAGTTTCTGTACTTTCATCTGTAACTCAAATCTCCATTGATTTATTAGCGCAGTTGTTCGAAAGATGGCCAAGAAAGATGTTTCAAATGAGGTTTGGTTCGTATTGTTCCAATGATTGATGGGGTTCTGTCCCTCTTGCGCTTCGTTGAACCATTGTCCTGCTGTACCCTGTAGATATCCGCTGACTACTTGGAGTTTGTATTTATCAGTATATTGGTTTATTCTTGCCGATCGATTGAATTCTTCTAACTATTCCATAGGATCTTGATTTCCTCTGAAAAATGACGGCATTCTTGCATCGTTCCTTATACGAAACGCATTCTGGAGTTCCAGTATTAAGGCATTCGCCTCGTTTTCGCCAGTATTCATACTTGTAATTTTCCTTCGTTTCGACAGTTTGACGTATTATTCCGTAAGATTTTGTAAAAGTATTTCTGACGATCCTTCGGAGATTTTATCTGGTTACACGAATTTTCGCTTGACAATCTTCGTTGTAAATCCTTTGATCTGGAAGAATTTTGTTATGCTAACGGCTACTTTGATGATCACTTTTGACAGATCGCGAAACAAAACGTAAGAAGATGGTTTTATAAAAGGGTGATTATAATAATATTAAATTGTATATTTTCGAATTACTTTGTAATGTTAAAAATTTCTTTGACTATCCTTTCCCAAAAATAGAAATATAATGAGTATTTTACTAAATTAATTAAGGAATATAAAATTTGTAGAACGGATGTGCCGATATTATAGGTTACTGCGTTGGATACTTTATGCCACCTTATAGGAAGCACCAAATTCTGTCACAGGAGTGCAGAGTATTTCGAACAATTTCTCAAATCAGTCTCACAGTTTGCATCACACAAACAAATAATAATACGCTCTATCTGCCAGTAGGTCAAGCAATCAGTCGATCTAAACTTGCCTATCTCGAAACAGATAATAAATATATAATAAATAATAATAATAATCAAATAATAATCAATTAATCATGAAGGCATAGTGAGTAAGGTGGAGTAAAAGTAGTAACGCAGTATCAAACAATATTTAAAAATATTTCGCAATATTACGACACAAAATATAAGTTTATTAAAATATAAAATATAAAGTTTTAAAAGCAAAGTATCATTTAACAACAGAAATATTACAGCGTGACATATCTTTCCTGTTCCTGAATGAAGTTTACTTTTCTATATAATATTTAAAGTATTTCGAATTATTCTGAATTATTTTTAATTATTAGTTAATTGTTATATTCTAACTTTTTTCACTACTGAAACTTACTTCTGACAACAGTCGTATTTATACTTTCTCTTTTGTTTACACTTCATCTTTGTACTTCATACTTCATCCTTTGTGCATCATCCTTCATCCTCGCACGATATCCTTCATCCTCGTACGATATCCTTCATCCTCGTACGATATCCTTCATCCTCGTACGATATCCTTCATCCTCGTACGATATCCTTCATCCTCGTACGATATCCTNTGTTTGGCCGTTCTAATCGCTTTTTTCAATGTTGGCTTCTCTTGGGACATAATAAATGGTCGGGCTTGGTAGGCAATATCTTTTCGTAATCCTTTCAAAAACTGCCAAACTTTTTCGTCTTCGCTCCATCTATTATTACCATTTATTCGCTTAATTAATTTCTTAATATCATTCGACCATTGTTCTACGGTTTCGCTTAGTTTCTGTACTTTCATCTGTAACTCAAATCTCCATTGATTTATTAGCGCAGTTGTTCGAAAGATGGCCAAGAAAGATGTTTCAAATGAGGTTTGGTTCGTATTGTTCCAATGATTGATGGGGTTCTGTCCCTCTTGCGCTTCGTTGAACCATTGTCCTGCTGTACCCTGTAGATATCCGCTGACTACTTGGAGTTTGTATTTATCAGTATATTGGTTTATTCTTGCCGATCGATTGAATTCTTCTAACTATTCCATAGGATCTTGATTTCCTCTGAAAAATGACGGCATTCTTGCATCGTTCCTTATACGAAACGCATTCTGGAGTTCCAGTATTAAGGCATTCGCCTCGTTTTCGCCAGTATTCATACTTGTAATTTTCCTTCGTTTCGACAGTTTGACGTATTATTCCGTAAGATTTTGTAAAAGTATTTCTGACGATCCTTCGGAGATTTTATCTGGTTACACGAATTTTCGCTTGACAATCTTCGTTGTAAATCCTTTGATCTGGAAGAATTTTGTTATGCTAACGGCTACTTTGATGATCACTTTTGACAGATCGCGAAACAAAACGTAAGAAGATGGTTTTATAAAAGGGTGATTATAATAATATTAAATTGTATATTTTCGAATTACTTTGTAATGTTAAAAATTTCTTTGACTATCCTTTCCCAAAAATAGAAATATAATGAGTATTTTACTAAATTAATTAAGGAATATAAAATTTGTAGAACGGATGTGCCGATATTATAGGTTACTGCGTTGGATACTTTATGCCACCTTATAGGAAGCACCAAATTCTGTCACAGGAGTGCAGAGTATTTCGAACAATTTCTCAAATCAGTCTCACAGTTTGCATCACACAAACAAATAATAATACGCTCTATCTGCCAGTAGGTCAAGCAATCAGTCGATCTAAACTTGCCTATCTCGAAACAGATAATAAATATATAATAAATAATAATAATAATCAAATAATAATCAATTAATCATGAAGGCATAGTGAGTAAGGTGGAGTAAAAGTAGTAACGCAGTATCAAACAATATTTAAAAATATTTCGCAATATTACGACACAAAATATAAGTTTATTAAAATATAAAATATAAAGTTTTAAAAGCAAAGTATCATTTAACAACAGAAATATTACAGCGTGACATATCTTTCCTGTTCCTGAATGAAGTTTACTTTTCTATATAATATTTAAAGTATTTCGAATTATTCTGAATTATTTTTAATTATTAGTTAATTGTTATATTCTAACTTTTTTCACTACTGAAACTTACTTCTGACAACAGTCGTATTTATACTTTCTCTTTTGTTTACACTTCATCTTTGTACTTCATACTTCATCCTTTGTGCATCATCCTTCATCCTCGCACGATATCCTTCATCCTCGTACGATATCCTTCATCCTCGTACGATATCCTTCATCCTCGTACGATATCCTTCATTCTCGCACAACATTATTCATCCTTCATCCTCGTACAAGGATGACAGTCACCTGAAAGTTCATCTAGTGTCACAAAATGTTATCCCCCGTGATATTTCACCTGATTACCAATTTACTTCGCCACAATAGAAATAAGAAATAGAAGTGTTAACAGCAAATAAAAATGTTGGGATAAAATTCTGTATAGTAGAAACAAGAATTTGCAACAATAATGAAGAATTATTCGTTAGTATAAATAAAATATAAATAAATAATAAGTAAAAGAAATGCTGAAATAAATTGTAAAATAATTTTTTATAGATAGAAAATAATTAATAAAATTGTAATGTTAATAAAAAAAAAGTTCGAATCATTATTGATACACTAAAAAATTGCGATTAAAAAAGATGGTTACCATATAGGCCATACTTGCTTTAGAGAACTCCAACATCACCCTGAGGATTGGAATATATAGAATATTTTATTTTTTGTTCCATCTAATAAATGAAATCGAAAGAAATATAATTTTTAAAAAATGTTATATTTCTCAAACATTGCTGTAATTTAAACTTTTGAAATATTATATAATTCATACCATTCAATTATCTTGACAGATTATAATTGTAAGTATTAGATCCAAAAGTGACATCAACCGGTAGTCCTTGCAATTTTTTTTGTGTCTCAAATTCCATGATCCTTCATGTGGAATGATAATATTAAGTGTGGATGTTGGAAGATGTAAGCTGGTACCTCAAAAAAATATAATAATATAAATAGATAAAAGAGAGAATTATTTTTTAAAATAGATTATATCATATATAATAAATAATATAAAATTGAACCAGAAATAATAAATAATCTATTCAGATTGTTAGATGCATTCGTTACCACGATAATTAAGAATATCTGCATCTTGCTTGATCTTGTTGATTCACAAATGATAATAATATCAGCTATCCTGCTTTTTAAGTTTGCAAATATGTTGCTGTACTTATTTAAATCGGAATCATATTTATTTTAATATCAAATAAAATAAAATAAAGTGATCTTATTCATAAATTTATAAATATATTTTATTTTTATCATACCTTGATTGCTTCACAAACTTCCAACGTTGATTATAAGTTTTAACAAAGTAATCTGTAATATTCAAAGTATTATAAATTTAGCTTGATTTGCTGGTGTTGCAGTAATCTTGTTAATCATAATCAGCTTGTCCTCGATAAATGATCTTTATTAATCTGGATCTTCTCCCAATAAATGATCTTTATCAATTATTCTTCATAGAGAGTTTGATGACTGAACTATTCTCCCCACTTCATTGAATATAATAAGAAATCGTCTGTAAGAAGTTTGATGACTGAAATATTCCCACCCAGTATTGTACATTTTGTATGTCCCCAGATTTTTTTATTGTTCCAATGTCCCATGTCTCACTGTCCCTACTCGTAATGGGCTTATAAAGATATATTGAAAATTTATAAATATATATAAAAATCAATTCTAAATAACTTTAATTAATAACTAAAATAAGTTTTATAATGAAATATTTTATTATTTACATTCCAATATTGTCCCAAGATGTCCCATGACAATACTGTTCCCACCATCATTGAAATGAAGAGTCAAAAGTTTTTTTTCCCTAAATCTTTCCGTTAAATATTAAAGGCACATCAGGAGTAATAACCACGATATATGTGATGTTACTTCAAAAGAACTGAAATGAAAGTAAATATTCCTTTAACCAGACATCCTCTTTGAAAGAAGGTTTGCACGATCACATGACCATGGTAATTCTCGAAAAATAATTGAAAGTTTTGCTAGAGAATACTAATAAATACCATGCTAAACGATAAAAATAATATTGAGAAATGAATTAGCAAGCTAACAAATAGGCAAAAAAGCAATAAGGGAGAAAAAAGTGACAGTGAAATCTTTGAAATCGGGAGGTTCTTTACGTCAAAATCATAATAATATCATTTAAAAGTTACTACTTTCATACTAACTGATATCTTTTAAATGATAAAAACAGAGAAATACAATATAGAGACCTACTTTTAATATTCCAGCAATCAAAGTTATTGAATGTTTTAGACAAAAGAATTTTATTTTTTTATGAAAAAGAAAGAGGTGTGTTTACATTATTACATCACGTTACACGTAAGATCATGGCTATATTAGTCACATGATCTTAAATAAATAAAATCACCTATATAATATCATCATTTAGTATACAATATCTAATCCGAAAAATTCTATCCGCTGTATTATTTTGTTGTTCACAATTTGCTAAATATGGAATGCAGTAATAACTTTTGATTGTTTTTTTTTGTATATCGAGATTGTAATTTTTCTAGTGGCGAACTGATTCGTTTTTCAGAGATATAATTGATATTCAAATGTATTAAAATTTCTTTTCTATGTTACTTAGCTTGAAATAAAATTTTATGCATCAGACTAAATTTTTTAATATAGAGCTATTTCCAATCAAAAATTTATTAACTAATGGCAAAAAAAAAAACTGGCCAGCAGAAATCAGTTGACTTATAATTTTCCTTGAGGAGTATTTCCAAATCAGAAAACCAGATTTAGTATATCACATTAGATATTTGTAATAATATCATGTTCATTATGAAAAATTTCTCAATTGTTGATTATGAAATATTTTATTTATCACTAATATTTTTAGACTCAAACTTTTACGATAAGGAAAAAATTACAAGAGCAACAAACAACGAAACAAAGAAGCGTTTTAGAAACAATGGTAATGTGACTTTTATATTTTTCCATTAGCAAGAAACAATGGTAATGTGACTTTTATATTTTTCCATTAGTAACAAACAATGGTAATGTGACTTTATATTTTTCCATTAGCAAAAAATCCATCAATTATTTATTTGTGCGCTTAAATTAAATTCTTATTTAAATTGAAATTTTTTTTTTTATATTCTGTAATTTCGAAATAATATAAATTATTTATTATTCAAAACTGTAACTTTTATCAAAGTCACAATAAATAGAAATTATTTTTATCGTTGTATAAATTGCATAAACTATTATATCGTTTATTTAATATTCTTGTCATGTTATTTCTATTTTATTCTTGTATGAGTAAGGATGAAGTGATAAACTTCCGGTGATTTTTTAATAACCATCATAAAGCAATCAAAACAACACAATATTATTATATAACCATGCTCCCGTTCTTAGAGTAAAGAAAACAAGCGAAAAAGAACATACTACTTTTGATGCAAAGTATTTCCAAATTATAGAGACATTTAATATAGATAGAGGCTACTCAATTATGGTATGGTAACGCTTCCAAGTACTTGTTGTGCCGTTAATATATAATATCTTTACTCTTTACCCTCTGTTCATCAATTTAGATCTATTCATCCAACTTTTCTATTAAAGAACCATTTTTCACTAACCTTTGGTACTGAAACTTCCGAAAGAGATTCAAAATTCACATGAACTGGTTTGCCACTTCATTGAATTAGGAATGTGCCGGTTGCAAATATCGTACAGAAAAGTCTCCCGGTGTTTCTTGCATTGTACTTCTAAGTGACTCTCACAGTGTTCCAAACAAACTACTCAGTCAGAATTACCTTGATACTTTCTTCTACCAGAATGTATTCTTCCTGATAAAATTGCTTTCGTCTACACCAATATTATACAACTGAAATTTTCTTCAGAAGTATAAAAATTTCATATTTTCCCCCAAAAGCCATGTTATTGGATGAATTTTCACAAGAGGTTATAAAAATATAAAATTAAGACAATGCATTCCAAATAACAAATAAATGCTACGATCGTCTTCTTGTGAATAAAATTTACATATTCTCGGCCCTTTCCTATTTCGAAACACTATATGTAACATCAGAGATANCACTAACCTTTGGTACTGAAACTTCCGAAAGAGATTCAAAATTCACATGAACTGGTTTGCCACTTCATTGAATTAGGAATGTGCCGGTTGCAAATATCGTACAGAAAAGTCTCCCGGTGTTTCTTGCATTGTACTTCTAAGTGACTCTCACAGTGTTCCAAACAAACTACTCAGTCAGAATTACCTTGATACTTTCTTCTACCAGAATGTATTCTTCCTGATAAAATTGCTTTCGTCTACACCAATATTATACAACTGAAATTTTCTTCAGAAGTATAAAAATTTCATATTTTCCCCCAAAAGCCATGTTATTGGATGAATTTTCACAAGAGGTTATAAAAATATAAAATTAAGACAATGCATTCCAAATAACAAATAAATGCTACGATCGTCTTCTTGTGAATAAAATTTACATATTCTCGGCCCTTTCCTATTTCGAAACACTATATGTAACATCAGAGATACCATGCAGTTATTTTAGGTGAATTAAAAGATAAGTAAATATGGTAGTATTCTAGGATAAGTTAAATTATTATTAGCATTCTTTTTTTAAGCATTTGCTTTTAGGATTGCAATAATGAATATAAAAAATCGAATGTGAATGAATTGAATCGATTTAACAAAAAGTACAACAACGGGTGTATTAGAGTTATTACGCTATCTAGTCGTTTAGCATTTCTGGATTAAGTTATAATTATTTGAAAGCATTGTAGAGATATATTTATTCATTGAGGTATAATAATTTTGTTGTTTCAGTTGAAATAGATAATTTTTTCTTTAAAAATAATTGCTCCGAGTCGGAATATAAAGGTAAAATTATAGAAGAAACGTAGGACAAAAGTGAATTAATTGAATTAACATGAAACATTTATTTATTATTAGGCCAATTGAATTTTAACGGATAAAATTAAAAAAAAGAATTATAAAATTCAAAATTCCATTACAAAATTGTTTTATCTAACTGTAGTGTATATAAACCTCAAGTTCTCACTTTGCTAAAAGTATGACCTGCATTAGATTGAAGCTTTTTTTTTTGATCTGGGCAAGCATATTTTCCTTTCTTTTTTCCATTCACTAAATGGCATTACTCAAAATATTTTGTTAAATAAATTGCTTTATATTTATTTTAGAGTGTAGCTTTTTTTTTTTAAAAAAAAATTTTAATTTATAATTTTTTTTATTTTTAAAAATATCTGATCGTAAAGAAATAAAAAAGTAGTTCATATATTTCGTCAGCAAATTTAACTATAAACCAATAATAAAAAGTATAAAAAGTTAATTATCTAATATTAAATAAATTAAAAATTCGATATTAAAATGTAACATCAAAAGGTTATAATTGTTATTATTATTATGATTAGATTTTATTAAATTATAAATTATAAAAATTATAATAACTGGATGTTATTTTATTTATTTTTTTGCAGGCTCTCAAAGAATTCATCACGTTCATATTGAGGAACCAAAAATTTAAAGATCAACCAATTGTTCAATAAGTAATAAATAAATAATAATGCATAATAATAAATAATAATAAATAATAATAAATAGCGATAAATAATAAATTATAATGACGATAAGAATGATAATATCCCTTCAATGGCCTTTTAAAACTTAATATATAAAAATATAATAAAAAAATAAATAATTAAATACTTTCTCCAAATACTCTTCATCCAAATAATCATCACAATGTTGAAATCTTTTCTCCACATGAGTTTTCAATTCCCATATAAATATTTTGCACCTTTATTTATTCATTTGACAATATTGAAATTCTTATTTCATGAATTCCTGAATTTGTTAATCGGGGATCAACTGTTACTCCTGATACATCACCATCATCATCTCCTTCCAAGGCATCATTGCCATTATTATTACTATCTTCTTGCTATTATTATCATTCAAGTTATTCAAAAAGTTCTTTGAGTCACTCTTATTAATGAATAAACAAATCATTCCTTATCCATCTCATCTTGAGGAGTGTAATTTAACATATTCCAATGATGAAGTTGAATTTCACACATTCTTCGAATGATTCACGCAGTTGGGCCTATTTGTATGTGTGTATATATATTATATTTTAATTCACATGTGAATGCAGGCGTGAATGAATGTATGAATGTGTAGATTAATAAATGTAAATATATTGACCATTTCCAATATGACCTTCATTAAGATGCCCGGTTAATTCTTCAAATGGTTGAAGTCTTAAATAACATACATACCATTTACAACAATGATCCTGTGTCCTCGAATGATCTTTGTACAAATTTATGGTTGATTCATCACTACCTTCCTCTTCTTTGATACATGAATCCCATCGACATAAATTTCTTCATTCAATTTTTAAACATAAAAAATTTCAAATTTTGGAAAAAATTTAGTTATGATATTATTGCGAAATATCCGAATCTCATTTTCGAATCTACAGAATTCACTTCTGAATCTGCTTTAATATCAGTTTTAAATCGAGATGACCTACAGATGAAAGAATCGGAAATTTGGGATTATTTAATTAAGTGGGGAACTTCACGGAATCCTACTTTACTCGAGAAATTGGAAGAATGGTCTGACGAAAATTTTATGAACCACTTATTCGTTATTTTCACNTAAAAATATAATAAAAAAATAAATAATTAAATACTTTCTCCAAATACTCTTCATCCAAATAATCATCACAATGTTGAAATCTTTTCTCCACATGAGTTTTCAATTCCCATATAAATATTTTGCACCTTTATTTATTCATTTGACAATATTGAAATTCTTATTTCATGAATTCCTGAATTTGTTAATCGGGGATCAACTGTTACTCCTGATACATCACCATCATCATCTCCTTCCAAGGCATCATTGCCATTATTATTACTATCTTCTTGCTATTATTATCATTCAAGTTATTCAAAAAGTTCTTTGAGTCACTCTTATTAATGAATAAACAAATCATTCCTTATCCATCTCATCTTGAGGAGTGTAATTTAACATATTCCAATGATGAAGTTGAATTTCACACATTCTTCGAATGATTCACGCAGTTGGGCCTATTTGTATGTGTGTATATATATTATATTTTAATTCACATGTGAATGCAGGCGTGAATGAATGTATGAATGTGTAGATTAATAAATGTAAATATATTGACCATTTCCAATATGACCTTCATTAAGATGCCCGGTTAATTCTTCAAATGGTTGAAGTCTTAAATAACATACATACCATTTACAACAATGATCCTGTGTCCTCGAATGATCTTTGTACAAATTTATGGTTGATTCATCACTACCTTCCTCTTCTTTGATACATGAATCCCATCGACATAAATTTCTTCATTCAATTTTTAAACATAAAAAATTTCAAATTTTGGAAAAAATTTAGTTATGATATTATTGCGAAATATCCGAATCTCATTTTCGAATCTACAGAATTCACTTCTGAATCTGCTTTAATATCAGTTTTAAATCGAGATGACCTACAGATGAAAGAATCGGAAATTTGGGATTATTTAATTAAGTGGGGAACTTCACGGAATCCTACTTTACTCGAGAAATTGGAAGAATGGTCTGACGAAAATTTTATGAACCACTTATTCGTTATTTTCACATCCAAGTTCGGATGTTATAGATAAAATTAAGCCATATAAAAAAATTCTTGATAAACAATTATGGAATAATTTGAAACACCACCTTTTGCTTCCGGATCGACCAATAAAATATAAAATCCTTCCACCAAGATTGATGTTAACTCAAGAATTACCAGCAAGAGTAAATATTTTCAACTATCATTAATGAAGAACATGCAGCAAAGATTTCATCATGGAGTGATAGTCGACAAATAAGTTATTCTTTAACAAATAATCCTTACGAATTGCAATTAATCCTTCGAGGCAATAAAGATGGATTCGCCCCAATAACTTTTTGGATATTTGTGATTACAATTGTGGTCACTAAAGTCAAAAGAAAAAAACGAAATTATTGGTGGGATACGGAAATCTTATTTTGTTTTTAAGAGGATTTATAAACTTATGAATATGTAAAATGAATTCGAAAGTCAATTTGCTAATGAATTGAAAATGAATTTTTTTATACTGGATTGATATGCTTTAATACTAACCTTGTACAACTTTCGGTTCATTATAAATATAATAAAAATAAAAAAGATATTCAAATAAAAAAATGAAGTTCGATTTTATCACAGATTCGATCTCAAATGGGATCTTTTATTCAGCAACATTATCATATCTTAATATTACTCAAATACTTTCTCGAACTCATGTAAAATCATGTAACTGGCAACAAGTATTAATGCTTTTGTCACGTACTTGATCTTATTTGGGGTGCTGTTGGTTGTGCTTTGCGCATTTATGCTAAAAAAAAATTATGAAATTATGAATGTAGATAATAATTTAGTTAAAGTATGATATTGCTTTTTTGAATGGGATAGCTGATCCAGACTGGAAGTTCTCTAATGCAACTTAAATGTTTAGAAACATTTTCACCTTTATTTCCAGAAACAATTACAAGAAAAGGGAGAGAAATGTAGGACAAGGGAAATTTTGGTTTTTATTGTAGCAGGATGAAAAGAAAACAGTTAAAATAAAATACAAAGTTAATAAATAAAAATAATTAATTAATCTTGGGACACCCGCCCCACCATTACGGCTGAGGAAGAAGCTCCCTCCCTCGCTTACTTCTGTGCGGTTCCACCCAAACAACAAATAAATCAAAATAAAATAATCAAATGAAATAAAATAAAATAAAATAAAAAATAAAAATAAAATAAAATAAAAACGAAATAAAATAAAATAAATAAAAATAAGTGGAATAAAATAATAGTTAGTAAATTTCGAGTTAATAAGAAACAATAAAACGATTGAAAAATAAAATAAAAAATAAAAGGCGCCAAATCTGGTTCTTCTTTTAGGTCTTGATCAACAGCGGCGGACAATATCGATACTAGATATTCTGCTTGAAAAAAAGAAATAAGAGTGTTATTAATGTATATATTCATTGTTTTTTAAAAAGAAAGCAATAAATGATATAAAATAAAAATATAAAAAATATAAGTCTGGCGGAATCACTAAAAAATTTAAAACAAAAATATTGAATAAAACATTTGATGTTCATAACTAGCAAACAAATCGTAAAAATAAGGTATACTCTAATGTTTATATTTTTTTTTTGACCACAAATCCCATCGGAAAAGTTCCAACTTCCTCGCTTCGGTATAGTTGGTGTCGAGTTCCCAATCNACAACATCAATATCTTTGTCGTCAACTTCCAGAGCATGAATGTTACTAAATAATTATGAGAATTATTTTAATTATTTAATTATTAACATTTTAATCACCATCGTTAATCAAAAAAAAATTCTTACATGACCCCATCATCTCCGACATCAACAACCTCCTCCTTTTGACCCAAAGCATATCGTTCATATTCATTATTATAGTAAGGCTTTTTTTCTGCGCCTGCATTGAAAAGCGCAATTCCAAGTCTAAGCTTAACCTTTAATAAAATAATTTATTAAAATAATTTAATAAAATATTTCTTTTTTTTTTTTTTGAGGAAAAAAACAATTTGGATAATTAAACTTACGTTGTTGTTTTTCAAGGCAGATCGCCGACCTGTATTTACATAAGCCTTACTAATTTTACCCCTAACCTCGCGGACTTTCTTTTCGCTAATAAAAATAGAAAATAATAATAATATCGGTTGATTATTAAGAAATGTAATTAATGAAATTAATAAAATTTAATATTGATCGATTGTTAATAAATATAATTAATAAAATTTAACATAAATAATAAAATCTAATCTATCAAATGTCATTAATATTAAATAACCTTACGTANCGTAGATAATTTCACAAAGAATTTACCTGTTTTGATGATCGAGATTTCTGTTTTATTCAACTTTCTTCTGTCTCGTTGTACGTATTCCACGGATATATAGGCGGCACGGCGGGCTTTTTCGGTGTATTCAGCTGCTTTGGCTTTGGCAATCGCAGCTTCATTTTCGTCCTTGGGAACGAAAGGGTCAAGAGGAGTGCTGAAAGGGAACTTATCACTATTAAAGTAAATAAAAATAAATAAATGAATAAAAATATGCTCATTTTAGATAAAAATGATGTAAAAGAACTTTCTTTTTAATAAAAACAACGACATAGTTTTCACAAAGAAAACGTTTGTTTATGAAATGTATTATTGTTGTCACGTGTTTATTTTCTTTATAGTTATATTTTTTCGCGAGTTTTACTAAACTTCTTAGCATTTTTTTTGCATATTTCTTATCCCCTTTAACTGACTTCTATTTGTATGTACTTCTCCTTTCTAAAGAAAATATTTTGTCCCACTCGAATCTTTCGCCATTCATAATACTTACTCCAAAATTTTGGCTATCAAATCAACATAATACCACTCTTGGAAAGATTTTTCATTAGTTCTAGCCATCTTGATAATAGTTTCAACAGTTTCAGAGATTTCAAAGGCGGTTTGGACGTCGTTGGTTATTTCTTCGCGTGGTAAGAGATAGCCAAAATCAAAATCCGTAAAGAGGAAAACAAAAGGAAAATAACAAACGTATTTATATTTTGATCATGTGATTCCTGATGAGCCAATAGTGACTGAGTTTATGATCAACAAAGTATTGATCGGCTTATCAGATGACGCATAGTCAAACTTATGCACGTGAACAACTTGACATGTGATTTACATAATTTAAATTTCAAAATTACAAAAGCAAAAAAAATAACATATTAATTTATTGTTACATAGAATTGTCTTCATTTCGTAATCGAAAGTCACCACTTCGTTTGAATGGTAAAATTTATATTATGTTGGTTGTTTTAATAATTGTTCTACTAATCAAAATAAATAAAAAAGAAATATAATTCTAAAATCGAAGGAAAAAACTTTCATAATTAAAAAAATAAATTAGAATGAACAAATTAGAATAAAATAATATAATAATAATAGATTAATTGTCACAAAGGGTTAAATTGTTAACGCTTCTTTCAAGGGATAGAATTTATAATGAGAAAGAAAGAAAGAAAGAAAAGATTTTTATAATAAAGTACTATAATGAGAAACAAAGATGTTTCGTTCAAATCCAACTAAGGGCCCAATAACCTTAGCTTCAATTGTCTGTTTGTGAGAAAAACCCGGTTCTGGTAGGGATGGCACAAAGGAAACCGTCTTCCTAATTTTTATGGCAAACAGATATTCTAGTTTACCAGTGAGATGAAAATTTTTTAAGCAATTAAGCCAAAATGAATATTTTTCTCCAGTTATATGCATCTTGAAATTTAATGATTTCAGAAATGAAATCTCCAATGTGTCAATATCAACTTTAGAGATATGAGATATTTCCGCCCAGAATTTATTCGCATATATCTTGTCATTGTGCCATTTATTCGCCAACATAAGAGCGATGGTAAAGATGATATCCTTGTGTATCATCCTTCATCCTGGTACAAAAACGTGTTTAGTGATAATGAAGGATGAAGGTAAACAAGAGGAAAAATTATAAAATAGCTGAAATAGCTGCGGTTGAGAAAAAGAACAAGAGATTCCCTTCTCGCGAAAACATTTTCATTATTCATTTTATACTTAAAAATTTTAATAAATTTCTTACAATCTTAATAGTAATAATAAATAGTTCCGAAATACTTTTAAAATAATAAATAATTTTTGTGAATAATTAGTAATAATAAATAAATTTTGGAATATTTTTCTTTATAATTAAATAATCTCTGTAATAGTTAATTCTAATAATAAATAATTTTTGTGAATAATTAGTAATAATAAATAAATTTTGGAATATTTTTCTTTATAATTAAATAATCTCTGTAATAGTTAATTCTAATAATAAATAATTTCGTAGTGATCAAATAATTTAATAATTCTAAAATACTTTTCTGTAATAAATAATTTTCGTATAGCAATAGGGATAAGATACGCAAAAGCAGTAATATATCTCTATTGTTATACTTTTGCAATAAATCTTTTAATAAACTACTTTTATTTCTTTGTAAGTTACTTCAAAAGTCTATTAAATTTCGGCAGTGTACGAAGTAGTTAGTAAAGATACTTTTACTCCACTTACTCATCGTACCTTCAGATATTACACGTAATTGCATTGTTAGTGATTGTTAGTAAGCAGGTTTTGATCGACTAATAGCCTGATCTTATGATTTTGCGCACAAAAGAAGTGTGACGCTTGTTCTGCGCAGACTGCGACAATAGTTATGTTACAATGAGCATGTGACATAAAAGTGTAGAGCAGTAGACTTTTAGATAATGAAGTTTATTTTATTAAATGATAGTTTGCAATAATTATGGTGAAATTCTACATAAAGTTTACTCCTAAATTTTTTTCATAAGAACTTATCCGATTTGCCATTATTCTTTGTCGTTGCACCATAAGCATTCAAATTTTTTAGGACCTGGATCGTTTAGTGTCACCATCATCCTGGTGGGTTTAATGGTTTTATTGAAATGTGCAATGGTTTCAAGAAGAATCAGATCATTAGTTAACTGAACGTGACATGTCACATTTATTTGTTAAATTAAATGCATATTCAAAATTTCTTAATAAATGATTAATAATGAAATGATGCACAAACGATATATATAATTATTAAATTAAGTATTTTGTACTTTGTGAAAAAAATGACTACTCAATTTTATGACCGTCTATCAAACGACTTCTTGAAGATGGTGTTAATTGTGATGTCTCAATTGAAGTAGGTGAAGAAGAAGTCAATATTTATAAGGTTCATTCAATTATTTTACAATCTCGTATTTCTTACTTTAAAAAGCAATTCGACGAAATAAATTTCAATGAAAATCATGTCAAAGTATTAAAGTTACCTAATATTTCTGTTAAAGCATTTAGTGTTTATCAAGTAAGTTCAAACATTATTTTTCAGAGAATAATAATATTAAATTTATCAAATTATTTTATAAATTTCATATATTATTTAAATATCTTTATAGTGGAAATTTTTGTTAGAAAAATTGGAAAATTCAGTTATCTTTGACCTTTTGATTGCTTCTAATGAACTTGAACTAGATGAATTAGTTGAGCATCTCCAATCAGATTTTTTTAATAATAATGCTTCATGGTTAAAATTGAACTTTGCTCAAGTTCACCGGACAAGTTATCAAGTCAAAAACTTTAAAATTATTCGAGACTTTTGTATTAATATTATTACCAAGCATCCTAATACTATCTTTGAGTCTAAAATTTTCATTCTCTTCGTGAAGGTGCATTAATTTCTATTCTTAAACGGGATAACTTACAATTAGAAGAAAGTATAATTTGTGAATATGTAATTGAATGGGGAAAAGCAAAAAATCCTACATTATCTGCTAATCTCGATAAATGGACAAGCGAAAATTTCTTATCTGTAAAGGAAACTTTGAAAGAATGCCTCCCACACATTAGATATTTCAGTTTTTCCAATAAAGATGTAGTAGAAAAGATTTATCCATATCAACAACTTCTTGAACACCAACTTTTTTCGGATATAAATGTAAAATTTATTACGCTGAACAGGCCAATTTCTTCGATTGTATTACCGCTTCGAGAGATTTTAAAGACAACACTTCCAACTAGAATTATTAATATCATGACTAATGGACATGCACTCGAAATTTCATCGTGGATTGACAGAAAAGAAAACCCATATATTGAAAATAATCCATATGAATTTCAATTACTCATTGCGTCAGGAAATTATTTTATTCATAGTATTCATGTAAACCGCATGTAAACTGCATGTAAACCACATATAGGTACATGCAGTTTACATGTGGTTTACACCACCCTGCATGTAAACCACGTATAATATGCATATATATCGCGTGTAATATATTATATGTGGTTTACATGCAATTTACATGCGGTTTACATGAATACTATAAAAAAAATAATTTCCTGATGCTTAGAGGATCTAGAAATGGATTTAATGTTAATACTATATTTAATATTTGTGATAAAGTATCTAAAACGATTATTATTTTGAAAGTTGAAGATACTGGAGAAATTCTGGGAGGGTATAATCCTCTCGANAGAAAAGATTTATCCATATCAACAACTTCTTGAACACCAACTTTTTTCGGATATAAATGTAAAATTTATTACGCTGAACAGGCCAATTTCTTCGATTGTATTACCGCTTCGAGAGATTTTAAAGACAACACTTCCAACTAGAATTATTAATATCATGACTAATGGACATGCACTCGAAATTTCATCGTGGATTGACAGAAAAGAAAACCCATATATTGAAAATAATCCATATGAATTTCAATTACTCATTGCGTCAGGAAATTATTTTATTCATAGTATTCATGTAAACCGCATGTAAACTGCATGTAAACCACATATAGGTACATGCAGTTTACATGTGGTTTACACCACCCTGCATGTAAACCACGTATAATATGCATATATATCGCGTGTAATATATTATATGTGGTTTACATGCAATTTACATGCGGTTTACATGAATACTATAAAAAAAATAATTTCCTGATGCTTAGAGGATCTAGAAATGGATTTAATGTTAATACTATATTTAATATTTGTGATAAAGTATCTAAAACGATTATTATTTTGAAAGTTGAAGATACTGGAGAAATTCTGGGAGGGTATAATCCTCTCGAGTGGGAAAATAATAATGATCAATGGAAAGAGACTAAAGATAGTTTCATATTTTCATTAAAGACTGCAAATATGAAAAATTCCATTTTAAGTACATCTAATGGTTCTGTTCATAATTACCCAAATCAATTAGAGTTGAGTTTTGGCCATGCTTTACGTTTAATTGGCAATTTGAAAACTGAGAAGAGATGTTGTTGTATGAAAAGTGGAGAGTATCCTAGACCAATTCGTTCTAATGAATTTATATCACCTAATTTGTATACACCTATTATTTTTAGTTGAAGAATATGAGATTTTCAAAATTTCACCAAGAAAATAATTTCAGATTTATTTATAAAATTTTCAAATGGAACATTCTTTCTTTTTTTTAAAAATATTCTTCAATATGAATGTATTAGAATAACTGTTAAACTAAGTTCATTATCTATAAATTCCATTAAAATTTAAGCTCATTCTGAACTTTACTATTTTCTTTTTTAATTAATTTTATTAACAATATAGTTATTTTGATAAATTATTGAATAAATGTGGATATTTTACTTTACAAAGATAACTATTTCATATTTATTTTTATATAATTCATTATCATTGTTACATTTTTTCAAATAAATTTATTATTCGGAATGTAATTTATTTTTTTGAAAATTTTATTATTTCAGGACCGATAATATTTAAAATAAACAAAAAATTAATCGAAGTCCTACAATTTAAAATACAAATGGCTCCAACTCAACATCTTTGTATCACAAATAAATTATTATTAGTCAAAATAAACGAAATACGAAATGGAGGGAGATGCGTTTGCGTCAGGATCATTATTATTATTTATATAATTTATGACACGAATTTTTTTTTAATTATAATTTTTATTACACAAAAGAATTTTAAATTTTATCTCATTCAAAATGAATCTCAGAACATTTTATATTATATAACAAATAAAGAAATAATGACTTACTATGTACGGTAAATACAACGCTTAATTTTAAAATCTTTGTTTCTTCGTTATTTTTTTTTCAAGTTAAATTTTGTTTTGTCAGTAATGACGACGACATAATATGATGCAATCTTGATGTTATACTTTAATGCTTTTAATGCTTAAATTTTGCACTGTAGTAAAATATGTTTGAAGCAGAAAAATTGTGAGGAGATTCGCATAATCATCATCACATGAGTATTATTATAATTCCATCATGTCATACTTCAAAAAAACTAAAAAAAATGAAAAGAATTTTTTAGAAAAAAAATTTCGACTCAATTATTTATTTATTAGAAAATTAAACAGTCACATCGCTTTGTACTTTATGATGAGAAATGTGAAAAATAAATACAGATACAGATATATAGATAAATAAATAGATAAATAAATTAATAAATAGTATAAATAAATAATAAATAAACATCGGAAGATAAACGATCAATATATTTGTTTTAAAAGATGAAGTAATTTATCTGTCAATTATATTATGTCAGAATCCTAAAAGTAAAGAATTCCTTCCTTTCGTGATATAACTCTTTATCTCTTCTATGATAATAATGCAATAATTATTAAAAATCTAATTGCATAATAATAATAAAAAAATAATACTGTAATTAAATATAATATGTAAAGAATTCATATTATAATCTTCAATATTTATTAAAAGCAAACTTTATATTTGTAAAATATTAAAAGAACAGAACATAAATTATTAAATGACTACAATATTATTAATGCAATTTTGTATTGAATTTTTATGCAAATATAAAACTTTTTCAGGTGATATTTATAAATGTATCAAAAGATTTATTTATATGGTTTTTCAGATAGAATTTCTTTCAAAGAAAATTTGGCTTTAATAAAGTAATATTTATTCATCACACGATTTAATGGGTTAAAAACTGACATTTTAGATATTTCTGTATTACACTCAATTCTTTGAATAAATAGAATATTTTTAATTTTAAAACTTATAACAACTAATTATATGTTCAATGCTTGCTTTGTAAATACAGTATTTCACTTTAATGCAAATGAAATGTATATCACAGTTTCAATTATAAAAACATAAAATTCACGAAATTTTTATGAAATACAAGGAATCAAATATTTATAAAATGCTTATGCAACACTTTTGCACCCTTATGCACAATCAAAATGGACGCATTAATAAATAATTATAATCATACCTTTTTATCACATATACAATAGCCAGAATCCAGTTCCAGTTCCGAAACATTGTTGCTCAATGTTATTAATGTTCCAGTGTTATCCAGTAATCCAGTGTTTTCCAGTATTCTAGTGTTCCAGTGTTATCCAGCGTTGTACAGTATTTCAGTATTCCAGTGTTTCGGTGTTCCCGTATTGTTCAGTGTTCTAGTATCAGTACTTGGTGTTCCGGTGTTGTCAAATATTCCAGTATTTCAGTATATCCAATGTTGTCTAGTATTCCAGTATTCCAGTATTTCGGTGTTCCCGTATTGTCCACTGTTCTAGTATTCAGTACCTAATCTTCCGGTGTTGTCAAATATTCCAGTATTCCAGTATATCAAATGTTGTCTATGTCTAGTATTCCAGTGTTATCCGGCATTCTAGATTTCAGTACCCAGTGTTTCAGTGTTATCCAATACTATCCAATATTCCAATGCTGCCAAATATTCCAGTGCTAAATATATTCAGTGTTGTCTAGTATTCCAGTATTCCAGCATTCCAGTTGCCCAGTGTCCCAGTTCCCAATATTCCAGTGCTCAGATATATTCAGTGTTGTCTAGTATTCCAGTATTCCAGCATTCCAGTTGTCCAATGTCCCAGTTCCCAATTTTCCAGTGTTGTCCAATGTTCCGGTATTCCAATGTTTCAGTGTTACAGTTTCCGTGTTGTCCAGTGTTCTAGTATAGTATTCTAGTGTTATCCAATATTCCAGTATTCCAATATTCCAATATCCAGTGTTGTTCAGTATTCTAGCGTTCCAGTTGCCAGTGTTGACAATGTCTAGCATTCCAGTTTCCAGTTTTCCAATGTTATCAAGTGTTTACAATATTCCAGTATTCCAGTGTTTCAGTGCTCCAGTGTTATTCAGCGTTCTAGTATTCCAGTACCCAGTGTTCCAGCTTTATCGCTCCAGTATATCCAGTGTTGTCTAATATTCCAGCATTCCAGTTTCCCAGTGTTGTCTGGTATTACAGTTCCCAGTGCTCCAGTGTTATCTAGTGCTGTAAAATATTCAAGTGCTTGTATATCCAGTTGCCCGGTGTTCCAGTGCAGTGTTATCCAGTGTTGTCTAGTATTCCAGTGTTTCAGCTGTCCAGTATTCCAGTTTCCCAGTGTTGTCCGGTATTACAGTTCCCAGTGCTCCAGTGTTATCCAGTGCTGTAAAATATTCAAGTGCTTGTATATTCAGTTGCCGTGCAGTGTTATCCAGTGTTGTCTAGTATTCTAGCGTTTCAGCTGTCCAGTATTGTTTAGTAAGTTTTCCCGTGTTATCCAGTGTTGTGCAATATTCCAGTATTCCAGTGTTTCAGTGTTCCAGTTTCCCAGTCCAGTGTTATCCAGCGCTGTCTAATATGCCAGTGCTCCAGTATATCCTTTATCGCCTAGTATTCCAGCGTTTCAGTTGCCCAATGTTTTCTAGTATTCCAGTTCCCAGTTATCCAATGTTGTCTAATATTCCAGTATTCCAGTGTTGTCCGGCGTTCTAGTTTTCCAATATTCAGTGATCTAGTGTTACCCGGTACTGTCCGATATTCCAGTATATTCAGTGTTGTCGAGTGTTAAGCTTTCTAGTACTCCAGTACCCAGTGTTGCAGTGTTATCCAGTGCTGTCTAATATTCCATTTCTCCAGTATACCCAGTGTTGTCTAGTATTCCTGCGTCCCATTTGCTCAGTGTTGTCTAGTATTCTATTTTCCAGTTTTCAGTGTTGTACAATATTCCAGTATTCCAGTGTTTAGTGTTCTAGTATATTCAGTGTTGTCTAATGTTCCAGTGTTATCCAAAGTTCTAGTATTTCAGTGCCCAGTGTTGGAGTATCCAGTGTTTCAGTGTTTTAGTTGCCCAGTGTTCCAGTGTTGTCCCGTTCTAGTATTCCAGTACCCAAGTGTTTCAGTGTTATCCAGATCCAGTGCTGTCCAATATTCCAGTGTTGTCTAGTACTCCAGCGTTCCAGTTGCCCTGTGTTGTCTGGTATTCTAGCGTTTCAGCCGCCCAGTGTTGCCTAGTATTCCATTTTCCAGTTTTCCAGTGTTATCCAATGTTGCACAATATTCCAGTATTCCAGTATTCCAGCGTTCTAGTATTCTAGTACCCAGTGTTCCAGTGTTATCTGACCGGTCTAATATTATAGTGCTCCAGTATATTCAGCGTTGTCTAGTATTCCAGCATTCCAGTTGCCCAGTGTTGTCTAGTGTTATTTAGTGTTGTTGTCTAATATTCCAGTGTTCCAGTATTTCAGCGTTATCCTATGTTTAAGTGTTGTCCCAGTGTTCCAGCATTCTAGTATTCCATTACCCAGCGTTCCAATGTTATCCGGTGCTCTAATGTTTCAATATTCCAGTTTCTCAGTGTTCCAGTATTCCAGTGTTTTCTAGAATCTCAATGTTACCCAGTGTTCCAGTGTTTTCTAGATTGTCCAGTATTTCGGTGTTATCCAGTGCTTCTGTGTCCTAGTTTTCCCAGTGTTGTCCAATATTCCAATGTTGTCTAATGTTTTCCATGTTATCCAGCGTTCTAGCATCCGTACTCAATGTGCCAGTGTTATCTAGTGTTGCCCAGTATTCTAATGTTGTCCAGTGTTCAAGTGTTATCTGTGTCATCTGTTATTCTAGCGTTATCAAGTATTCTATTAATATATAACGTTGTCCAGTATTCCAGTGTTCCAGTTTCCCAGTGTTAACCAGTATTATCCAATATTCCAGTTTCCTAGTGTTCACATGTTGTCCAGAGTGCTAGCATCCCAGTACGTTCCAGTGTTATCCCGTGTTGTCAGTGTTCAAGTGTTATCAAGTGTTATCCATTATTCTATCGTTATCAGTATTCCATTGATGTATAGTGTTGTCCAGTGATCCAGTTTCCCATTGTTCCAGTGTTATCCAGTGTTGTCCAATATTCCAGTGTTTCAGAATTATCCAGTGTTGTCTAGCATTCCAGTGTTATCTAGTGTTCCGGTTGCTCAGTGTTCCGGTATTATCCATTGTTATCCAGTGTTTCGCCCAGTGTCATCTAGCTCCAGTTTCCCAGATTATCCTGCGTTCCAGTGTTGCCTAATTTTCCAGTAGCCCGTGTTCCAGTGTTATGCAATATTCTAGTGTTATCCATAGCCCAGTGTTTCAGTACTGTCTAAGTTTTCCAGTGTTATCCAATGTTGTCAAATATTCTATTATTCCCGTGTTTCAATGTTCTAGTTGCACAGTGTTCCAGTGTTCCAGTGTTCTAGTTCTCCATTATTCAGTGTTCCAGTGTTATCTAGTGCTGCCCAATATTCCAGTATATCCAGTGTTTTCTAGTGTTCTATTTCCCGGTTTTCTAGCGTTATCCAGTGTTCTACAATATTTCAGTATTCCAGTGTTTAGTGTTCTAGTTGCCCAGTGTTCCAGCGTTGTCCCAAGTTATAATTTTCCTTATTCAGTGTTCTAATGTTTCCGGCGCTGCCAAATATTCTAGTATTCCAGTGTTTCAGCCCAGCGTTCCGGTGTTATCCAGTGCTGTCCAATATCCAGTGTTCCAGTATATTCAGTGTTGTCAAGTGTTCCAGTGTTATCCGGCATTCTAGTATTCCGATACCCAGTGTTGCAGTGTTATCCGGTGTTGTCCAATATTCCAGTGCCCACCTCAGTATATCCAGTGTTGTTTGCCCAATGTTGTCTAGTATTCCATTTCCCAGTTTTCCAGTGTTATCCAGTGTTGTACAATATTCCAGTATTCCAGTATTTTTTAGTGTTCCAGTTTCTCAGTGTACCGATGTTGCCTAGCGTTCAAGTATTCCGGTTTTTTTTCAGCCTAGTGTTATCCAGCGCTATCCAATATTCCATTGCTCCAGTATATCCAGTGTTGTCTAACATTCCAGCATTTCGTTGCCCAATGTTTTCTAGTATTCAGGTCCCAGTTTTCCAGTTCCAGTGTTATCCAGCGTTGTCCATTATTCTATTATTCCAGTGTTTCAGTGTTCTAGTTGCGGTGTTGTCCCCGTTCTAGTATTCCAGTCCCCAGTGTTTCAGTGCTGTCTAATATTCAAGTGTTGTCTAGTATTCCAGCTACCCGGTGTTGTCTAGTATTATATTTCCCAGTTTTCCAGTGTTATCCAGTGTTGTTCAATATTCCAGTATCCCAGTATTCCAGTATTTTAGTGTTCCAGTTTCTCAGTGTTCCAGTGTTGTCCAGCGTTCTAGTACCTAGTGTTCCAGTGTTATTTAGTTTTGTTCAGCATTCTAGCATTCCAGTTCCCAGTTTTCCGTGCTGTCCAATATTCCAGTATTACGATTGCCTATTGTTCGAGTGTTGTCCAGCATTCAAGTATTCCAGTACCTAGTGTTCTGGTGTTCTAATGTTTCAACATTACAGTTGCTAGCGTTCTATTACCCAGTGTTGTCGAATATTCCAGTATTCCATTATTATCCAGTGATGTCTAGAATCTCAATGTTATCTAGTGTTCCATTGTTGTCTAATGTTATCCAGTATTTCGGTGTTGTCCAGTTTTCCAGTGATCCAGTTTCCCATTGTTCCAGTGTTATCTAGTGTTGTCCAATATTCCAGTGTTCTAGTAATATCCAGTGTTGTCTAGTATTCCAGTATTATCAGTGTTCCGTTTTCCTAGTGTTTCATGTTGTCTAGCGTTCTAGCATTCCAGTGCAGTGTTATCCCGTGTTGTCCAGCGTTCAAGTGTTATCAAGTGTTATCCATTATTCTATCGTTATCTAGTATTCCATTGATGTCCAGTGATTCAGTTTCCCATTGTCTCAGTGTTATCCAGTGTTGTCCAATATTCCAATGTTTCGGTATTATCCAATGTTGTCTAGTATTTGTGTTATCTAGTGTTCGGGTTGCTCAGTGTTCCAGTGTTGTGTCATCCAATATCCAAGTGTTCCAGTATTATCCAGCGTTATCCAGTGTTTCGCCCAGTGTCATCTAGCTCCAGTTCCCTGTGTTCCAGTATTACCCTGCGTTCCAGTGTTGTGCAATATTCTAGTGTTATCCAGTGTAGCCGTGTTGTCTAGTGCTCCAGTGTTCCAATGTTCCAGTATTCCGGCATTATCCAGTGTTATCTAATGCTCCAGTATTCCAGTGTTATCCAACCTTGCTATTGTTACCTGGTAGTGCTGTTAAGTGTTGTTTAAATCCTGGTTCGGAAAAATAATTATGTAATAAGATTATTAGATATATATTCATGATAAAATAATCTTTTTCAAAAATTTTGTCTTTGACATGCAAAGTGTTATAAGTGTGCTATAAGCATTTTATGAATATTCAAAAAATAAAATAAAACAAAAAGTTTTGATCCAAATAAATGATAATCTTGGTTCGAAATATTCCTATTAGGGAAAACAATTAAAACAAAAAGAAGTTAGTAATGATGGCTTTTGACAAATTTTGCTTCAATAATAAAACAAAAAAAAATATTAAAAGACGAAAAAGCTGATAGTAATAAAATTCGATGGAAATAGAAGTAGGGCTCGTCGTCAAAATAGTAAATTGTCTGTGTAGAAATAAATATCAGGGAATAAAATAGAAAACGATTAGTAGAATATAAGTAAGTGTAAAAAAAAATGGAAAATTGTTTTTAGAAGCTCAATAAATCCGTTATTTCAGCTCTTCAATTTTTTCGCTTCCTCATTCGACTATTTCAATTATCCAGCCTTGAAAATTTAAAGAAATCAAACTTGAGTTACGAAAATTTAATTGGAAAAACTAAGTAACTTAAATAAAATTTACTTACTTCGATTAATTTTTCGTTGAACATTGACTTTATAAAAAAAAAAAAGAAATAAGAAAATTTTAAATGGAAAATAAGATTCGCTTCTCAAAATCCAATAGATTTCAACTCTTCAATTGAAACGGCAAATAACAAAAAATAAAATTTGTTATCTAAATCCATTAGCTTCAATTCTTCGATTGTTTATCCAAATCTTATGATTTCGGCTCTTTAATATTTCACAGTATCCAATCTTCAGTTTTCCAGTTTTTCGGATTATAATGCTTAAAAGTTTTCGCGGAAAAAGTAATATTCATGACACCAAAGTAAATTTATTCCGAAGGAGTAGTAATAAAAAAAAAGAAAGATATACTCTATCAATTTTCATTTCCAAAAATTGTAGACTTAAATTTCATGTTAGTTAATGTTACTCAGAAAACAATATGAAAAACAATATTAAAATATATTATTACCATGTTGAAATAGGGTGAGGATATTGAAGTAATTGGTTGAAGTCTTCTTTTCCATTTTTAATTGATTTCATTCGAAAGATCTGTGATGCATATATCAATATCCTTTTTTTTTTTTCGTTTTGTACCAGAAGTTGTTTTGGAAGCGAAGATATTACTTAATTGTGCATATTGCAATCTATAAAATAGAATCACAAAAAATAATTATAGTAAATGATTATATATATGTATTCAAAAGATCATACAGCAAATAAAGAAATAAAATAACGCAGCGCGTGTCAATAATATAATTTTCGATTAAGAATATTTGTACCTTGGAATCTTCGCCCCAAAACATTAAATTTCTTCCAAAGTGATGATTAGTATCAACATTCAAAATTTGTGAACGCAAAGGAAACATTTATAAACCCACATTAATTTTTAAAATAAATAAATAAAAATAAATAATTTTAAGTAATAAGAAACTTTAATTAGGGAAACAAAAACAATTATTATAAAATTCGCTTACCAGATCCATTAATTACAACTTATAATGTGTCAAGGAAGTTAGTTATGATAGTTCTAATTAATAAAAGTCAGGAGGAACTTACGTGACAAAGTAGTTCGACGAAAAACTATAGTAAAAAGACAATAGAAAAAAATAGCCAAAGTTAGAAAAAACACCTTTGAAATGAAAAACAGTTAAATATCTTCAAGAAATATGATGTAATAATTAGTGTAGGAAAACTTTATGATATGATAAAGTTAGTCAAAAAACAAAACACGAGCATGAAAACAAAAGTAAAAGTAAGCACGGTTTATGAATATATAATAAAATTATTATTATTGTCGTTGTTGGCGGAGAAAACATCCATATAGAAGATAAAAGACATAGCTACAGTATATCCAAGTTTCATTTTTTTATTTTCGTGAGAAGAAGAGGAAGAAATTAAGAAAGTGAAAAAAAAGTTTTTGACCAATTATTGATCATGTTTATGATTTTCAATCTGCACGTGAATTTTCATCTATAATATAATCATTCTGTTATTGTTATTGTCCGGAGCATAAAAAGTTTCATTTTTGATAGATCAGGGGTTATTTTTTTGATATATTAAATTTCCATGTGACAAAATAGTTATCTTTTTGATGCATCTATAAATAAACAATTATAGGCATATCAAAAAAATAACCACTTTTTTCACGCGTATCTTGATATATCAATAAAATAACCATAAGTCTATCAAAAATGAACCTTTTGCAGCGGAGGACATTATATTTCTGGGATTAGTGAAAATTGATCCCACGTGATTCGTCACATCTAAGTTCACTATGAAAATCGATTCTATTGGCTAAAAAACTGATTTCATGTGATTGTCATTGCTCCGGACTCACAACAGTTCCTGTTTCCTAGTTTATAAAGATGAGACGTTGATAAAAAAATCAATTGTAGATATTTTACATAAGAGATTAATCTTACAGATATAAATTTTTAATCTAGATGGTTTTTAAAGAATTTTTAAATAAATAGAATGAATATTGGTTTTTAAAGAAATAAGAAAGTTAATTTGAATTTTTCACAGAAATTTAAATTCTTAACAAGCTCCTCCTCCTCCTCCTTCAAATTATGATGATGATCGTGATACTTTCATCTATTTTATCATTGTAGTGTCAATCTTCATCATTTAATATTATTAATTTATTATTTAAGTGCGGCAGACTGGTATCTCATTGATTCTTGTGTTAACAATAATACAATGAATAACTTTAAATATCACTTAATATGCAGATATTATTTTAAACAAGAATAAGGAAAATTAATGAAAAAATAATTACCAAAATGAAAATTAAAAATGGAAAAAAAATTAGACTGAGAAATATTTGAAATATATATATATTTTTTTTATTTATTTGTAAATAAATGCGATAATTTGACAAATTGAGTATTTAACGACTCTTATTTTAACATATTGTTGTTCGAATAAATCACTTATATCTATTTTATTATTCTAAAAGAAGTATCATTATTATTGTTATTTGTTGATATCATTTATTATAATTATATTATAATTATCTATACACTTATTAATTGTAACATCTCAACTTTAGTATTGTAATTGTCGTCGTGATCCATTAGATGGCCCAGATTCAACTTCTTCTATTGAATTAACATTATTTTCAATGCTTATCCCTTCCATTTCTCCAAAATTCGATAATACAAATTCGGATAATTTTTCCTTTTTTAAATTACATTTTTTTATATTATTTAAAATTTTTTCTCTTGATTTTAAAAATTTTGGACATCGAGGGTATTCTTTTAATAATCTATCAATATCCACCAATGCATCATCCAATCTACATCTTTCGATATCATTTATAATTTGCCCTCTTAAATTCAAAGCTTTAGGACATTGAGAATATATATTTAGATATTTATCAATATCCATTAGCGCGTCATCCAATCTTTTTGTTTTATGCAATATGTATGCTCGTTTTTTATAGATTGGAATATTCCCATCGGATAATTTTAGTGATTGATCATAATCACTTAACGCTAATTCATATTCGTTCAATTTATAATATGTATCTCCTCTTTTGCGATAAATATTTGAAAAATTTCTTTCTCCCATCATTTTATGAGTAACCACAAAACCTTCATCATAACCGGCATTATCAATATGATCCTCTCCTCGATTTGGAAATGGATGTTGATTGATTAAATGTAGTGGATATAGTTCCAAAGACTTATTAAAATCGTCGAGAGCTTCTTGATATTTACGTTGTTTTTTTAAAATAGATCCACGAACTTCAAGCGCATGAAAATTGGTTGCTTTAATTTTTAATGATTCGTTAATGTCGTTTAAAGCATTACCAAATCGTCTAATTTTAAAAAATAATTCGCCACGGGCGGTCAATGCATATGGATTTTTTGGATCTATCTGGATTGCATCGTTTAAATTTGTTAAAGAGTCGGTGTACTTTTTTTGTATGAAACAAATGTCGGCCCGAAGTATTAATGTATTGATGTTGTTAGGACTCGAAAGTAAGGTGAAGTTGGCTTGGGTTAAGGCTTCTTCATATTTATGTTGCCTTCGATAAAGATCCGTTAATTGTTGATGAAAAATGATATTATTGGGTTCTAATTTAAGGGCTTGTTTTATATCTTCCAAAGCCAAATCGTATCGTCGTAATTTGCACAAAAGTTCCGCTCGATTTCCAAATATAATGGCTTTATTATTGGGATGCGAATCTACTGCTTTGTTGAGATTTCTTAGTGAATCAAACCAGAGTCGCATATCCAAGTATATAGCTCCTCGTAAAGCATATTGATATGTATTTTCTGGTTTAAGTAAACATGCTTTTTCTAAATCTTCGAGTGCAGCATCTGAATGACCGAGCATTTGATACACCCCACTACGAATTCTAAGGAAGTTTTCATCGTTAGGTCGTAAATTCAAGGCCTGTTATTTTATTAAATAATTAAATTAATTAAATTATTAATTTTTTG
The DNA here is from genome assembly GCA_003547095.1 of Diversispora epigaea. Lineage (NCBI taxonomy): Eukaryota > Fungi > Glomeromycota > Glomeromycetes > Diversisporales > Diversisporaceae > Diversispora > Diversispora epigaea. The sequence goes on along the minus strand of PQFF01000234.1, from coordinate 245,355 downwards.
AATTGAGGAAAGATCAAATGCTTTAACTTTAATAATTACCTTCGTTAAATCATTGATGGATGCTTGATAATTTTTGCATTCAAGATTAAGTACACCTCGAGTTCCATAAGCCAAAGCTTTGTTAATATCTTCAAATTTGAATGCGGCGGCAATATCTTTATGTGCTTCCTCGTGATTATTTAATTTTTTATTAATTTCGGCTCTGTTGATGTATGTGAATGCATCCGAAAAACCCAAAAGGATGACCTTATTCAGATCCAAAAGAGCTTGATCATAAGATTTTAACTTAAAGCAACAGAAAGCTCGCCATTTTAAAGCAAAGCAATCGATTGGATCAATTGCTATTGCTTGATTTAAATCATTTAATGCTTCGGCATAGGATTTCCCCAATCCTTTGATTACCCCTCTTAAACACCATGCCATGAATCTTCGTGGCCTTAATTGAATAGCGGAATCTAGATCTTTAATCGCTTCGTCGTATTTCTTTAATTTACCATATGCCCCCGCTCTAATGCACATGGTGCTATAACTATTGGGGAAGTTATCAAGATATCGTGTACAATAATGTACTACTTTATCTTCTTTTCCGAAATGGTCCGCCAAGTCGATTTTGAATTTTGTAATATTGAAATGTCGTAACAAAGAGTTTTTTGGCGGTTGAGGTACTTGATTAGATGTTGTTGCTTGTTGTTGGATTTGTGGATCTTCATGTTGAACTTTTGAAGAGAATAATTTGCGTACCCAAGTTATCTTAATAAAGGAACAAAATAATTATACAAAGTAATGTATATAATGTTAGATACAATTTTACAAAACGACATCAAAAGAAAAAAAAATTCATTTAAAAATTAATATTTAAGACTTTTAGTTTAGTTGTTTAAGTAACTTTACTTACTGAGAAAATCTTTTTTTCTCCAGTAAATTTCATTTTTTAGAGGTTTGATACCGAAATAGGTTGAAAAAAAAGTATAACTACGCAAAAATAGTTGAAGGTGAGAAGTGCAACGAAGTGATATGAAGTGGGTAGGAGCAAGAGTTGAGAATCTATTTTTTGAAAAAAATTTTTTCCGTACCACGATAATCAAATAATAGTAGTGAAATTTATATTATTTACTTACTATCAATCTGATGTAATAATCATTATATTTGATTTTGAACAAGAAATATATGCATATTATCAAAAAAAATCAAGAACTAATTGTAATAATTATCAGTATGGATTCCATTGTGGACACTAATGGGGTACAAGAATGCGAAGACTCAGATTATAGATTACTAAATAGAATAATTTAATAATTGAAATATACAAAATATCATATAAATTACACCCTTGCCCAGTATCGTCACCAAAAATTTAACCCTCTCCCCAAATGCATGGGTTAGTGAAACAAGATCAGCGTAAAGTCATAATTATGTCATTGAATTCAGTTACGTTTTACAAAAACTTGGTTTTTTAAAAAAAGATATTCAAAATTCACTGGCGAATCCAATCTATTTCATGTGAACATGATTTGGGTAACTCAATTCAAACCCACGTAATTCAAACCCCATGTGAATCAAATGTTCGATATTATAGTAAATTTTTATAAGAAATAATACGTAGGTTTCTGTTTAATTCAATTTGATCATCTATTGAACTATTTCGAAATAATGAAGTGCAAAAAATAAATTTAAATAATTTAAATGAGAATAAATTTATATAAAAGGAATTAACTTTTTTAAAAAAGTTAGGATTTTAGAATCTAAATATTTTTGCGGGAATTTCTTCGCCACACTTTCTTTCCTGTCTTTTTTTATAATATCTTTAAGCTCCTCAAATATGGTAAAAACTGAACATGCTTGTTTACCATGTCAGACCAAGAAAGGAAATTGTATAAATTCTGACATTGAAAATTCTCGTTATTTAAATTAAAAATAATTGATGATTATGATGCTTTATAAATGAATTTATAAATCCCATTACCAACAATTGAATCACACACGCACCACAAAAATTACAATACAATGTTTAAATAATTTTATTCACGGAAACTATTTTCCAAAAATTTATCTACATAAATTCTCATGTTAATTATATTATATTTACCTACATAATTTTTCTCAATTTTTTTTTTGCATCTATATAATTTTTCTCTAATATTTTACTATTTTTTTTTCTTATTTAGTTTAATTCTTCCCTCAAATATTTAAATATCTTTTTAAATTATTTTTTTTTATTATTTTCATATTCTTTCTAATAAATATTCTTGTAAATTTTAAAGTTTCAAATCAAGTGTCAATATCATGTCACGCTAATTTTTGATTAATAAAATTTTACAATTATAAACGTTAATATGATATGTTATTTTAATTATTAATATTAATAGAAGTTATTGTTAATTCATGAATAATATTTCTAAATCTATGCTGGTTAAATTATTTTTTTCTTTATTAATTTTTTCCAAAGCAACTAAATATAGAAAACTGATATGGGCTCAAATTTTTTCCTTAATATATCAAACCGTTTTATATATTTAGGTGCATTATAAATATTGTTTCTCTTTTCTTTCTCTCTTTCCAATATTGGTTGAACATTTTCGTGCTAGCTATTCACATTTGTTTCGAAAAATTATAGTCATTATGTAATTGGATATAATAAAATGTCAACGATCAAGTAAAAAATATTATTCAATAATAATAAAAAAATATATATACATCAAAAAATCCTTAACAAATATTCTCTAACGCATTTATTTTGAGTGATTTTATGTAATATTTTATTAAATGATAATAATAAAAGAAAAAAAATAAAATGAACTAGATTTAAAAAAAAAAGAAATGATTCCAAATAATTCTATACAACCAAACTAAATAATCTGAATAATAAAATAAAGTGCTGCTTTGAAATTACATCTCCAATTATTGTTGAGATTAATTTCGAGCTGGGGTTATTGCGTTCACGATCGCTTGGTATAAGTCATCGGCTGCATTGGGATTTGGCAACTAAAAAAAATATAATAAAATTTAATAAAATATAATTAAAATATAATAAAAATATAATTACGAAATCACAAATTACTAACCTTGATAGCAAGATGAATGAGTAAATCCCCCTCAAATGCAAATAGTCTTACAAATTTTTCTTGCGCTCTTTCGACATGCATACCATGAAATAACGCAATATTCAAAATCACCTTTAGTACGTTATCAGTGCGCATAACTATAAATTATTAGAATTTTTTAACCAAATATTGATGGTGTTTATAAAAGTAATTGCGAAAATCACAAATTTATACTGAAAGTTTACCTAATCGTGGTGACTTTTCGTAATTTATTGGGTGATTTAATTTCAAAATCCCAACTCCCCGCTCTTTCCAAATTTGTTCATCCATCCAATACAACTTAGCTCGAACAGAATGTTGTGTGGTATCATTTTCCTCTCCAGTAAATACTAAATAAATTAATAGAAAAAATATCATTGTTATTATTATAATTATAATTATGATAATAATTATTATTATTGTTATTGATGTTTCTACCTTCTTGTTCCTTCATTAAAGTTTGGTTTGCTGATCCAAAAGGAACTTCTTCTGCATTATCGGTTGCGTTTTTTTCGTTTTCAACTTCGTTTGGGGAATGTTGCTCATCAAAAATCGACATGCTCGATTGTTGTGAGCTCAATACCATATCCGAAAACCCTCCAAGAAATGAACTTCCGGTATATCTTGTTCCCGATCCAAATATACCTTTATATGGTGTCGAGGTAGAAAGGCCACCTGATTTCTGTAAAGATTAAGTAATATTATTTTCTGTTTCATTTTATTTTATAATAAAACCCGAAGATATAATTAAAATTAATAGCTTACACTGTCCCCGCCTTCTTTTTTATCCTCTAAAACTAAATTCGAACCATTTTTATTTTCATTATTATTATTACTATCATTATTATTATGGTTGTTATCAATACTATCTCGATTATTATTATTATCATCATTACTGTCATTATTATTATTACTAGTATTATTATTATTATTATTATTATTATTGATAGTATTATTGANCTGGGGTTATTGCGTTCACGATCGCTTGGTATAAGTCATCGGCTGCATTGGGATTTGGCAACTAAAAAAAATATAATAAAATTTAATAAAATATAATTAAAATATAATAAAAATATAATTACGAAATCACAAATTACTAACCTTGATAGCAAGATGAATGAGTAAATCCCCCTCAAATGCAAATAGTCTTACAAATTTTTCTTGCGCTCTTTCGACATGCATACCATGAAATAACGCAATATTCAAAATCACCTTTAGTACGTTATCAGTGCGCATAACTATAAATTATTAGAATTTTTTAACCAAATATTGATGGTGTTTATAAAAGTAATTGCGAAAATCACAAATTTATACTGAAAGTTTACCTAATCGTGGTGACTTTTCGTAATTTATTGGGTGATTTAATTTCAAAATCCCAACTCCCCGCTCTTTCCAAATTTGTTCATCCATCCAATACAACTTAGCTCGAACAGAATGTTGTGTGGTATCATTTTCCTCTCCAGTAAATACTAAATAAATTAATAGAAAAAATATCATTGTTATTATTATAATTATAATTATGATAATAATTATTATTATTGTTATTGATGTTTCTACCTTCTTGTTCCTTCATTAAAGTTTGGTTTGCTGATCCAAAAGGAACTTCTTCTGCATTATCGGTTGCGTTTTTTTCGTTTTCAACTTCGTTTGGGGAATGTTGCTCATCAAAAATCGACATGCTCGATTGTTGTGAGCTCAATACCATATCCGAAAACCCTCCAAGAAATGAACTTCCGGTATATCTTGTTCCCGATCCAAATATACCTTTATATGGTGTCGAGGTAGAAAGGCCACCTGATTTCTGTAAAGATTAAGTAATATTATTTTCTGTTTCATTTTATTTTATAATAAAACCCGAAGATATAATTAAAATTAATAGCTTACACTGTCCCCGCCTTCTTTTTTATCCTCTAAAACTAAATTCGAACCATTTTTATTTTCATTATTATTATTACTATCATTATTATTATGGTTGTTATCAATACTATCTCGATTATTATTATTATCATCATTACTGTCATTATTATTATTACTAGTATTATTATTATTATTATTATTATTATTGATAGTATTATTGATAGTGTTATTATTATTATTATTATTATTATTATTATTGATAGTAGTATTATTATTATTGATAGTATTATTATTATTATCATTATTATTATTATTATTATTATTATTATTATTATCATCATCATCATTACTATTGTTATTTTTTGGCCTTTTTTGTGGCCGACGCTTATTTATTTCTTAAATAAAATTTAAAATTAATAAAATTATTTTAAATTCGAAAAATAAAAAAAAATCATATTATTCCTTATGATTTACCTTGCGTCTTATTGGTTTCCTTTTTTTGAGGCCGTCCCCTCTTTGGTGGACGACCTCGCTTCTTTGGTGACGGGAGTGGAGGTGAACTTGGGGGTGGTGGTGGTGGTGGTGCAGCAGCTATTTAAAAAGTTTTGCGAAAAATAAAAAGAAATATTTAATTTCTTTAATAATTGGTAATATTTTTTAGAAAGAAAGAGAAGAAACAATAGTAATATTATTGTTACCTCCTCTTGCTGCTATTCTTGCTGATCGGCGAAGAGGAGCTGCGCTAAGTTCGGATAATTTTCTTTTTGGCATTTTTGAAATTGATTTTTTTGAGTGAAGAATCTTAAGGCCTTTTATCCTTAAATTTTTTTATTACTCAAGCTCTATTTGGTATTTTTTTTTGAAAAAAAAACCAATACAATTAATAAATATTTCTATTGTATGATTATTTATGATATTTACATTATAGACCAAGACTTGGTGATTGTTTTTATCAAATTCGGAAATGTCTTAAAAATTTTTTTGATAATTTTTAGATAGACTTACATATGATTACTTTCAAATAAATTAATAAAGAAATAAATAAATTAATTAATTTTTTATTAGTATTAGTAATTAACATCAGATTTGATTATTAATAATTATTACATCAGATTTGATTGTTGTAAGTGATTATATAATATAGTATCATTATATTTGTATATTTAATTTAGAAATTGTGAACAAGAAATATATGCATCTTATCAAAAGGAACCAATTGTGAAGATTACATATCAATCTCATCGATAATAATAATTTAGTACTGTATTCTGGGGCTTTTGTACCCCGGGTCTTTAATAAATTTCAGAGTTTTGCCTTATACCTAGGGGGGATAGAAATTAAAGTAAGGCAATATATTTTATACCATATAAAATGCCCGGGCACTTTGCACAGGGGTAATTACAAGTTAAATCACATGATTTTATTATTAAATTGTGTATATCGAAAAAATTAAAGCAGTTGCATATTGATAATAGTCTTCACTATTTCAAATAGGTGAGATTAATAATAGCCTTCACTATTTCAAATAGGTGAGATTAATTTAAGGACAAGGGTATTTGTATGATAAAGTTAAATAACTAAATAATTTTACATAAATTATTATTAAGGGAATTATCCGAGAAATTAGAGAATCGTCTTATTTGTTAAATCTAAAACTTTTTGGCTAACTCATTTCGCTTTTTTAATCATTCAAATTTTAAGCATAACAAATTTCAACAGTTAGAAAAGTTTTGTAATGAAATCATTGCAAGAATTCACTTCTCTTCATGAATCTGATTTAGTGTCAATTTTAAAAAATGAAGACCTACGATGAATGAATTGGAAATTGGGGAACTACACAGAATTCTACCATACCCGAGAGTTTAGAAGAATGGTCTGACGAAAATTTTATTACTTTAAAAGTGACCCTACAACAATGCTTACCACTTATTCGTTATTTTCACAATTCAAATTCAGATGTTATGTATAAAATTAAGTCATATAAGAAAATTCTTAATAAAAAAATATGGAATGGTTTGAAAAAACTTCTTATACTTCCAGATCAATTTGTTGAATCCATTATCTTTCCGTCAAAATTGGTTGTAAAACAAGAATTACCCGCGAGAATAATAGAATTATTTTCAACTAAATCTTATAACTTTTAATTAATTCTTCGAGTAAGTAAAGATGGATCTGATTCAAGAACTTTTGGGATATTTATGACGGACATGCTAACACAATTGTGGTCATTAAAGTTAAAGGAAAGAGTAAAATTCTTGGCATATTTAATTCTTCCGCTTGGGATAGAACAAAAGTTCATGATATGAAAACAAATAAGAGTTTTATATTTTCATTTAAAGATGGTAATATCTAAAATTTGATTCTTAGTAGAGTATAATAATTGGATGGTTTGTAATAAAAAAATAACGAAATTTTTTTAAATTTTGTAAATTTTTTTTCTCAGCACAATAGCAAATTCTATAAATTTTGTAAATTTTATAAATTTTATTTAATAATATATGAAGAACAAAAAAAAATTGTACATGAATAGAAGAAAGAAAGAAATTGAAAATTCTATATAATTAAACTAAATTAAATTCTTATATGTATATAAAAACTTCAATATATATCAGTATCATTTAAACTTTCTAATTTATGAAGTACATATGCTCGTTTCTTGTAGATTGGAGCATATCCACTTGCTAATTCTAATGCACGATTTAAATCTTTGAGTGCCAATTCATACATTCCTAATTTATAATATGTGTCACCTCGTTGATAATAGATACGAGAGAAATTTCTTTCGCCAAAAATTTGTTGAGTAACAACAAATCCTTTGTCATATCCAACATTGTTTCTACGAACTAACAAATCCTGAATATCTTTATCATCTTTCCCACCTCCAACTTTACAACTTTCTTTTTTACCATTTGGATTTTGATCATGTTCAAGAATTATATCCAAGGGATATAATTCTAATGATTTATTATAATCAACAAGTGCTTCCTCATATTTATGTTGTTTTCTATAGATATTTCCACGGACTTCTAAGGCATAATGATCGGCTGATTTAATTTCAAGAGCACATTGCACATTATATAAAGCATCTCCATAATATTTCATCTTACAAAATAATTCACCCCGTGAGATCAAGACGAAAGAATTTTTAGGAGCAATTCTATTCGCATTATCTAAATCCACAAGTGAGTAATTATACTTTCTCTTCAAGAAGTATACATCAGCTCGGATTAATAATGTGTTTATATTTTTATGATCGATCATTAATGCTGCCTCGGCTTCACCAATTGCCATATCATATTGATTAGTTCGACGATGGAGATCCATAGATTGTTGTCTGATAATCAAATTTCTTGGATCAATTAAAATTCCGTCTTGAGTATCCTTGAGTGCCAAATTATATTGACGCAATTTGCAATATAATTTGGCTCGATTACCAATTGTCACAACATTGTTTGGAAGTGATTTGATTGCTTTGTTGAAATTTTCGAGCGAAGCATTCCATTTTCGCATGTCTAATAATATCGCTCCCTTTAATTCATATTGGTAATCATTTTCGGGTTCAAGAATGCACAATTTATTCAGATCTTCGAGTGCATTCTCTGAATCCATTAACATCCTATAGGATTCGCAACGATTTCGAAGGGCTATTGCATTATCAGGTTGAAATTTTAATGCCTATAAAATATATATTAATAAAATATTTTTCAGTAAAATATTTATCAACAAAAAATATTATGATGCAATACTGACGAATGAATGAAATCATACCTTATTCAGATCATTAATGGCATCTTGGAATTCTTCACGATCCAATTTAAGTTCCCCACTAATTCCGTATCCAAGAGCTTTATTGACATTTTTAAAGCAAAATGCTTTGCTGATATCTTCATTTGCATCTTTGAACTTTTTTAATCTTCTATTGATATCAGCTCGATTTAAATAAGTGAATGCATCTGCATAACCCGATTTAATGATCAAATCAAGATCCCAAAGTGCGTGATTGTAAAATTGAATTTCGTGATAACAGAAAGCTCTCCACATCAAGGCAAGATAATTGATTTTGTCTCGGTACAATGCATTATTTAGATCTTCTATCGCTTCCATATAAAACTTGTTCAACCCTTTTATAATTCCACGTAAACACCATGCGGTTGATTTATGTGGTTTAATTGCGATTGCACGATTCAAATCGTTGAGAGCTTCTCCATATCTTCTTAATTTTCCAAAAGTTTCAGCTCTATCGCACAATGTCGAATAACTTGAAGGAAATCTATCAAGATATTGGGTGCAATATTCTATAACCAGATTTTCGTTGTTATAATATTTCGCGCAGTGAATTTTAAATTTAGGCACATGGTGACGTAATAAGCCGAAGGATCTTCGCTTTGGGGATTCAAGTGTTAATGTTGATGGTAATGGTGTTGATGACGGCTTTTGTGTAACTTGAGGATGGATAATCGAGGACATTTTTTTCTTTAAGCCGTGAATCCAAGTTTTTTTAGGTTGTTGTTCTTGTATATTTTCGGTCTATAGAAGCAAAAAAAGATGTATATAATAAAGATAGAGTTGTGGATAGATGTGTTAAATAAGTATCAAAGAGGTTAAAGAGCGATATAAATCATAAAAGGTCAAAAAAAAGTATTAAAGCAAATACATATTCATGAATAATACTTAGAAAAAGTGCTAAATAAACTTTAAATAACTTACTGTTAAATTCTTTTTTCCACGAAACATTTTAAAATTTTAAGGATTTTAGGGGAGAAATAGGTGTCAGCAAGTAATAATATGTGGAAAATAAGAAGAACGAGACAAGGAGTATAATAGTAACGAGATGAGATGAGAGAAAAAAAATGTAAATCGAGTAATTTGCAAGATGATTCGTAATCAATAACCGAACATGTGACTACAACATGACTCAAAGATTTCTGAATCATTCGATTTGATTATTAATGAATCTCATTGATTATTAAATACTAGGAAATGGTAAACCATTGCAAGTCCGGAGTGTATAATATCGTGACATGTGATCGTTATCTAAAAATCGGATAGATATCCTATGAATAATTACGGTTTTGATATTTTGTCTATTACTGCATCAAAAATGCAACTTTGTTATCAACTTACTAGTCCATTAAATGTCCTACGTTACGCTCCGGACAATGATCAGCATAACTGAATTTTATACGTTACCAAATATAATAACTAATATGTATTCTAATAATATTATCATTCACATAGGAAATTAGAATTCATTATAAAAAAGATCTATGCATAATGTTTTATACATCTAAATTTTGGGAATTAAATGAATCGAGGAGTGGAAAAGAGGATGTAAATTTAAATATTCAAAGAACCAACTGCTAAATAAAATTACAAAGATCTAAGAATGTAAATACTCAAAATTAAATATAATTATTATACATCAAAATTTACAATAACAATTTTGGTAATTAAGGCTGTGATATACCAAAAGAAATCAATTTAGGCAATAATGACAAAAAATGAAGTGAAATTGTTCCAGATAACTTGTCTTCTAAAACAAACAAGACATATTTATATTGAGGTAGCACAAAGAGGACTAAAGTCATGGGGATAAAATATCCTTGTGTGTCATCCTTCATCCAAGATGACTATCTGTTCATCCTGGTACAAGAACGTGTTTGGGGATAACAAAGTATTGTCACAGGAGTGCAGAGTATTTCAAACAATTTCTCAAATCAGTCTCTTAGTTTGCATTACACAAACAAATAATAATACGCTCTATCTGCCAGTAGGTCAGGCAATCAATCAATCTAAACTTGCCTATCTCGAAACAGATAATAAATAAAATAAATAATAATAATGATCAAATAATAATCAAATTAATCATGAAGGCACAGTGAGTAAGGTGGAGTAAAAGTAGTAATGCAATATCAAACAATATTTAATAATATTTCGCAATATTACGACACAAAATATAAGTTCATTAAAATATAAAATATAAAGCTTTTAAAAGTAAAGTATCATTCAACTAAGAGTGGAAGGCTCAATTGATATTAAGGCTGGCTCAATAATTGCGCCTTTGGCTAATTAATTTTGCGCCAGCTAAATTTTGGCTAAATTCTGACTCAAAGGCTAATTAAATTGTGTCAGCTAAATTCTGCTCAAAGGCTAATTAATTTTTTTCTGGCTAAATTCAGGTGCAATTTCTGATTGGCTGGCGTAATTTTGGTTACGTGATAAAAGTTGATCAGATAAAATTATTAATTAATTTTATCGATATTATTATTTTAATATATTGTTTTAAAATAGCTATAATTTGATCAATTTTAATGTTACAACAAAAAAAAAAAAAAAAACTCTTTCTCTTTATCCGTCTGTCACTCAAATTCCGCAGTAAAAATGAATAAGTATTTAGACGCGAGTAGGGTTTAACCTGAAGTGAAAGGCTGTCTAAGTCGGAGGTTTGGTGCATAACAACCGGATAAGACTAGAAGACAACGGTGAAGCTATGCAACCACTAAATACTTAGGAAGTTTGAGCTGTGGAGTTGGTTCCAGTTTCTTCGCGGCCGGCGTAAACGACGAAACTTTTTATCTCTCTTGGAAAATAGTCTTGGAGTACAGGAGCTTTAGGACGAACAGGTAGCAGGACGTACGGGCCGCTTCCTTTTTTTTGGATTAGATAGGTTGTTCTCGAACGAACGCAATAAACAAAGAAATTTTCCTGGAGCTGTTTGACTTTGCGTATATTTAGTTGCGAGTCTGCGCCACATATTTTCCTCATTTTCATATTCATAACTTTTTGGGGGAATTGTCAAATATTGGTTTGACCCTGATTGTCGATCATGTCGATCAGGTGTGACGCACTGATGAAAATTTTGGTGGTACGGGGGTACGAAGGTGATGAACTGCAGGTGACTTGGGGGTACGGTGATACTTAGGGGATGACCGGCGGTAATGATGGGTGATGTGATGTTTGGGTTAGTTGGGACGGGGGTGTAGTTTTAAAGGGGTCAGGTTGGGTTGGAAGGTCGGTTGTTTGAAGTTGTCGGGTGGTTAGTTGGTTGGGTCAGATGGTTAGTTGTCGTTTGGCGGGTTGTATATTAGTTGTATTATTATTTTAGGAGATGTAGGAAGGTAGCAGATGAGTTGTTGCGAAGTGTTGGGGTTTTTATTGGGGATCAGATTTCCGTTGGGCGTGCAAGGTCCTTGGGGGTCTTTTACATAGCCACCTTATATGAGCGATAAGGGAGGAGGTTAGGTATGTGAGCTGATGACCTAGCTATTTCCGCCAAGGCCTTGGGATATACCTTATATGAGTGATAAGGGAGCAGTCTTCTGATGTGAGCTGATGCGGGAGACATTTGCGACTTGGTATCTCAGGTTCCCCTTTTTACCCGAGTAGAAGCAGGGTCATGGTCTTCATGATCCTTTTTATAATACTGGCATTGGGGTTCACCTCTTTGGGTCTGATTACGGGCCTGTATCAAGACTGGGCAGTAGATTAGTTTTATATTAGTCTTAGTCTGCCATTGATTTTGTAAATTATCCTTTGTAGACTGAAAGGGTTCTTAGAAACCTGAAGGTCGGTAGATAATAAAAAAACCTTGGTGCAGTCATGGTAGCCAAGATAAAAAAAAAAAAAAAAAATTTTAATGTTACAATAAAAAACTCTTTCTTTCTCTTGGTCACCACTTATGATTCCGCAGCAAAGGCCAAATTATTTCTAGAAGTAGCAGGTGCGGTCAGAAGCTTACTGACTCCAGCTGGATAAGACCAAGCTTGTTTGGAGTATTACCTTTGAAAGATAGTGGAAGCTGGAACTGTGAAGTTGATTCTGTTTTTTTTGGAAAGAAACGTAAACAACAGCTTTACCTGTGCGAATGGTACTGAATGTAAAAGTTTGGTCCTAGGGTTATGACCTTTGTAGGATTGTCTTCGGGCTGTTTATGGGAGCGGAACTTTAGGGTATATTTCTGTCTTGCCGACTAGTTAAAGTGGAAGTATGAACGTGAAATCTAAAAATATCATATGGAGCTATTTGGTTTCCTTGGGTGGGGAAGGGTCTGCGCCACAAATTTTCATTTTTCATGTATTTGGATAGTTTTGGGAGAATTTTCAAATTTCAGTTTGACCCTGATTGTCGATCTTGTCGATCAAGGGGTGACGCATTGATATAAAAGTGTGGTATGGTGATACTTAAGGGGATGATCGGTGGGGATGTAGTGGATGTGATAAATTGTGGGAGGATGGAGGAGGGTGTAGTTTTTTAGTTGTCGCCGGGATGTGCGTTGTCGTTAATGAGTAGAGGGTTAGTAGTTTGAGATGTGGTAGTAGTTAGTAGTTTTATTTTTTTTATTGGATTACTAGATGTAAACCCGTTGCATAGCAACAGTTAATATTTTAATAATTTGCGATATAAAATTTTAAAATAGTTATGTTACAATAAGCATGTGACATAAAAGTGTAAAGTGACACTAAACGATCCAAATAATCTCAAAAAAAATTTATGGAGTTGACTTTGTGTAGAATTTCAACATTTGTTTATTGTTTACTATTGTTTAATAAAATATCTTCAGTCTATCTATAGTAATCATCATCCGGTTCTAGAAAAATCAGATTATTAGTTATGTAACTGTAAATAATTTATACGGAGTAAACTAAACGTGACATGTTACACAGTCATTTTTTTATTGTATAGATAATGCTTTTTGGATATCTGCTAACATTTTGCGTGAATGATGCACCTTACACTGGTCGAATGAACAAAAATCAGAATCCTATTGATGGCGGAAATATGCATAAATCGGACATCTTATTTGTGAAAATTCATAAATCGGAAATTCCTATTTATAAATCGGAAAAAATCGACTGTCTATATTTAATAAATCTTAGCAAATTTAGCCATCAATCGGAATCCTATTCATGATAAAACCGTCCTATTTTTTTCCATTCGACCAGTGTTACGACTCGATCTACGACTTGTCTCGTTGACTGGTAAACTTGTTGAACAGATTAATCTCACAAAATGGTTTAATTCTTGGGAGAATCTTTGGATTCATTATGATACCAATAGATAGATACGTGTGAAAATGACCAACAGAAACAGTTTTTGGAAGAATTTATTCGTTTACCATCTCGAATGGGAGGAAAAAGAGTCGATCATGAGAAATTGACATTGTTGCATACAGGAGATAAATTTTCTCGTTAAGACCAATTTTGTTTTCGCTAGAAGAAACTTGGTTTGGTTAAAGTAGCTGATCTATTTACTGGGAGAAACATTTGTTTTGTGTAACTAACATTAAAGTGATATATTTGGTGGTAGTGTTCCGATCCTTAATCCTATAAATCCGGATGAATCCTATAATCCGGATGGATCCTATAATCCGAATTTGTTTATTTTAAAAAGGATTTATCCGAAATAAAAACGGATTGCGGATACGGATCATCCGGATTATAATTCGGATTATAATCCGGATTATATATATACATGTGGCACATGTGACAATATTTTTAGCTTGTCGTTTATTTGTCACAGTCTTGTACTATGAAAATGAAGATGGGGTGTGATGATCTACTAATAAATCTGGGTGTGATAAATTAACATCCGCTGCTACAATAAAAAAATCCTAAAAATAAGAATGAATCTTAAAAATAAAGATAAATCCTAAAAATAAGAATGGATCCTAAAAATAAGGATGGATCCTAAAAATAAGGATGGATCCTAAAAATAAGGATNTTGACATTGTTGCATACAGGAGATAAATTTTCTCGTTAAGACCAATTTTGTTTTCGCTAGAAGAAACTTGGTTTGGTTAAAGTAGCTGATCTATTTACTGGGAGAAACATTTGTTTTGTGTAACTAACATTAAAGTGATATATTTGGTGGTAGTGTTCCGATCCTTAATCCTATAAATCCGGATGAATCCTATAATCCGGATGGATCCTATAATCCGAATTTGTTTATTTTAAAAAGGATTTATCCGAAATAAAAACGGATTGCGGATACGGATCATCCGGATTATAATTCGGATTATAATCCGGATTATATATATACATGTGGCACATGTGACAATATTTTTAGCTTGTCGTTTATTTGTCACAGTCTTGTACTATGAAAATGAAGATGGGGTGTGATGATCTACTAATAAATCTGGGTGTGATAAATTAACATCCGCTGCTACAATAAAAAAATCCTAAAAATAAGAATGAATCTTAAAAATAAAGATAAATCCTAAAAATAAGAATGGATCCTAAAAATAAGGATGGATCCTAAAAATAAGGATGGATCCTAAAAATAAGGATGGATCCTAAAAATAAGGATGGATCCTAAAAATAAGGATAAATCCTAAATATTTAAGGATAAGGATTTATAATTCGGATTTGATCAAGAAAATCCGGATCTAATTCGGATTGTATTTTGAAATAGGATCGGAACACTATTTGGTGGTACCGTAGATCAGTAAGCAGGTATACAAATATAAAGTGTTATAATGGTGTTTAGATGGCGTTGGTTCTGGAGTTGTCATGGTGTGGTTGTAGTTAGGTAAATTTAGATCATGGTCTTTGTGGCTCTTGTTATTTTAATTAACATTGGGGTGTTAGCCTCTTCGGAATAATGTAATTATTCTATAGCAGTTGGTCGGGCGATAAGGTAGTTAATTGGGTAGCCGATGTTACCGTGGTAATATTGTAGTAGTCATATTTTAATTATTATTATATATTATTGACTTATTATTATTATTATATTTAGTTAGTATTTATTTATTTATTTATATTCTTATCTGTAATACGAAAGACAAATTGATTTACAAATATGTAGTTGTGTAGTGTAACTGTGTCCTGTAATAGATTTACCATAGATAGTAGTAAATTAATATGTAGATCATGTATTACGAGGACCCAAAGGACCTAAAGGACCTAAAGGACCNTGTTGAGTAACAACAAATCCTTTGTCATATCCAACATTGTTTCTACGAACTAACAAATCCTGAATATCTTTATCATCTTTCCCACCTCCAACTTTACAACTTTCTTTTTTACCATTTGGATTTTGATCATGTTCAAGAATTATATCCAAGGGATATAATTCTAATGATTTATTATAATCAACAAGTGCTTCCTCATATTTATGTTGTTTTCTATAGATATTTCCACGGACTTCTAAGGCATAATGATCGGCTGATTTAATTTCAAGAGCACATTGCACATTATATAAAGCATCTCCATAATATTTCATCTTACAAAATAATTCACCCCGTGAGATCAAGACGAAAGAATTTTTAGGAGCAATTCTATTCGCATTATCTAAATCCACAAGTGAGTAATTATACTTTCTCTTCAAGAAGTATACATCAGCTCGGATTAATAATGTGTTTATATTTTTATGATCGATCATTAATGCTGCCTCGGCTTCACCAATTGCCATATCATATTGATTAGTTCGACGATGGAGATCCATAGATTGTTGTCTGATAATCAAATTTCTTGGATCAATTAAAATTCCGTCTTGAGTATCCTTGAGTGCCAAATTATATTGACGCAATTTGCAATATAATTTGGCTCGATTACCAATTGTCACAACATTGTTTGGAAGTGATTTGATTGCTTTGTTGAAATTTTCGAGCGAAGCATTCCATTTTCGCATGTCTAATAATATCGCTCCCTTTAATTCATATTGGTAATCATTTTCGGGTTCAAGAATGCACAATTTATTCAGATCTTCGAGTGCATTCTCTGAATCCATTAACATCCTATAGGATTCGCAACGATTTCGAAGGGCTATTGCATTATCAGGTTGAAATTTTAATGCCTATAAAATATATATTAATAAAATATTTTTCAGTAAAATATTTATCAACAAAAAATATTATGATGCAATACTGACGAATGAATGAAATCATACCTTATTCAGATCATTAATGGCATCTTGGAATTCTTCACGATCCAATTTAAGTTCCCCACTAATTCCGTATCCAAGAGCTTTATTGACATTTTTAAAGCAAAATGCTTTGCTGATATCTTCATTTGCATCTTTGAACTTTTTTAATCTTCTATTGATATCAGCTCGATTTAAATAAGTGAATGCATCTGCATAACCCGATTTAATGATCAAATCAAGATCCCAAAGTGCGTGATTGTAAAATTGAATTTCGTGATAACAGAAAGCTCTCCACATCAAGGCAAGATAATTGATTTTGTCTCGGTACAATGCATTATTTAGATCTTCTATCGCTTCCATATAAAACTTGTTCAACCCTTTTATAATTCCACGTAAACACCATGCGGTTGATTTATGTGGTTTAATTGCGATTGCACGATTCAAATCGTTGAGAGCTTCTCCATATCTTCTTAATTTTCCAAAAGTTTCAGCTCTATCGCACAATGTCGAATAACTTGAAGGAAATCTATCAAGATATTGGGTGCAATATTCTATAACCAGATTTTCGTTGTTATAATATTTCGCGCAGTGAATTTTAAATTTAGGCACATGGTGACGTAATAAGCCGAAGGATCTTCGCTTTGGGGATTCAAGTGTTAATGTTGATGGTAATGGTGTTGATGACGGCTTTTGTGTAACTTGAGGATGGATAATCGAGGACATTTTTTTCTTTAAGCCGTGAATCCAAGTTTTTTTAGGTTGTTGTTCTTGTATATTTTCGGTCTATAGAAGCAAAAAAAGATGTATATAATAAAGATAGAGTTGTGGATAGATGTGTTAAATAAGTATCAAAGAGGTTAAAGAGCGATATAAATCATAAAAGGTCAAAAAAAAGTATTAAAGCAAATACATATTCATGAATAATACTTAGAAAAAGTGCTAAATAAACTTTAAATAACTTACTGTTAAATTCTTTTTTCCACGAAACATTTTAAAATTTTAAGGATTTTAGGGGAGAAATAGGTGTCAGCAAGTAATAATATGTGGAAAATAAGAAGAACGAGACAAGGAGTATAATAGTAACGAGATGAGATGAGAGAAAAAAAATGTAAATCGAGTAATTTGCAAGATGATTCGTAATCAATAACCGAACATGTGACTACAACATGACTCAAAGATTTCTGAATCATTCGATTTGATTATTAATGAATCTCATTGATTATTAAATACTAGGAAATGGTAAACCATTGCAAGTCCGGAGTGTATAATATCGTGACATGTGATCGTTATCTAAAAATCGGATAGATATCCTATGAATAATTACGGTTTTGATATTTTGTCTATTACTGCATCAAAAATGCAACTTTGTTATCAACTTACTAGTCCATTAAATGTCCTACGTTACGCTCCGGACAATGATCAGCATAACTGAATTTTATACGTTACCAAATATAATAACTAATATGTATTCTAATAATATTATCATTCACATAGGAAATTAGAATTCATTATAAAAAAGATCTATGCATAATGTTTTATACATCTAAATTTTGGGAATTAAATGAATCGAGGAGTGGAAAAGAGGATGTAAATTTAAATATTCAAAGAACCAACTGCTAAATAAAATTACAAAGATCTAAGAATGTAAATACTCAAAATTAAATATAATTATTATACATCAAAATTTACAATAACAATTTTGGTAATTAAGGCTGTGATATACCAAAAGAAATCAATTTAGGCAATAATGACAAAAAATGAAGTGAAATTGTTCCAGATAACTTGTCTTCTAAAACAAACAAGACATATTTATATTGAGGTAGCACAAAGAGGACTAAAGTCATGGGGATAAAATATCCTTGTGTGTCATCCTTCATCCAAGATGACTATCTGTTCATCCTGGTACAAGAACGTGTTTGGGGATAACAAAGTATTGTCACAGGAGTGCAGAGTATTTCAAACAATTTCTCAAATCAGTCTCTTAGTTTGCATTACACAAACAAATAATAATACGCTCTATCTGCCAGTAGGTCAGGCAATCAATCAATCTAAACTTGCCTATCTCGAAACAGATAATAAATAAAATAAATAATAATAATGATCAAATAATAATCAAATTAATCATGAAGGCACAGTGAGTAAGGTGGAGTAAAAGTAGTAATGCAATATCAAACAATATTTAATAATATTTCGCAATATTACGACACAAAATATAAGTTCATTAAAATATAAAATATAAAGCTTTTAAAAGTAAAGTATCATTCAACTAAGAGTGGAAGGCTCAATTGATATTAAGGCTGGCTCAATAATTGCGCCTTTGGCTAATTAATTTTGCGCCAGCTAAATTTTGGCTAAATTCTGACTCAAAGGCTAATTAAATTGTGTCAGCTAAATTCTGCTCAAAGGCTAATTAATTTTTTTCTGGCTAAATTCAGGTGCAATTTCTGATTGGCTGGCGTAATTTTGGTTACGTGATAAAAGTTGATCAGATAAAATTATTAATTAATTTTATCGATATTATTATTTTAATATATTGTTTTAAAATAGCTATAATTTGATCAATTTTAATGTTACAACAAAAAAAAAAAAAAAAACTCTTTCTCTTTATCCGTCTGTCACTCAAATTCCGCAGTAAAAATGAATAAGTATTTAGACGCGAGTAGGGTTTAACCTGAAGTGAAAGGCTGTCTAAGTCGGAGGTTTGGTGCATAACAACCGGATAAGACTAGAAGACAACGGTGAAGCTATGCAACCACTAAATACTTAGGAAGTTTGAGCTGTGGAGTTGGTTCCAGTTTCTTCGCGGCCGGCGTAAACGACGAAACTTTTTATCTCTCTTGGAAAATAGTCTTGGAGTACAGGAGCTTTAGGACGAACAGGTAGCAGGACGTACGGGCCGCTTCCTTTTTTTTGGATTAGATAGGTTGTTCTCGAACGAACGCAATAAACAAAGAAATTTTCCTGGAGCTGTTTGACTTTGCGTATATTTAGTTGCGAGTCTGCGCCACATATTTTCCTCATTTTCATATTCATAACTTTTTGGGGGAATTGTCAAATATTGGTTTGACCCTGATTGTCGATCATGTCGATCAGGTGTGACGCACTGATGAAAATTTTGGTGGTACGGGGGTACGAAGGTGATGAACTGCAGGTGACTTGGGGGTACGGTGATACTTAGGGGATGACCGGCGGTAATGATGGGTGATGTGATGTTTGGGTTAGTTGGGACGGGGGTGTAGTTTTAAAGGGGTCAGGTTGGGTTGGAAGGTCGGTTGTTTGAAGTTGTCGGGTGGTTAGTTGGTTGGGTCAGATGGTTAGTTGTCGTTTGGCGGGTTGTATATTAGTTGTATTATTATTTTAGGAGATGTAGGAAGGTAGCAGATGAGTTGTTGCGAAGTGTTGGGGTTTTTATTGGGGATCAGATTTCCGTTGGGCGTGCAAGGTCCTTGGGGGTCTTTTACATAGCCACCTTATATGAGCGATAAGGGAGGAGGTTAGGTATGTGAGCTGATGACCTAGCTATTTCCGCCAAGGCCTTGGGATATACCTTATATGAGTGATAAGGGAGCAGTCTTCTGATGTGAGCTGATGCGGGAGACATTTGCGACTTGGTATCTCAGGTTCCCCTTTTTACCCGAGTAGAAGCAGGGTCATGGTCTTCATGATCCTTTTTATAATACTGGCATTGGGGTTCACCTCTTTGGGTCTGATTACGGGCCTGTATCAAGACTGGGCAGTAGATTAGTTTTATATTAGTCTTAGTCTGCCATTGATTTTGTAAATTATCCTTTGTAGACTGAAAGGGTTCTTAGAAACCTGAAGGTCGGTAGATAATAAAAAAACCTTGGTGCAGTCATGGTAGCCAAGATAAAAAAAAAAAAAAAAAATTTTAATGTTACAATAAAAAACTCTTTCTTTCTCTTGGTCACCACTTATGATTCCGCAGCAAAGGCCAAATTATTTCTAGAAGTAGCAGGTGCGGTCAGAAGCTTACTGACTCCAGCTGGATAAGACCAAGCTTGTTTGGAGTATTACCTTTGAAAGATAGTGGAAGCTGGAACTGTGAAGTTGATTCTGTTTTTTTTGGAAAGAAACGTAAACAACAGCTTTACCTGTGCGAATGGTACTGAATGTAAAAGTTTGGTCCTAGGGTTATGACCTTTGTAGGATTGTCTTCGGGCTGTTTATGGGAGCGGAACTTTAGGGTATATTTCTGTCTTGCCGACTAGTTAAAGTGGAAGTATGAACGTGAAATCTAAAAATATCATATGGAGCTATTTGGTTTCCTTGGGTGGGGAAGGGTCTGCGCCACAAATTTTCATTTTTCATGTATTTGGATAGTTTTGGGAGAATTTTCAAATTTCAGTTTGACCCTGATTGTCGATCATGATGATCATTTGGTGCATGATGAAAAAATTTAATTGGATAAGCACGTGAAATTTGGACAACGATCAACGAGTTGATTTGGAGAGAATACGTGGGGTACACAGGAGTCGACAGGGGATGTGGATGTTAATAAAATTATTGGGTACTTTGACTTACAATCTGCAGGGGTTTGATCGAGGAAACGTAGCTTTCGGGGTGCGAGACATCAAGTGGGAGAACTTAGGTTCGCAAAGTAAATTACCAATGTAAGCTCGCCTTGGACTGATCTACCGTGCAATTCGCCGTAGCCAGAAGGTCCGCGAAGTACCGTGTTAACACCGGGAGAGTAACGTTTAAAGTATAAAGGGTGAGAAGTTGTTCTCTAAGGTGGTGTCGGAGAGTAGTTGTATATTTTGGTGGGTACGATGTTGTTCGTAAAGGAGTGTATAGGGGTGTTAGTTGTTTTTTTTTTTGGTCATGATTTGTGACTGTATATTTTTTAATTGACAAATGTGGGGTGTTTGCCTCTTCGGAATAGGGTTACTATTTCGTAGCTCGGGTTTGAATGGTGAAATGCTTTCATAGTGTTTTTAATTAGCTTTTATTTATCGTGTAATTATATACTTGTATGTAAGAACAAATTTAATAAAGGTGTTAACCCAGCTAGTCATTCAAAAAAAAAAAAAAAAAAAATTTTTAATATTACAAAAAAAACTCTTTCTCTTTTGTCACAAAAATCGAAAACAACAAAAAAATTTAAAAACGGTTTGGTGTCATAAAAACGTTAACGACGTCGTATAAGAAAGGCCAAGGCTTAAGTATCTAATACCACTCTTTCTGAGGCAAGGGGCTCTGCCAGACGAGACTGAGTTGGGGGCCTAATATCTACTATTAAATACTTTTGCGGCAGTCTTCCTACAAACAGAAGTTCCTTCGTCCTGGGAAGAAACACTAACAAAGAAGACTTCAGGTAACTACCACAACACTCTGGAGCGTAGTGAGGAAGTGCGACTTTGCGAGTGGCAGAAACTTGGGACACTTTTCACTCAAACGACACGACACAAAAAATTCATAAAAAATATTTTCTTTTGTCTTTTATTTGGGGCTTTACTCTTCATTTTATTTTGGATCTTTCCTTTTCTTTAATTTTAGGAAACAGCAACACGGTGTACACTCTTTAAAATAACACAAAACACTTAAAAATATTTTCTTTGACTCTTTTATGGTTTTACAGCTTTTACTTTATTTTGGTTTTCTTGGACTCTCTTTTGATTTTCGTAGGAAATTTTCAAATATTGGTTTACTTCCATTTTTGGTCACGTGAGGGAATTCGTTACACTTGAGATGTAAACAAACTAAATTAGATGCGACAATAAGGGGTAAAATTGGTCACATGCGGGAACATTACACGGCAGATGTAAACAAACTAAATGGGAAATAGCAAGGGGTTAATAGTCACATGATAAGATTTTCATAACAATAATTTGGTCAGGGGAGAAATAGTCAACACGTGACATTTTGGATAATTTTTCGCCAATGGAATCACTTAGATATGCTTGGTCACTTACTTTGATCTATAGATGTACTCAACAAGGGGTACCTATACGTAAAAAGTTAAACAGCAAATATCAGAACGTTAGACTTCGGCAATATGGAATACATTTCTTTCCTGGGGCCTAGGTGACAGATAAGGGTACAAGGCCAGAAGAAAAGTCAACACGTGACACCGAGTAAATTTTTCACCAATAGGATCACTTAGATATGCTTGGTCACTTGCTTTGATCTATAGCGTCAACAACGGCGGGTAACTATACGTGAGAAGTTAAACAGCAAATATCAGAACGTTCGACTTCGGCAATACGAGATACAATTTTCTTCTGGGGCCTAAGTGACAGATAAAAGGTAACGGTCTCTAAAAGTGTAACAAAAAGGTGACGCGACGATAAGTTAGTGGAGACGGGGGTGGATTTAAAGGGGTTGGGTCGGGTTGGAAGGTTGGTTGTTTGAATTCGTTGGGTGGTCAGTTGGGAAATGTATTAGATGGTTAGTTATTGTTTGGTGGGTTGTATGTTAGTTGTAAATTTATTTTAGGAGATGTACAGTGCAGGACACTTAAAGACTGAAATTATATAATTTGTCCCATTTTTTGAACTAAAAATCAAACTGAATTTAAATGAACCAAAAAATTGATTTATGCATACTTTATACTAAATCACGTGATTTCCAAATTTGATTATTACTTTTTATTTGCTGAGAGCTAAACATGTGATCTTTAGGTCACGTTTTTGTTTCACTGGATATTGATCATGGGTATTTTTAAGATGTTACATCCAATAAAATTAAAGACATGTCACATTATGTGTCCCATTTATCATCAATTATATAAAAATGTGACTTTTTAAAATTGTTATAATTCAAAAATGAGCTATTATTTTTTAAAAATAAGGCTGTTATTTTGTAGTCAGACCAATTTGCTACAAAATAGCGGCCTTATTTTTTTTGTACCTTTTTTGTATAATAATCCTTTACCATTTAAAAGTGACCAATTTTATTGAAGTCTTTAAGTGTCCTGCACTGTAGGAAGGTAGTAGATGAGTTGTAGATGGGGGTGGGGGGTTTTTAATGGGAACTTTGACTAACCTTGGGCGTGCAAGGTCCTCGGCGTTCTTCAGCGATGGCTACCTTATATGAGCGATAAGGGAGGAGGTTAGGTATGTGAGCTGATGACCTAACTATTTCCGCCAAAGCCGGGAGATGTACTTTACAAGAGTGGTAAAGGAGCAGTCTTTTGACGTGAGCTGATGCAAAAGACATTTGCGACTTGGCATCTTCGGTTCCCTTTTTTTTCCCATGTTAGTGCGAGGGTCATGGCACCATGATCCTTATAAGAATGGCGATATGGGGTTTCCTCTTGAGGTCAATTTCGTTGGCCTTTAGCAAGATTGGGTCGTGGGTTGATCGGTAAAATTAGTTTTATTAGAATTAGCCCTAGCTTTACTTTTATTTGTATATTTTGTTTATTAAGAGGTTGAGCGTTATTGTAGTTTGGCCACTTAAAATAGAAAATTTAATAAAGGTACAATCATGTTAGCCGTTTAAAAAAAAAAAAAAAAAAAAAAATTTTAATGTTACAAAAAAAACTTTTTCTCTTTTCTCGACGGATACTCAAAATGCGCAGTAAATAACAGAATGGGTTTTTATAAGTTCGACTTTAGTTGGAGGTTAACGGTCATACCGGATAAGACTAAAAGGGCTGGACTAAGTTCTTGTAGGAGCTTGCAATGTTATTTCTGGTGTTTGGTTCTAGGTTCTTCGATAAAAACGTAGACGGTTTCTTTGCTTTCTTTCTGGGAGCGTATAAAAAGAATATTTTTACTTCTTTTGTACCAATATAATGGTATATAAAGTAACGAAAGAACGGTTAGAGG
>PQFF01000234.1:171993-203496 GCA_003547095.1 Diversispora epigaea | reverse complement strand
AAAAAAAAAAAAAAAAAATTTTAATGTTACAAAAATAAAATATATATCATCTTGTAGCTAAAAACCAGATCTTTCAATCTGTCATAGAAATATCATAGTAAAAAATTGCTCCTAATTATTTGAAATTAATTATTTTTAAAAATTTAAAAATAATTAATTTTAGCTTTAATTTCAAATCAATTTTACATAACTAGGAGCGATTTTCTACTATAATATTCCTATAACAGATCGAAAGATCTGGTTCTTAGCTATAAGATGATATATATTTATTTTTGTAACATTAAAATTTTTTTTTTTTTTTTTTTAGTAGACTAGCAAGGTCTTATTTTTATTTATTTTAGTATAATTCGTTCACATTAGCTATTACATAAAAAATGATTACAAATTTATAAATAGTACAAATAAAAAAAGACTAAAAACAATTTAGCTCTTGCTAACTATTTTACCATCTGACCAGCTGCTACAGAATAGAAATCTATTCTGAAGAGGTCAAGACCCCACATTTATCTATATTATAAGAAAGATCATGTAGACCATGACCTTGAAAATACATATTATTTAATACATTGTTTATAATTATATTGCATGAGTCAAGTAGATTTTTTTTTAATTTTGTATATTCGTCTGTTACGAACTTTATCCTTTTCTTGTACGTTCGTTTTGCTTCTTTCGTTATTTTTTTTCCCTTTCCCATTTTGAAAACTCATCGCACCTTTTGAGCCAGTGTTCCCATTTCTTATCTTGAAGTTCTAAAAAAATTTTTTTTATCATCTCTTGAACCTCCGTACTTTTTATTATCCTCATGAGGATTTTTTTAAATTGTTTAAATATCAACCCCCTTATGATATCGATGAAGCTAAATCTACTTTGTTGATTATAATTTTGTATTTGCCTCCAAACGTCTATTTTAATGAAACTGCTGTTTGTTATAAGGTTCCCTATTACTTGTCTTTTATTTTCGCCTTTGATTTGGATTATTTGAGTAATAATTTTATCTATAAATTGTCTTTGTAGGACTTTAATGAAATCATTACAAATGAAGACATATATACTGTTTTCTTTACATTGGTTGCAGAATATACATGTATCATCTTCATATAAATCCGGTTGTCGTTCGTGTAGAAGCGTCTTTGTCGGGAGTTCATTATTTAGGAGTTTCAAATTGAATTTTCATTTTTTTTGGTCTTCTAGAGTTGTTATTAGATTCGTAATGCTTGTTTCGTGTATTATGCGAAATGATAGTGTCCAGTCCGTTTCTCTTTGGATGTTTCTATTATTCTATTTTACTGTTCTGTTAAGAAGGATCCACTCTGTCTGTCTTTTGACTTTCGTGTTGGTTTTAATTATTTCTTTAATCGGCAAATCTATTATTCGATTGTTTCATTTATGGTATACTTTCCTGTCTATTAACTTGTAATTTAGTTGCAATGTTTCATTCTGAAGTGCACCCCATTTAGCTAATTTGTCTGCTTCTTCATTATTGCGGTCTCCGTTATGTGCTTTTATTTTATGGTATTCTATTTTTAGATTCTTTTCTTTTATCAATTTTATTATAGTTTGTAGTATGTGTGGATTTTTGTATCGTTTCCAAGCTTTTTGTTTTCTATTACCGTCGAAGTGTTTTATTGCTTCAATACTCGCTTGGCTGTCAGTTTTGATTATTGCTGATGCAAAAGGAGATAGTATTTTTACTGTGAGGAGGATGGCCCATAACTCAGCTCTTGTGGATGAGGAAGTCCTTGTAACTCTAGTTCCAATTTTTTTACTGTATGTTTCTTGATTTAAAGTTGTAAAGTGTATTATTACTCCAATACCCATATATCTTATACTTGCTGAGGAATTATCTATATCTCTTGTTTCCGTCGTCTTCTTCTTTTTCCTCCTGTTACCGCTTAATGATCCATCTGTGTATATTTCGAACTTGCCAAACTCTTCAAAAGAATTTTCGATGTCTTGTATAGCTTGGGTCGTTGCTTCTGGTGCAATAATGATGTTCTTATTGAAGTAACCTATACTTCCAGTGTCTTGCCCTGTTTTATTTTCATTAATATTTCGTTTTGCTATAGACCTTTTATTGAGATATGTCCATATAGAATCTGGAGAGTTTTTTGCACGTGCTCTTTTTTTCCTTTCTGTCCGTTTTCTACTTGAATAGTTTACTTCTGTTATTGGTAATAATTTTAGTTCTTTCTCTTTTGCTGAAATTATGCAATTTTTTACCCTGCCTGTTTGGTTGTATTTGGCTTTTTGTATTTGTGCTTCTTCACTTAGATGGCATTGTTTACATGGTTGTAAAATCGATGTTGGTTTTCCATCTACTATTTCATTAATCAAGTGTTTAATCATAATTCTGAAGTTGTCTTGAGGTCTTGATTTTCTATGGATTTTATTCTGAATTAACTCTCCATCTCTTATTAATACTACTGCTTGTCCTCTTTTTTTCCCTTCCTCTTCATTTAACTCCGTTATGTTGTTGGCTATATTGATTTCGTTATGTGTTCTGGGTATTTCTGTGTTAAATTCTACCGCATCTATTAATTCATCCCACCAGTTTCTAGGTTTTCGTGGCATTCTTTCAAATCCTATTTGCATCCAGTGTAGGGTGCGTTCGTAGTTTGCATTGAATAGTTGATTTATATATATTATGTTGTATTTTCTAAGGTGCTCTTTGTGCTTCTCGAACCATTTAGTGCTCAATTAAGAATAACTGTCGTTAGCAAGATGCCATATCGAATAATCTCCTCCTACTGGTACAATCGGAACATTGCCTTTAATTGAATCCTGAAGTTGTATATTATGCTTTGCGAGTAATTTAATGATTTCTCCACTCAGGTTACAATTTTTTGATTTAAATTGTGATATAACCCTTTCACTCCAAATTTTTTCCAACGTCCACATCGAAGTTTGTAGGTGTTGTACCCTAATCCTAGTTGTTTTCCTGCTGTCATTCTCATTATTAATTCATTGAGTAAATTCTGTTCCATGCATTTGTAGTTGTCGGTCACTTATATTGAAAAGGCGGTATCCCGTATGCGAGTATAAAATGCTATCTGGAAAGGTTTTTGCTAAGCTGTATTTTTGTTTAAATGCCTTTCTTATTAGATTATTTATCGATGCAATCAGCGTGTCTGGTAAAATCATGTCTGTAATTAGATACTCTATTTGTGGAAAAATTACTTGATTTATCAAGTATCTGATTTGTTTGTCCGTTAGTCTTTTAAAGCGTAATAGATTAATAGTCGTCTTTAGTTTTTCTGTAATAAGGTTTTTTTGGTATTCCTTTTTCCTATCTTCTGTGACCCATATGCCTAGGTAACGAACTGTTTCATTTTGCCTCTTGGGTTTAATTGTTGATTCACCAAAATTAATACCTTGGTTTACTCTTAGTTCTTTTTCTTTTTCCTGTCGGTTTCTGATTACTATTAACTCTGACTTAGAAACATTAATTTGAATTCCGGTAAGATCAAAAAATTCTTCTGCTACTTTTATTACTTTTTCCATTGCTTTTTTGTTATTTGTTATCCATACAGTATTATCCATGTAGGCTAGCAATAATATCTGCACCTCCCATTTACTTTGTTGTCCAGTATTTATATTTGTGTAGAATTGTGTTGACATATGATATCCTAATCCTAACGATCCAATCGCGGTTAGCAAAGGGTCATAAAATATGTACCATAGTAATAGTGAGATGCTGTCTCCTTGATCGATTCCTTTTTGTACTTCATATTTTTCTGTTTTTCCAAATTCAGTAATTCCTTGGTTTATATGATTGGTTAACATGCATTGGATTATATCTATTAGTTTGTCAGGAATTTTTATTCGTTCCATAGCCTTGATAAGGACACCTAAGTCTACCGTGTCAAAAGCTTTCTTTATATCTTGAAATAGGATCCATATTTCGTTTCCTTTTTCTCGAGCATCTTCCATTATGTTGTTTAACACGTGTATTGGAAAGGCTGTTCGGCCTTCCGGTAGCCCTGTATAATTGCTGTGATTTAAAACCTTGTTTTCCATCAGTGTTTTAGCTAGTCTTTGATTGATGATTTTTGTAAATAGTTTCCACATAGTTTCCATAAGTGTTATAGGCCTGGTAATTTCCAATTGTTTCTTCCAATCTTTGGGTTTTGGTATTAATATCACGTCACTCTGGCTCCATTCTCTTGGGGTCTGTCCTGTCTCTAATATGTCATTAAAGAAGTTTGTTATCCAATTAATTGCATGTGGGCCTAGGTGTTTAAAGACCTCGTATGGAATTAGCGAAGGTCCGGGTGCTTTGTTGTTACTACATGATTTGATGTGTTCCATTAACTCGTCTTGTGTTATAGGGTGTATAGTTTCATTGTAAATATTTTCGTCAATTGATTCCTGTGGGAGATAATGTGCAAGCCAAAAATCGCTTATACTCTCAGGGAGTGTCTTCCCGTTTATTGTCCAGTCTCGTAAATGTATTTGTACCTCTTTTTTTACCCCTTCCGGATCTGTGATAATATTCTTTTTCCCATCTGTTGATGTTTTAACAATTCGATCCAGTACTATTTTTCTGGAACCAGTTTCAAACACGCTATTAATCATTCACTTTGGGCAGTCTCATAGTTGCTTTTGTCAGATTTCTATTCGTTTATGGATGTATTTAACTAGGTCTTTTTTTGCTTCTTTTTTTACAAATTTCCGTGTATTTTTAAAAAGAATTTTTATATTATCATACCATACTAATTGGTTGTCCCTTGTTCCTTGTCATGGGAATTCATGTACTAGATCTGGTTGTGTCTTTAATGTATGTATTAATAATTGTTCGAACTTCTTTTTTTGCTTCCCGGACGCTATTTGAGTCGCAACGACTTTTTTACTCAACTTACATAATTTTCAGAGCAAATTTAATGTTGAATACATAGGATGTTTATGCCAGTTAAGCGATATGTATTTGATTTTTTAGTTCTTTTGCTTTAGTTAAGAACTTTTTTTCCCTATTTATTATTCCTGTTTTAATGAAATTCCATTGTGTGTCGACGAAATATTTTCTTTTTTGGTTGTTATTGTTTTGCTGTAAAGTGTATTGCTCCATTGCATTCTCAAAGTCTTCCCATTGTTTACTTGTTGTTCCTTTAAGGTTCCATAAACGTTTCCTTTGGTTGTCTTTCCGATTCTTGTTGTATTGCGCATTTTTAATAAATTCCCTGTTATTTATGTCAATTGCCATCGCATTATGGTCACTGTACGCAGTAAATTCTGTATCTATAATTTCAGCATTTATGAGATTGTCTGCCTGATTAAGGGGCACCCATATCTGATCTATACAGCTTGCTGGTTTTCTATGTTGATGAGTATCCTTATGAAAAAATGTAAATTCCCGTGCTTTGTCGTGGAGTAGTCGATAACAATCTTGATAACCTTTATATTTAAGCATTTCCAATAATCTAGTTTCTGTCTTTCTTAATGTGAAATTTATCCTGTCTAGTTTAGGATTAACCACTCCATTAAAATCGCCCATTATAATAGAAATATAATTTTTCTTTTGCGCCTCTTCTATTTGTTTTTCTACCCATTTTGTTAAGTTTTTTCCCTTTTTTATCTGGTCCATTTTGTTGGCGTATTCATAGATCCCTATCATGCAAACAGTGATCTTTCCTCTGAAGAAGAAATACAAGGAAATAGCTCTGTCTTGGAATTTGTCAATTTTGTAAATATGCTTTGTTAACTCGTGTTGTATCATGAAACCCACTCCTTGTTCCCTGGCTCCATTTTTGTTTGATGTCCAGAAGCATTCGTAGAAGGATGTATTCTTTTTTTTCGCGATTAATTTTTATTCTAAAAACGTGAATTTAACTCTTTTTTCTTTTAGTCTTGTTTCTGTCAAGAGAATAACATCAAATTTCTTTTTTATACAGTATTCCCACCATTGCTTTTGTTTAACTATATTGTTTAGTCCATTAATGTTTTGTGTAATTATTTTCCAGCAGTCTGGTTTTTGTGATGAAAGTTCTTTTGAGGTTTCTTCAGTTAATTCTAGTGTTTCAAATGAATTTAAGGATAGGTCCTTGGCTGAGGAAGTTGAGGTATCTTGGCTAAGGTTGTCATCTTGATTTGTTACTTCTGGGGATTCACTACTACTGTTATTCGTTGAGTTATTGTCTAATTCTGTAAAAACTTCTATTGAGGGGATTTCGAATAAATCATCTAAGTCAATGTCAAGGTCATCCTCTGAAGGCTGTGGTTTGGTTTTGGAATTTTTATTTAGTTTCGGACCGTAACCCCCTTTATTTGATTCTTTATATTTTCTTGACAGGTATATTGTATTTGGTCTCAGATTATAATTATTAATAATGTTTTCTAGTTTTGTTATGTGTTCGTTGAATGAATGTAGGTGTTTTATAAATATAATGTTATTATTGTATTTTTTGATACCTTTTTTCCCCTCAATATATTCGGTATCTTTTCGCACGTATTGGGAGTATGTATTATTTTGTGTATTTATTGGATTTAAAAGCCCAAAACCCCACTGGGTTTGGAACAGCTATTTGTGTCTGTATTTCGTATTCGAAAAAGTTATTGGGAATCCTATCAAAAGCAAATTTTGACTTCAAGTATTCGCGGAGTTCGTGAAATTTCTCCCGATCCTTCAGGGGAAGCTCAATTTCATCGCCTTTCATATCATTTGTGATTTGCTGGTTTACTTTGTTTAATGATGGTAAAAGTGGTTTACTTGACTTCCATGGTGTGCCATTGTAATCCCGAATCCAGTTTGGTGGGATTTGGTAAAATTTGTAATATTTTCTTGCAAGTCTGTTGTTTTCTGATATACTCGTTCTGTAGCAAGGGTATTCTGTCCCAGCTACTTTGTTTACTTCTTCGTAATTGTCAGTTGGGAGAGCCGCCCTATTGTCTTTAGTATAGTCAATCCATTCTGTTGGTAAGGGAAATTTAATAATGTATTCAATGCGTAATTCTTGTAACAATTCTCTTGCAACTGTGGTATTTGTTACAGGAAAAGTAAATTTGTTGTATATTAAAGGTATCTCTTTAGGGCTCGCTGGGAGCGACTTTTTCTGGTAAAACCATGTGTTCGGAATTCTACGGAAATAAAATTTTTTGCGCATTTGTTGTATTAATTCCGTGAAAGAAGTTAATGGAGTTCGCTCTCCATTCCATGGGAAGTACTTTCTGTACTCGTCTGGGAGTTCTGAATAATCTTTTGGTAAGCGATTACAAACTACGTGTTTATTTGGAATATTGAAATAAGAGGCAGGTAGTCTGCCTTTAAGAATATAGTATTTGGTGAGTGCGTCTCTATATTGTGTAATATTTTTGAATTGTTCCTCTGTTGTAATTGGTAGGAATAAATCCTTTCCCTCACTTGTTTGTAATGCCTGTGTAACCATCTTGTAATTTGTTGGTAGTTCAATTTTGTGAACAGCGTAATTGTCACTAAGGTTTCCTTCGAATTTGTAAAGTCCTTTCAAAAATCGGTTCATTTTATCAATTTCCACAGGAATGCAGGCTGGTAGGTCTTTTGGTAACTTGTTTCAGATTTCTGTCAGTAGTCCATTAGGATGTGTCGGGAGTAGTAGTAAGCTTGCTCGTAGTTTTTTGGTACAAAAGGTTTTAATTTCCTCAAAATTCACCTGTTCTTTTGAGGGTCGCGGTCTACTGACAAATATTAATTGAAATATTTTAATAAAGGTTCTGTATATAGCTTCTTCTTTGAGTATTTTAAAATCTGTGGATAATAAGAATTTACTGGCGATATAGTTCTGATTTGTTTCCATTATTTTGTATATAGTACGTGCAGGTACTTGGTTCACTTTATCTTTAAGTTGTTATGCTTGTATTTGTTTAGCTATGGTTTCTATCCATTTTCTGTCCAATGGCCATTTCGAGCCAATGTCCGCAGGGTTGAAAGTATTAAGCAACTCTTGACGATTTCCCATTAGAATAAAGTTGTGAAAATGGACGTCTATTCTGGGACCTATTTCTGTTCTATCATAAAGCGTTTTAATAAGATTTATTATTCTCTGTGTGGTTGAGAAGTGAGTTTTGATTGTTTCAAAGGTTAAGACGTCGTCAGTTTCTGGTAGAATTTGGTAAGGCCTGTTGCGAGGGTTATGTGATGAACCCGCAAGGTCTTCGTCGCTTGGGTTTAAATATTCCTGGGTGTCTTTTGGGTCTGCATCTATGTTAATTAATTCTGGGTTATTACTGTTATTCTTACTTGTTAGGACTATTTCAACTATTGGGTTATTATCATTATTTGGGATAGTGATTTTGGATCTTTTGTTATTATTGATTGTCAGTGAATTGGTATCTACCTCGTGTGACCTATTTGTATTAGGTGTCATGGGATTTTCTATCACATGTTGTTCTTGTAGATCATTTTCAGGGTCAAGCTGAATATTCCTTTTTTCCCTTTCATTTAGGTTCTGTAGATCTTCATCGATCCTTTCAAATTTGTTGACTTCCTTGATTTTGGTTATAATCCAGGTCGGAACGGGCTCTGTTCCCTCAGAGTCTAGTTGTTCAAAAGCCTGTTGTATTTCTGTAGTTGGTTGGTATACACTACGTATATCTATTAAAGACTCGTATTTTTTTAATCTATTTTCTTCTGTTATTTCAGCAAAGTTATGGTGTTTTAGAATGTGCGTGAATGGGGACCCTTCTGTTTTCTCAGCTGTAATAGTGAACTCGTAAATTGATGTAGCGTTATCACGCAAGGTTTTTGTTAAGTTGGTGTTTATATTTATATGAAAGTTTGTAACTATCCATTTTTGCGGATAGTTGTACACGTAAGGAAGACGCGTTCTGGATATACGTGTTGCCCAAATTTCAAATAATTTGGAATTTGGGACGCAAAATGCACAAATTACTAGTATTTGGAATTTGGGATTTGGGATTTCGGCAAAAAATACTAATTATAATTTGGGATTTGGGATTTGGGATTTCGGCATTTGGGATTTTGACATTTGGATTTTGAATTTGGGCAGCAGGTATAGTTCTGGATACTTTGTTGAGTGTCATTTTAAAAACTTTTTTGTGTTGGTCTTTGAGATATAACACGAAGGTTGGAGAAGAAGATATTGGTCTTTTCCCTGAACTATTTTTGTTATTAACAAGCTTTATTCCCAAAAATTCCACCATATCTTTGTAAAATTTTACGCGTTTATTTCAAAAACTGGGAGATTTCGGAAAGAGTTTTGTAATATTAAAATTTTTTTTTTTTTTTTTTTTTTTTTTTTTATTTTTTTTTTTTTTTTTTTTTTTTTTNATGTAGCGTTATCACGCAAGGTTTTTGTTAAGTTGGTGTTTATATTTATATGAAAGTTTGTAACTATCCATTTTTGCGGATAGTTGTACACGTAAGGAAGACGCGTTCTGGATATACGTGTTGCCCAAATTTCAAATAATTTGGAATTTGGGACGCAAAATGCACAAATTACTAGTATTTGGAATTTGGGATTTGGGATTTCGGCAAAAAATACTAATTATAATTTGGGATTTGGGATTTGGGATTTCGGCATTTGGGATTTTGACATTTGGATTTTGAATTTGGGCAGCAGGTATAGTTCTGGATACTTTGTTGAGTGTCATTTTAAAAACTTTTTTGTGTTGGTCTTTGAGATATAACACGAAGGTTGGAGAAGAAGATATTGGTCTTTTCCCTGAACTATTTTTGTTATTAACAAGCTTTATTCCCAAAAATTCCACCATATCTTTGTAAAATTTTACGCGTTTATTTCAAAAACTGGGAGATTTCGGAAAGAGTTTTGTAATATTAAAATTTTTTTTTTTTTTTTTTTTTTTTTTTGAATGACTAGCTGGGTTAACACCTTTATTAAGTTTATTTTTACATACAAGTATATAATTACATTTTAAATAAAAGCTAACTAAAAACACTATAACAACATTTCACTGTTCAAACCCGGGCTACGAAATAATAAACCTATTCTGAAGAGGCAAACACCCCACATTCGTCAATTAAAAATATACAGTCACAGATCGTGACCAAAAAAAAAACCCCAACACCCCTATACACTCCTTTACGAACAATATCGTATCCACCAAAATATACTACTACTTTCCTACAACACCTTAGAGAACAACTTCTCACCCTTTATACTTTTAACATTACTCTCCCGGTGCTAATACAGTACTTGGCGGACCTTCAGCTACAGCAATGTTGCACGGTGGATCAATCCAGAGCAAGCTTACATTGGTGATTTACTTTTCGAACTGAAGTTCTCCCACTTGATGTCTCGTATCCCAAAGGCTACTTTTCCTCGATCAAGCCCCCTGCAGATTGTAAGTAAAAGTACCCAATAATTTTATTAACATCCTCATCCCCTGTCGACTCCTTTATACCCCACGTATTCTCCCCAAATCCACTTGTCGATCGTTGTCCAATTTCTACGTGCTCATCCATGTGATTTTTTCATCATGCAACAAATGATCATCATGATCGACAATCAGGGTCAAACTGAAATTTGACAAATTCTCCAAAAAAAGTTATTGCCATGAAAAAAAGGAAAATTTGTGGCGCAAAACCTCTTCTTATCCAAAGAAAATAAATAGCGCTAGTTGACTTTTTCGTTTCCGACGTTCGTGTAAGCGATACTTCCAAGACCAGGAAAAGGTAGTGACCTCTAACCGTTCTTTCGTTACTTTATATACCATTATATTGGTACAAAAGAAGTAAAAATATTCTTTTTATACGCTCCCAGAAAGAAAGCAAAGAAACCGTCTACGTTTTTATCGAAGAACCTAGAACCAAACACCAGAAATAACATTGCAAGCTCCTACAAGAACTTAGTCCAGCCCTTTTAGTCTTATCCGGTATGACCGTTAACCTCCAACTAAAGTCGAACTTATAAAAACCCATTCTGTTATTTACTGCGCATTTTGAGTATCCGTCGAGAAAAGAGAAAAAGTTTTTTTTGTAACATTAAAATTTTTTTTTTTTTTTTTTTTTTTAAACGGCTAACATGATTGTACCTTTATTAAATTTTCTATTTTAAGTGGCCAAACTACAATAACGCTCAACCTCTTAATAAACAAAATATACAAATAAAAGTAAAGCTAGGGCTAATTCTAATAAAACTAATTTTACCGATCAACCCACGACCCAATCTTGCTAAAGGCCAACGAAATTGACCTCAAGAGGAAACCCCATATCGCCATTCTTATAAGGATCATGGTGCCATGACCCTCGCACTAACATGGGAAAAAAAAGGGAACCNGAAAAAAAGGAAAATTTGTGGCGCAAAACCTCTTCTTATCCAAAGAAAATAAATAGCGCTAGTTGACTTTTTCGTTTCCGACGTTCGTGTAAGCGATACTTCCAAGACCAGGAAAAGGTAGTGACCTCTAACCGTTCTTTCGTTACTTTATATACCATTATATTGGTACAAAAGAAGTAAAAATATTCTTTTTATACGCTCCCAGAAAGAAAGCAAAGAAACCGTCTACGTTTTTATCGAAGAACCTAGAACCAAACACCAGAAATAACATTGCAAGCTCCTACAAGAACTTAGTCCAGCCCTTTTAGTCTTATCCGGTATGACCGTTAACCTCCAACTAAAGTCGAACTTATAGAAACCCGTTCCGTTATTTACTGCGCATTTTGAGTATCCGTCGAGAAAAGAGAAAAAGTTTTTTTTGTAACATTAAAATTTTTTTTTTTTTTTTTTTTTTTAAACGGCTAACATGATTGTACCTTTATTAAATTTTCTATTTTAAGTGGCCAAACTACAATAACGCTCAACCTCTTAATAAACAAAATATACAAATAAAAGTAAAGCTAGGGCTAATTCTAATAAAACTAATTTTACCGATCAACCCACGACCCAATCTTGCTAAAGGCCAACGAAATTGACCTCAAGAGGAAACCCCATATCGCCATTCTTATAAGGATCATGGTGCCATGACCCTCGCACTAACATGGGAAAAAAAAGGGAACCGAAGATGCCAAGTCGCAAATGTCTTTTGCATCAGCTCACGTCAAAAGACTGCTCCTTTACCACTCTTGTAAAGTACATCTCCCGGCTTTGGCGGAAATAGTTAGGTCATCAGCTCACATACCTAACCTCCTCCCTTATCGCTCATATAAGGTAGCCATCGCTGAAGAACGCCGAGGACCTTGCACGCCCAAGGTTAGTCAAAGTTCCCATTAAAAACCCCCCACCCCCATCTACAACTCATCTACTACCTTCCTACAGTGCAGGACACTTAAAGACTTCAATAAAATTGGTCACTTTTAAATGGTAAAGGATTATTATACAAAAAAGGTACAAAAAAAATAAGGCCGCTATTTTGTAGCAAATTGGTCTGACTACAAAATAACAGCCTTATTTTTAAAAAATAATAGCTCATTTTTGAATTATAACAATTTTAAAAAGTCACATTTTTATATAATTGATGATAAATGGGACACATAATGTGACATGTCTTTAATTTTATTGGATGTAACATCTTAAAAATACCCATGATCAATATCCAGTGAAACAAAAACGTGACCTAAAGATCACATGTTTAGCTCTCAGCAAATAAAAAGTAATAATCAAATTTGGAAATCACGTGATTTAGTATAAAGTATGCATAAATCAATTTTTTGGTTCATTTAAATTCAGTTTGATTTTTAGTTCAAAAAATGGGACAAATTATATAATTTCAGTCTTTAAGTGTCCTGCACTGTACATCTCCTAAAATAAATTTACAACTAACATACAACCCACCAAACAATAACTAACCATCTAATACATTTCCCAACTGACCACCCAACGAATTCAAACAACCAACCTTCCAACCCGACCCAACCCCTTTAAATCCACCCCCGTCTCCACTAACTTATCGTCGCGTCACCTTTTTGTTACACTTTTAGAGACCGTTACCTTTTATCTGTCACTTAGGCCCCAGAAGAAAATTGTATCTCGTATTGCCGAAGTCGAACGTTCTGATATTTGCTGTTTAACTTCTCACGTATAGTTACCCGCCGTTGTTGACGCTATAGATCAAAGCAAGTGACCAAGCATATCTAAGTGATCCTATTGGTGAAAAATTTACTCGGTGTCACGTGTTGACTTTTCTTCTGGCCTTGTACCCTTATCTGTCACCTAGGCCCCAGGAAAGAAATGTATTCCATATTGCCGAAGTCTAACGTTCTGATATTTGCTGTTTAACTTTTTACGTATAGGTACCCCTTGTTGAGTACATCTATAGATCAAAGTAAGTGACCAAGCATATCTAAGTGATTCCATTGGCGAAAAATTATCCAAAATGTCACGTGTTGACTATTTCTCCCCTGACCAAATTATTGTTATGAAAATCTTATCATGTGACTATTAACCCCTTGCTATTTCCCATTTAGTTTGTTTACATCTGCCGTGTAATGTTCCCGCATGTGACCAATTTTACCCCTTATTGTCGCATCTAATTTAGTTTGTTTACATCTCAAGTGTAACGAATTCCCTCACGTGACCAAAAATGGAAGTAAACCAATATTTGAAAATTTCCTACGAAAATCAAAAGAGAGTCCAAGAAAACCAAAATAAAGTAAAAGCTGTAAAACCATAAAAGAGTCAAAGAAAATATTTTTAAGTGTTTTGTGTTATTTTAAAGAGTGTACACCGTGTTGCTGTTTCCTAAAATTAAAGAAAAGGAAAGATCCAAAATAAAATGAAGAGTAAAGCCCCAAATAAAAGACAAAAGAAAATATTTTTTATGAATTTTTTGTGTCGTGTCGTTTGAGTGAAAAGTGTCCCAAGTTTCTGCCACTCGCAAAGTCGCACTTCCTCACTACGCTCCAGAGTGTTGTGGTAGTTACCTGAAGTCTTCTTTGTTAGTGTTTCTTCCCAGGACGAAGGAACTTCTGTTTGTAGGAAGACTGCCGCAAAAGTATTTAATAGTAGATATTAGGCCCCCAACTCAGTCTCGTCTGGCAGAGCCCCTTGCCTCAGAAAGAGTGGTATTAGATACTTAAGCCTTGGCCTTTCTTATACGACGTCGTTAACGTTTTTATGACACCAAACCGTTTTTAAATTTTTTTGTTGTTTTCGATTTTTGTGACAAAAGAGAAAGAGTTTTTTTTGTAATATTAAAAATTTTTTTTTTTTTTTTTTTTGAATGACTAGCTGGGTTAACACCTTTATTAAATTTGTTCTTACATACAAGTATATAATTACACGATAAATAAAAGCTAATTAAAAACACTATGAAAGCATTTCACCNGTGTACACCGTGTTGCTGTTTCCTAAAATTAAAGAAAAGGAAAGATCCAAAATAAAATGAAGAGTAAAGCCCCAAATAAAAGACAAAAGAAAATATTTTTTATGAATTTTTTGTGTCGTGTCGTTTGAGTGAAAAGTGTCCCAAGTTTCTGCCACTCGCAAAGTCGCACTTCCTCACTACGCTCCAGAGTGTTGTGGTAGTTACCTGAAGTCTTCTTTGTTAGTGTTTCTTCCCAGGACGAAGGAACTTCTGTTTGTAGGAAGACTGCCGCAAAAGTATTTAATAGTAGATATTAGGCCCCCAACTCAGTCTCGTCTGGCAGAGCCCCTTGCCTCAGAAAGAGTGGTATTAGATACTTAAGCCTTGGCCTTTCTTATACGACGTCGTTAACGTTTTTATGACACCAAACCGTTTTTAAATTTTTTTGTTGTTTTCGATTTTTGTGACAAAAGAGAAAGAGTTTTTTTTGTAATATTAAAAATTTTTTTTTTTTTTTTTTTTGAATGACTAGCTGGGTTAACACCTTTATTAAATTTGTTCTTACATACAAGTATATAATTACACGATAAATAAAAGCTAATTAAAAACACTATGAAAGCATTTCACCATTCAAACCCGAGCTACGAAATAGTAACCCTATTCC
Organism: Diversispora epigaea; assembly: GCA_003547095.1. NCBI lineage: Eukaryota > Fungi > Glomeromycota > Glomeromycetes > Diversisporales > Diversisporaceae > Diversispora > Diversispora epigaea. The sequence goes on along the minus strand of PQFF01000234.1, from coordinate 188,639 downwards.
GAAGAGGCAAACACCCCACATTTGTCAATTAAAAAATATACAGTCACAAATCATGACCAAAAAAAAAAACAACTAACACCCCTATACACTCCTTTACGAACAACATCGTACCCACCAAAATATACAACTACTCTCCGACACCACCTTAGAGAACAACTTCTCACCCTTTATACTTTAAACGTTACTCTCCCGGTGTTAACACGGTACTTCGCGGACCTTCTGGCTACGGCGAATTGCACGGTAGATCAGTCCAAGGCGAGCTTACATTGGTAATTTACTTTGCGAACCTAAGTTCTCCCACTTGATGTCTCGCACCCCGAAAGCTACGTTTCCTCGATCAAACCCCTGCAGATTGTAAGTCAAAGTACCCAATAATTTTATTAACATCCACATCCCCTGTCGACTCCTGTGTACCCCACGTATTCTCTCCAAATCAACTCGTTGATCGTTGTCCAAATTTCACGTGCTTATCCAATTAAATTTTTTCATCATGCACCAAATGATCATCATGATCGACAATCAGGGTCAAACCGAAATTTAACAAATCCCCCAAAAAAAGTTATTGCCATGAAAAAAGGAAAATTTGTGGCGCAGAACCTCTTCTTATCCAAAGAAAATAAACAGCGCTAGTTGACTTCTTCGTTTCCCACGTTCGTATAAGCGATACTTCCAAGGCCAGGATAAAGGTAGTGACCGCTAACCGTTCTTTCGTTACTTTATATACCTTTGTATTGGTACGAAAGGAGTAAAAATATTCTTTTCATATGCTCCCAGAAAGAAAGCAAAGAAACCGTCTACGTTTTTATCGAAGAACCTAGAACCAAACACCAGAAATAACATCGCAAGCTCCTATAAGAACATTCGGTCCAGCCCTTTTAGTCTTATCCGGTATGACCGTTAACCTCCAACTAAAGTCGAACTTATAGAAACCCGTTCCGTTATTTACTGCGCATTTTGAGTATCCGTCGAGAGAAGAAAAAGAGTTTTTTTTTTTTGTAATATTAAAATTGACCAAATTATAGCTATTTTAAAACAATATATTAAAATATTAATATTGGTAAAATTAATTAATAATTTTATCTAATCAACCTTTTGTCATGTGACCAAAATTGCGCCAGCCAATCAGAAATTGCGCCTGAATTTAGCCAGAAAAAAATTAATTAGCCTTTGAGCCAGAATTTAGCCAGAATTTAGCTGGCGCAAAATTAATTAGCCAAAGGCGCAATTATTGAGCCAGCCTTCATATCAATTGAGCCTTCCACCCTTAATCCCTACATTCAACAACAGAACACTGGTCGAAAATTTATAAAACCTACACCTATCTGGTACCCGATAGGTGTAGGTTTTATAAATTTTTGACCAGTGAAATATTACAGTGTGACTTATTTTTCCTGTTCTTGAAGGAAGTTTACTTTTTTATTTAATATTTATTAAAGTATTTCGAATTATTCCGAGTTATTTCTAATTAATTAATTAATTGTTTATTCACTTTAGCTAACTGTAATTCACTAACTGTCTTGTTACTAACTATTGAAACTTACTTTCAACAACAGTCGTATTTATACTTTNATTCGGTCCAGCCCTTTTAGTCTTATCCGGTATGACCGTTAACCTCCAACTAAAGTCGAACTTATAGAAACCCGTTCCGTTATTTACTGCGCATTTTGAGTATCCGTCGAGAGAAGAAAAAGAGTTTTTTTTTTTTGTAATATTAAAATTGACCAAATTATAGCTATTTTAAAACAATATATTAAAATATTAATATTGGTAAAATTAATTAATAATTTTATCTAATCAACCTTTTGTCATGTGACCAAAATTGCGCCAGCCAATCAGAAATTGCGCCTGAATTTAGCCAGAAAAAAATTAATTAGCCTTTGAGCCAGAATTTAGCCAGAATTTAGCTGGCGCAAAATTAATTAGCCAAAGGCGCAATTATTGAGCCAGCCTTCATATCAATTGAGCCTTCCACCCTTAATCCCTACATTCAACAACAGAACACTGGTCGAAAATTTATAAAACCTACACCTATCTGGTACCCGATAGGTGTAGGTTTTATAAATTTTTGACCAGTGAAATATTACAGTGTGACTTATTTTTCCTGTTCTTGAAGGAAGTTTACTTTTTTATTTAATATTTATTAAAGTATTTCGAATTATTCCGAGTTATTTCTAATTAATTAATTAATTGTTTATTCACTTTAGCTAACTGTAATTCACTAACTGTCTTGTTACTAACTATTGAAACTTACTTTCAACAACAGTCGTATTTATACTTTTTCTTTTGTTTACACTTTATCTTTGTACTTCATTCTTTATCCTTTATGCGTTATTCTTTACATTGGTCGAATGAACAAAAATTGGAATCCTATTGATGGCGCAAATATGCATAAATCGGACATCCTATTTGTGAACATTCATAAATTGGAAAAAATCGACTGCCTATACTTAATAAATCTTAGCAAATTTAGCCATTAATTGGAATTCTATTCATAATAAAACAGTCTTATTTTTTTCCATTTGACCAGTGTTATTCTCGTACGATATCCTTCATTCTCGAATGGTATTTTTCATCTTTCATCCTTGTACAAAGATAATAATCACCTGAGAGCAGTGTTGTCACCAGATACGGACATAGACATTGGATGGAACAAAATTGGGACGTTTACGTCCATGTCCCAAAGAACTTGATGTCCAGGACATTATATATAAAATGTCCAGGATGATCAGCCAATAGCATGACAGAATTTCTCTGTAATTGGTTTTCAGATCACGTGATTTTCATGAAATGTAATTGGTGAAAAAATATAAATAATATTATTAACTTAAAAAATGAGATGCGGCATATTTTAAAGAATGGTTAATAAAAATTTGGGACTGTGTGTAGTAGAGAACTGTACTTAAAGCATAATTAAAGTAAAAATAATTAATGAAAAAATAAATCAAAAAGTCAGAAAAGTAAAAGTTTATTTTTATTAAATTATTTTGAAAATATATTCAAAAACCAAGAAAGAAGCACCCTTATTTATATTAAAAAAAAAAGATAAAAAAAAATAAAGGCATATTATCTCAACATGTTAGAAATAGAAGTTGATTCCAGATTATACTTGCACGCTAAATTATTTTGGGGTCCCGAAATTGCAATTTTGGGGAAAAAAGTCGAAATAGTTTTTCATAGGTGACGAAATTATTTTACTTAAAACCCGAAATTTTTTAACCACCCAGATAAATTCTTTAATTAAAGATACATATAACTAGGTACTTTTTTTACTTCCATATATAGAATAGATTCTGCATAAATCTCAAAAAGTCGAAATACCTCAAAAATCCAAAATCAATTTTGGGAACATGTATATTCCAGATACCTTCCCACCACATATTAGGATTATACGATGCTTGCAAACTCCCATTAAAAAATAATAATAGTACAGTATTCATTTGTACTCATAGATATCATTTAATTTGTTATCCCAGAAGGTGTAAATTTTTATAAGATAAGCAAATAGATATATCTTCATTACTAGTAGTAACAATTAATAATATAGAAAACTGGTAAAAAATATAAAAGACAAAATAAAATAATAAAAATATATTTTTTTTAACCTTTTTCATAAACTTCATCTCTAATACATCAGGAAACTTTTCGGGACGTAAATTTACAGAAAATTTACGGGACCTACAGAAATTTACGCCTAAAAAAATCAATTTTTTTGACTTTGATCACTATTTATAAGACAGGGAGCGATTTTTTACTAAGATATTCCTATGACAGATCAAAAGATCTGGTTCTTAGCTACAAGATGATATGTGTTTCATTTCTGTAACATTAATATTCGCGAAGATATTCACGTTTAAAGTTTCATATTTGTGAAAAAATTTCCGCGTAAATTTTTCGAAAATTTCCGTAATTCTGCCGGAAATTTACGTGACGTCATAGAAATTTCCGGCAGAATTACGAAAATTTTCGGAAAATTTACGTGAAAATTTTTTCACAGATATGAAACTTTAAACTTGAATATCTTCGCGAATATTGATGTTACAGAAATGAAACACATATCATCTTGTAGCTAAGAACCAGATCTTTCGATCTGTCATAGGAATAGCTTAGTAAAAAATCGCTCCCTGTCTTATAAATAGTGATCAAAGTCAAAAAAATTGATTTTTTTAGGCGTAAATTTCTGTAGGTCCCGTAAATTTTCTGTAAATTTACGCCCCGAAAAGTTTCCTGATGATTGACAGATGCTCACAGATGCACATGTATATTTTGTTAGAAAAACAGTCAAAATGACACACTTATACAGGAAGACCTTGATGATGAAAGAAATGATATAGAAGAGGAGTAAGAATAAACTGTGAAAATAGAAATGCAAGATATTTCAAATAGATTAGAAATAGAATTTAATTAAATAGAAAATTGGTAAAATGTAAAAATATAATAAATATAATAAATATATTTTCGTCTAAAATATTTTATTCTTTAAAAAAATATTTGAGAAACAAAAATATTTTTAATAAAAAAAAATAATTAAAAAATATATTATTCTATTTTTCATAAAAATTTAACACATATTATCTTTAAAATTCATCCTCTAAGATATTTCACGCAGGCAAATGATGCCATTTGATATCTATGCAAATTACGTTCGAAAAGCAGTAGAAGAATACTCTGGTAATATATCATGGCACATGGTTTCATCTATCAATATGACACCTATAGGGTAACGTAAAATTATATGTATTTGATATACAAAAATTTGTGTAACGTGATCATCAAAAGGGAAATTCTGTCATGCTTCAGCCAATTACAGTAGGTTATACAATTATTTAAAAATGGAATAAAAGCTTTGACAAAGTTTATTTTAATTTCAAGTTTGTGGTTTTATATATTTTCTATTATTATTTATTATTATTTTTTATTTATTATTATTTATATAATTTATACTTTATAGATATTTCAAATTTATGAATTTATATGTTTTGATTATTTTTCATATAAAAAATCTAACTTATTAAAAATAGATAATAACTTCCACTTGGTATTCAGAAAAATTGCTGGATGAGTAATATTTTCAGTTTCATCATTATTACACTGGTCGAATGAACAAAAATCGGAATTCTATTGATAGCGCAAATATGCATAAATCGGATATTCTATTTGTGAAAATTCATAAATCGGAAATTCCTATTTATAAATCAGAAAAAATTGACTGCCTATACTTAATAAATCTTAGCAAATTTAACCATCAATTGGAATCCTATTCATGATAAAACCGTCCTATTTTTTTTCATTTGACCAGTATCAACTTCGTCAAGTTCATCAAAATCTTTTCTTTCATCTTCTAATATACTTATCCATTCTTGTAAGTAATTTTCAAAATCATCTTCTATATCATCTACATTAATATCTTCCATTTCTACATTAAATTCTACAGAATCTTGAGAATCTTAAATAACTTGTGGATTTTTTTCATCAGCTAAATTTTTTTTATCAACTAAATTTTTTTCATCAGCTAGATTTTCTTCATCAGCTAGATTTTCTTGTGATGTTTTGTTATATTTTGATAATTTGACCTCTGATATTATAGTTTGTATAGTAGTTATACCTGCCGCCCAAATTCAAAATCCAAATGCCGAAATCCCAAATGCCGAAATCCCAAATCCCAAATCCCAAATTATAATTAGTATTTTTTGCCGAAATCCCAAATCCCAAATCCCAAATACTAGTAATTTGTGCATTTTGGCATCCCAAATCCCAAATTATTTGGGATTTGGGCAACACGTATAGTAGTAGTCAATAAAATATTTATTTAACACTGATAGTTATATATAATATCTGCTCGTAGCTTGCTCATTTCAAGAACTTTGGCATTCTAAATTAATAAAAAAATTAGATTGATAATAATTTGTATTTTTTTTTTTATACTTTTTTATTTATAAAATTAGATCAATAATAATTTAATTTTTTTTTTATACTTTTTTATTTTTTTATTATAATTATAATTAATTAAATTTTTTTTTCTTAACTTTATTTTTTTTTATTTTCATAATTATTACATAATAATTAATAAAAACTTTTATTTTTGTAATTATTACATAATAATTAATTAAACTTTTTTATTTTTTTATAATAATTAAACTTTTTTTTATTTTTTTTTGTAATAAAATAATTATTAAAATTATCAATTGTTAAATACTTACTAATAATCTATTATTATACGTGTTGCCCAAATCCCAAATAATTTGAGATTTGGGACGCCAAAATGCACAAATTACTAGTATTTGGAATTTGGGATTTGGGATTTTGGCAAAAAATACTAATTATAATTTGGGATTTGGGATTTGGGATTTGGGATTTCGGCATTTGGGATTTTGGCATTTGGATTTTGAATTTGGGCGGCAGGTATATCTATTATGTCGATTTGATTGTAAAAAACCTATACAACTCTATAATTGTTCAACTGCATTTACATATATACCAAAAATTCTACATGCTACAAATTCCAATTCATTTGTGGAAACACAAGAAAAACACCAATATCTATAAATATCATTATCAAATTAGTTCCATGTACCTGAATTAAAAGGATAAACTTCTAAACGATAATTATCTAATTCTTTAAGAATACATCTGGGTTGTTTTCCCATCTATACATGATAATAGTATCTTAACCAAGAACCCATTGTAGCATAATTAATATTCAAATTATTGAATAGTTTTATACGATAATTTGGATGTAACAAACAAGCAAGTATTAAAAGAAGTTGCTTCCATTTTTTCCATCATTTTTTTAATCAAATAATTAATTGTGTAGCTAAATTCGAATTGGAATAATTATTCCAAAATTGAGCGATATACACTAAACTATGAATTACTTCGTGTAAGCGTGCTTTATCACTTTGGAGCATATTAAGAATTTTACAATATGGATGTAAGATTTTGACCCAAAGATCAAGATGTTGCCAAAAAATAAAAAAACTAATTATTTTATAAATTTCTTGTTTTAAAGTTGGATCTTCTCCTGTACGTTGTTGAATTTCTTTAATTAATAGCTCAAATTTAATTGCTAAAATCTAAATAAAATAAAAAATAATTATTTATTTTATTTATTTTCATTTAAAATTAATTTTTTAAAATATTTATTAAATTTACCTGTAATGCTTTTTGTGTTTTCAAAATACTGATACAAACATGATAATAACTGTTCCAGTGAGTTTCTCCTCATGTAGCAATTGTGAAATATTTATTATATTTTTTATATTGTTGTTCCTTTAATTTTGAAATAAAAAATTTGTTATTTGAGTTTCTAAAGAAAGAAGCAAGTTTAATTGCCTTATCGATTACTAATCTGAATTCTGTCAATTCTTTAAATATTTCTCCCATACAAAGATTAATTTGGTGTACAAAGCATGGAAGAAAAACAATTGCTTTTTCTATAATTCTTAATCAGCGCTTATTTAACAAATATTTTATTAAAATAAATATTTATATTATTTTTTTTTTACATTATTTAAATAATAATTTAAAAATACCTAGATGCTGCATATGAACTTGCACTATTAGTTACAACTGCAATAACTGTAGTTCCATTATTATTTAATTCATTAATTAATTCTTTTGTTTTTTCCATTACTTTAAATGCACTAGTCGAAATGAGGCAAATCGGCAATATCAAAATTCGGCCGACTTTCGGCTGATTGCCAAAAAAAATCAGCCTAAATTCGGCCATTAATAAATTTCAGCCAAAATTCAGAAATTCCAAATTTTGGTCGAAACTTAACTTAAAGTTGATTTTTAAGTTTCGACCAAAATTTGGAATTTCCGAATTCGTGCTGAAATTTGGTACAATATTTTGATACGCTATTTTGTTGTCGAAATGGACATTTTGGAAATATAAAATTTCGGAACAATTCTGCCTAAATTCAGCTTATCCATTTCGAAAATATGATATTTCGGCTTATTAATAAAATTCGGCAAAAATTTGGAATTTATTAAAAGAATTCTTGTTTCTTGCCGATTATTAGACATTTAGAAATTATATATAAAATAAGCATATTTCATTCACAATATTGTAAGCGAAATAAGGCAAATCGGCAATATCAAAATTCAGTTAACTTTCGACTGATTGTTAAAAAAAAATCGGCTTTTAGAAATTTCAGGAAATTTTGAAGAGATTTTTAAGTTTTGACCAAAATTCAGAATTTCCGAATTCGTACCAAAATTTATATAGTATTTTGATGCTGTTTTACTGCCAAAATGTCAATTTCGGAAATATACTCTTTTCGCAAAAATTTATCTTAAATTTGATCGTTAATAAATTTTAGCCAAAATTCGGAAATTCAGATTTTAGTTTTAACCAAAATTCGGAATTTCCGAATTTGTGCTGAAATTTATACAATATTTTGATGCTGTTTTACTGCCAAAATGTCAATTTCAAAAATATACTCTTTTCGCAAAAATTTATCTTAAATTCGATCGTTAATAAATTTTAGCCAAAATTCAGAAGTTTGGATTTTAGTTTCAACCAAAATTCGGAATTTCCAAATTCGTGCTGAAATTTATACAATATTTTGATGCTGTCGAAATTTCAATTTTGGAAATATACTCTTTTCGCAAAAATTTATCTTAAATTCGACCGTTAATAAATTTTAGCCAAAATTTAGAAAATTTAATAAAATCTTTATCATTTCAGAAGAAAAATTACTGAATTCGGATGATTGTAATGCAAAATTTCTGATTTATCATTTATTTCTGATTTATTATGTATTTATGGAAATTTTAATAAAATTACATAATTCTAATTATTTCGGAATAAAATAAGAAAGATAATTTTTAGCGTAAATTATATTTTCTATTTATTGGATTTACTGCCAAATACTCTTTAGCATTTTTACGATCTGAAATTTTATACTTAACCGGCACAAATCGTCCAAGAATATTGTGACGCAAATTTTTAATTTATTTTTATTTTTAGATTATTTATTATTATATTATTTTATTTATTTAGCATTTCCAACTATATATTATTTGTATTGTTTATCATTTATAGTAAATAGTAGTACAAATTTAAGAGATGAGTATCTCTTCTGTATTACATTTGAAAAATTAAAGGATGAATATCTCTGATGATTATCACCGGTAACCATCTCCTGTCACGAAGGAAATTAAAAGAATATTTTTATCACACGAAGAGAGTGTGGCACAGTATTTTTAATAATTATAAATATAGGATATTTTTCTTCCCAAAGAATTAGTTAGTTAGACAGTTCAAGTCAGAATCATAGTTTAGTTTCATTTTTATAATTTATTTTCTTTTATTATTTGTATAAGTTCAAGTAAAGGCAAAAGGAATTAATCAGTGAATTAATTTGAGTCTTTAGATACTTGTAACGATATTTTCTTTCTATTTTTCTTATATTATTTTTATTCATTATTTAATAAACATATATTTATCCCATCAAATCTTAAGTCTTGTTATAAATTATTACCTGCATTTTGTATAAGTCACAAACTAACAAAGTGCGATAAAACCCCGGTTGCTAACAAAAGAACTCACCTGTTGCCTTAATTTTATAAACTCTGAGAAACCTTTGAAAATTAATTGTTTAAATTCTAAGTATAAAATTATAAAGACTCTATAATTACTCTATTCCTTCTAATTACATCGACAGATAGCGCATAACAAATTGGTGCCTCCTGTGAGGTTAGCAAATAGTAAAATACATGTTTAATTGGCACGTTCAACAAAGATTACAACAATTTCATAATATATTTCACACTGCCCCAAATCGTCTGAACCAATATCAAAGAAATAACTTCCATCAGTATCAAGACCCTTCTTGTACCCTTTGTAGTCCCCCACCTGCATTATTAAGTGCACGATTTTTAGTTTTTAGAAATTGGTTAGGCTTAAATAGTTCTTTATATTCTTATTCTTATACTTCTACCGTTCGCTTTCAAGAATTATTAGCAGAAAGAGATCCCAATCAGATAGAAACTCGAATAGATACCTTGTTAAAAACACTTCGATTTAGGCAACCAGAGCAAAGAATTAACCTCTTAACACTTCTTATAAATTGTTTACATTATACGCAAAGATTTACAGTAAATTTAGAACAGTTAAATAACCTTCAAAATTTAGACATTCCTACTGATACTGACGCAACAGACGAAACAGAGGAAATCCCACCTGAACCAGAAGATAACATGGCTATGAATCAACAGACCCAGCGAACTCTAGTTAATCTTCTTAACCGAATCGTTCAACAACAAACATTGCGTAATATTGAACCTTTCCCAGTATTCTCTGGAGGAGATCAAGATCCAGTGGAATGGCTGGAAGAATTTGATCGATGCGGAGAAGTAAACGGATATACCGGAAATGATAAAATTGATACCGTCCGAGGATATTTGAAAAATGAAGCCCTAACTTGGTTTGACCAAATAGAAGGAAATCCTGGTACTCGATTTGAATCCTGGCAAAATCCTGGTAACCGAGAATTTTCCAGAGCCTTTCTAACCCGATTCAGAAACCCAGGAAGATTATTGCAATGGAGAATGGAATTAAACAATAGATTACAATTATCACATGAAACTGTTCATCAATATGCTCAAGTTATCCGCAAATTAATTAAAAAGGCAAATATAGGAGGAGTAATGCCTGAAACAGAAAAGGTTTTTCATTTTACAAAAGGGTTAAGACGAGAAATTGCTGCACAACTTACAGCGCAATTAACCTTTCAACCAAATGCAACCCTAGAACAAGTAGTTGAAGCTGCAAGTCAAATTGAAAATCATGGGAAAATGTATCCCGAAACTCTTGTAGGATTCTATGGTCCTTATAATCAAAGTAATCTACCCCAAAGAAATCAATATTATCAATCCATACAACAACCTGTCCAAGCCTTGCCAGCCTCCGATATAATTACAAATGAATCTATTATGGCCCTTATACAGCAATTAGGAAACATGAATGTAAATCAAAATGTACCTCAAAATAATTCTAATTCCAATTATGGACAGAATAATAATTTTCAGAGATCAAGACAACCAAGAAATCCTGCAACTTGTTATAAATGTAGGCAACCAGGACACATTGCTAGAAGTTGCCCGACAAATCAACAGATGCAACAACCAGTGAATAATATGGCAAATATAAATCCCACTCCAGTGGTACAAGCCTTCGCTCAGCAACTTCCTCAACAGCCAGTAAATATTCAACCGCAAATGCAACAGCAATATCCACCAGTAGTTCCAACTCAGGTGTTCCCCCAACCAATTAGACCAGTAAATATTCCCCAAAATAATAATGTTCCTCCGCAACAGAATAATGTGTTTGTAACTACTGTAGAAGAACAAGTGCAACAACCGCAAGTACAAGTATACCCTAACCAGCATTTAAACGAGTATACGCACCTCTAGAAGGTGGGAGTGCGTCAACAAATTCAAATCCTTCATTTATGGCACCTGAAGAAGAAGAATGGTTGCGACAGCAACAACTATATCAATTACAACAGCAACAACAACTACAACAACAGCAGTTACAACAGCAGCAACAACAACAAGCACAACAGTCAAACCCACAGATTACACCAACTGAAAGAGAAGTAGAAAGTGTATATGTACCTCTTCCAAAGAAAAATACTACTAATAAGAGAACTGAAATTGAAGTTACAGCTCAACCCCCAACCTCCAAAAGTAAAAAGAAAAGAGTTACCTTTTCCCAGAGACCACAAATTGAAAGAGAAACTATGCCTTATTCTATAGTTTCTGATTTAATGCATACCAAATCTAATATAACAATAGCTCAGTTATTAACTATACCTCAATACAAAAAGGAGTTAAAAAAGGCTTTAACCCCAAAACGAGCTAAAGGAGTCATTAGAAAACCTAAAGGAAAAGGAAAAGAACAAATGGTACAAGTTGCTTCTACACATACTCCAATGATGTGTAAAGGACAAGTAGCCACTTGGACTATAGATATGATCATTGATAGTGGATCATCTATTAGTATTATCTCTAAAGCCTTTGCAGATTATATTAAACGGTTACCTGATAAGGAATCCACTCGAACCATTACTGGTATCCATGGGGATCAAAAGGGAAGTTTAGGAATTATAAATGATATTCCCGTACATGTAGGAGATGTCGTCGTATCAACAGATATGGAAATTATTGATACCCGAGCTTACACCATGGTTTTAGGGAATGATTGGCTCCGAAAAGCACACGCAAAAATTGAATATTCCCCACCCAGGTTAACCATTAATGACGACAAACGCACAGCGGTAATAGAATGTAAAAATACTCTTCAAAAGGAATTCCTTGAAGAAGAGGAAGAAGAAGAAGATGAGGATGAAGAGGACGAATCATCGGATGAAGAAGAAGATGAAGAAATGATAGGACTCAACAGCTTATGTTTAATAGTAGCAAAAGAAGAAAGTCCTGATAACCATTATTATCGATTCGACCCCTGGGGAATCGAAATAGACCATGAATCTTTCTCTTGGGAAGAATATCAGTTTATGAATGAAAAATTTAACCCTTGGTTAAAAGATCAACGATATCGACATAAATATAAACATTGGTTTAAAGGACCTGATAAATCCTGTTGGTGTCAAACCAGATTAATTACAGCTGAAGAAGAATGTACCCAATGTAAAGAGGATTATGAAAGATGGTGTACATTACAAGTAATACCTACTCATGACATTCGCACAGCCTATGCAAACCTTGTTATGGGAGGATCTGAAAGGTTATCTTTAAATGAACATAAAAATGAAGTAGAACAATTATTGAACAAATACCCTCAAGTTATTGCTCGAGACATTACAGAAATTGGCCGAACAAATATAATCAAACATCACATTGATACAGGGGTAGCTCAACCTATACGACAATATCCTTATAGTTTATCCCCCCGACATAGTCAATTCTTAAAGGAAGAAATAGAACGTATGAAAAATCGAGGATTAATTGTTCCCTCAAAGAGCCCCTGGACCTCCCCTGCCCTTGTAGTAGGGAAAGCAAATGGAAAATTACGATTAGTAGTTGATTATCGGAAATTAAATAAAGTAACGAAACCCGATGCATACCCCTTACCAAAAATTTCTGATATGTTGGATGCCTTGGCCAACTGTGCGTACTTCACTACTCTCGATTTGACCTCAGGATTCTGGCAAGTAACAATAGATCCTGCTGATCAGGAGAAAACTGCCTTCTGTACACGATTTGGCACTTATGAGTTCACAGTAATGCCCTTCGGTTTAATGAATGCACCTGCTACCTTTCAACGAGTTATGAATAGTGTGTTCTATGATATTCTTTGGAAGTTCGCTCTTGTATATATGGATGATATTATCATCTTTTCGAAAACCAGTGAAGAACACAAATCTCATTTGGAAAAGGTTTTCCAATTATTATCGAACGCCGGTTTAAAGCTTAATCCCGACAAGTGTGATTTTTATCAAAATCAAATACTATTTCTGGGACACATGATATCAAAAGATGGAATCCAGCCTAACCCAGCATTAGTAGAAAAAATTAAAAACTGCAGTAGACCAACTACGAAGACAAAGGTTCGATCATTTTTAGGACTAGCTTCGTATTACCGTCGATTTATAAAGAATTTNTTGTGACGCAAATTTTTAATTTATTTTTATTTTTAGATTATTTATTATTATATTATTTTATTTATTTAGCATTTCCAACTATATATTATTTGTATTGTTTATCATTTATAGTAAATAGTAGTACAAATTTAAGAGATGAGTATCTCTTCTGTATTACATTTGAAAAATTAAAGGATGAATATCTCTGATGATTATCACCGGTAACCATCTCCTGTCACGAAGGAAATTAAAAGAATATTTTTATCACACGAAGAGAGTGTGGCACAGTATTTTTAATAATTATAAATATAGGATATTTTTCTTCCCAAAGAATTAGTTAGTTAGACAGTTCAAGTCAGAATCATAGTTTAGTTTCATTTTTATAATTTATTTTCTTTTATTATTTGTATAAGTTCAAGTAAAGGCAAAAGGAATTAATCAGTGAATTAATTTGAGTCTTTAGATACTTGTAACGATATTTTCTTTCTATTTTTCTTATATTATTTTTATTCATTATTTAATAAACATATATTTATCCCATCAAATCTTAAGTCTTGTTATAAATTATTACCTGCATTTTGTATAAGTCACAAACTAACAAAGTGCGATAAAACCCCGGTTGCTAACAAAAGAACTCACCTGTTGCCTTAATTTTATAAACTCTGAGAAACCTTTGAAAATTAATTGTTTAAATTCTAAGTATAAAATTATAAAGACTCTATAATTACTCTATTCCTTCTAATTACATCGACAGATAGCGCATAACAATATGATGGACTGGAATAATACAATCTCGGCTTTTAGGATAAAATTCAGTATCCCACAATTCGACATTACACATTTGTTCTTGATTTATGCCGAAATAGAACCGATTCTTGATTTTTTTGTACCAACGAACATATGCCAGATAATGATTTTCCATATTTATTCTATTTGTACTTATTTCATGAACAAAAAAGAACTGAATTTGACCTGGATAAATATCAATACTATCATCTTCAAATGCAAATTTAGCTAGAATATATGAGCTTTTTTGGTGTCTAGGTGAAAATGTCGAACCAAATATTTCGGAACTAATTCGGCAGCGACAATATTTGTTTATTTTTAATGGAATTATTATTGAATTTAAAGAATCGGTTTCAAATGGCTTCCGAAATTTCAAGTTTTCATATGTATCATTATAATAAACAATCATTAAATCTAAAATTCCATCTGCCGAAAGTGGAATATTTTCTGAAAATGGTTTCAACATTTCACCCAGAAATGGTTCTTTTCCAGAAATAGTTGATTCTTGAATTGTTCTTGAATACATCCAGAATCTTCTCATTTCATCATGACCAAATTGATCCATTTCTGAAAGAGATCTGACGGATTGACGAATATTAAGAATTTCTAGGCCTTTTGAATTATTTTCAGTATATATCATCTCATTTATTCTATTGTCATTGATTAATCGACGCATTAGCTCTGGTTCGATTTGCCGATGACTATTGGGCAGCGAACCTAATAAGCAAAAAATCAGAAAAAAATCAGAAAAAAATTAGAAAAAAATAATCAGAAAAATAATCAAAAAATAATTAAAAAATAATCAAAAAATAATTAAAAAATAATCAAAAAATAATCAAAAAATAATCAAAAAATAATCAAAAAATAATCAAAGTATATTAATTTACCAAGTATTCCATTCATTCTTTCAAATGAAAAGCATCAAAAAGCATATAATGGACCAAAATCGTGCGAACATGCGCTTAAATGAAGTGACAAGTGAAGATTTGGTGTTATTACATTTCTTCCATATTTTTTCTCAATTAACGTTACAACATCTACTATTTTCTTATGAATTTTATCTAAAGATTTAGTTTTTAGAATTTGATTTACAAAAAGATGACAAATTCAAACAAAATATGTAAGAATCTTCCTATCTACTTCTTCTAAATACTCCCAAAGTACTACAGTAGCATAAATTGAAATAAAGATTCTCCATTGATCGGCAGTAAAATTAGAAAAACCTTCTTCACAATAGATTTTTCCCGGAATTCGACCCAAATCGGCGGGAACTTGAAATTCGTTCATTTTTTTTTGAATATTATTTAAATTATTTGATGATAAAACCCCTATATCTACCCAAATTCGTTTCACGATCCATTTTGCAATACCCAAAAATAAACAATGCATAGGATCAACTGTTATAAATCGAATTGGGTCAAAATAAGGTAGGCGCAACAATTCTGACCATCTTACTCCACTATTTTTTGTAAATTTCTTTCTAGCAGAATCCGAATTGCAACCTCTCCATCTTAAAGCATTTTCAAGATGCTTGGATGAATCTTTTTCAATGAACCAATTGTCCATATCATCCATCCCAACGAAATTATGTTGCCGATTTTCGTAATTTGCCTTTTTTTCGCATCAATGACAAGATACTAATGCCGAAATGTGACCACAGATTTTTCTAGCAGCAGGTACATCACAAGAAACTAATATTAAAGCTGCCCGGATTTTCTTTCCATTCGGACAATTATTTGTCTTATTTAGAATGATTCCATTCCAAAGTGATTCCAATTCGTCCACAATTGGTGCCAAATAATGATTTATTTTATGTAGGCTAACTTCATTTGGACCCGGCAATAGTCCAAGAATTAGTAGATTTTCGCGTTTAAATCGGATATATCTGGGCAGATTACAAATTGCGGCATAAATTACTCCAGTACTATGAATAGTACCATCGTAAGGTTGAAACCAGTCAAGATTTATCATTAAACCAAGATGTGAATCCGCTGTCTCATTTCGGAAGAAATTCGGCAAATTTTCGTCATTCGTTTCTTTGAAACTCTTCCAAATTTGACCATCATAAATGTCTGATAAAATTTCATCAGAGTTCGTCCGATTTAACCAATGTCGAAGGAAATTTTCGAAATTCGGACGATTATAAAATGCCATCAATTGTTGTCGAATTCCGGCAAATGGATAAACCAACTTGAATTTTAACTTAAATCTATCCATTGTTGGAACTTGTTCGGATAATATTGTTTGGCATTG
>PQFF01000234.1:88795-152348 GCA_003547095.1 Diversispora epigaea | reverse complement strand
ATTTCTTTCTGATTGCTATCAGAATTTTGAATAAATTTACTTACCGTTTTCTTTCCGATTGTTGAATATTTCTTTCTGATTTCTATCAGAATTTTTCTTTTTTTTTTTGCCGATTGGTTGCCAATTGGCATAACAATCGGCAAAAAAAAAAGAAAAATTTCGGCCGACTTTCGGTTATATTTCGGCTGAAAATCGCATAGCCGAATTTTAGCCGAATTGGACCATTTCGACTAGTGATGAATTTCATGTCAGAACTAATATCTGTTGCCTTCCATATATAAGGTTGTCCTTCAGATGTGAGAATCATTACGCATATTCGTCCAACTATCAAAAGTTAAAGTTACACCAATTTGGTCTTCTTGAAATATTTTTAACATTGTATTATTGAAATCTTTTACTGTTTCACTTAAAATAGAACCTCCAAGTAAATGACTGTCAGAAAGCTTTAAATATGGATTTAAAAAATTAAAAAGTTCTTCTGCTTCAGGTTTATTAACCTATTGAAAAGCCCATCTGCAAGAAAGTAAAAGTCGTAAAAGAAAAGTATAAAATTTTTTCATATCTGCAGTTGATAACAGGCATACAATATAATTGTCCATAGTGCCATAACTTGATGATCTAATAATTACTTTTGATCCATGTGATACAGATGATGATATTTTGAAAGAAAATAATTCTTCGAAATATAAAAATAAAAAATAAATATTTTATATAATAAAATAAAAGTAAAATATTTAATGATATTACCTTTCCTTTTTCCAATTTGTACATTTGTAAAATTAGTAGAATTTATATTTTTAGTTTGTAATAAAGCAAAAATTTCTTCTCTTTTTTCAACCATTGTTTTATTTAAAAAATTAGTACATTTTTTAAAATGTGCAATAATGTGATCTTTTTTATTTGAAAAAAATATTTTTTTTCCTTCTATATTATTCAAGGCTTTTATGTATGGTTTACAATAAACTTTATAATTACTTTTATTAAGTCTTTCATTAGTTTTAACAATGTATTCTTCAATAATAAATGGTAAAGGTGCCATTGTTAAAAAAATCATATGTCTGTAGGACATGGGATATTATAATTTTCCATTGGACATGTTTGTATGACAACCAGCTAATCAGACAAACTTTTGGACACAGACAACGGACATTGTCCAAGATTGTCCATGTCTATACTTGCACACAAAATTATTTTGGGGCCCTGAAATTGCAATTTTGAGAAAAAAAGTCGAAATAGTTTTTCATAGGAGACGAAATTATTTTACTTAAAACCCGAAATTTTTTGATCACCCAGATTTATTCTTTGATTGAAGATACACATAACTGGGTACTTTTTTTATTTCTATATATAGAATGGATTCTGCATAAATCTCAAAAAGTCGAAATACCTCAAAAATCCAAAATCAATTTTGGGAACATGTATATCCATGTCCAAAGAAAATCCTGGGAACACTGTCCGTATACAATACTGCCTAAGAGTTCATTTAGTGTTACAAAATATCATCTTCCGTGACATTTCACCTGATTACCAATTTGCTTTGCCACAGTATGTTCAATGCTGCTCAAAGCAATTACTGAAAAACAATGTCGTTACATAATAAATCAGGTCATATGTTCACAAATAAAATATCTGCTAACAGATACAGTATTAAACAAAATAGAGAGTGAGAACTAGTGTTGTTAAGTTCAAGCTGGACTGAACTGAACTGGACCGAACTAATGGAGCTGAACTGGTTTGACTTGAGAGTTTCAAGTCATCGGTCCATAAAGCTCCTCGCAAGCCGGCTTGTGAGCCTAATTACTTATAAGGTTCACGAGCTGGCTTGTGAGCCTAATTACTTATAAGGCTCTCAAGCCAGCTTGCAAGCTGACTCATGTAGAGTTCTATCAGTCCAGTTCGACTTCAAGTTAATCAACTTGCGGTTTGGCTTGACTTCAAGTTGCCAAGTCGATAGGACCAATGGGGCTGATCACATGTTATTATTTTTACGTTTTATAATGTAATAATTTTTGATTAATACATTTAATTGACCCTATCAGTCCCATCGACTTCTAATTGAAGTCGATGGAACTGATGGGACCGATGGGACTAATAGAGTTGAACTATATCATGTGTTATCATTTTTATATTTCATTTTATTTTTATTATAATAATAATTTTTAATTGATGAACTATCAGTTCCATTAGCCCCATCAATTCGATTGACTTATAATTAAAGTCGATGGGGTTGATGGAACTGACTAAAAATAAATAATAATAATAATTTTAAATAATTACCCCATCAGCTCTATCAACTTATTGACTTATAATTGAAGTCGATGGGGTTAATGAAGTTGATGGGGTCAGTTAACCTATCGACCCCATTAACCCCATTCGGCTTGAACAGTTCGGTCCAGCTTGGTTTGACTTGTACTTTCAAGTTGATGGGGTTCAGTCTGGTTCAACTTGACTTGCTAACAGTTTGGCTTGACTTGGGTCTCAAGTTGAACCAAGCCGAACTGTTAACAACACTAGCGAGAGCCTGAACACATGATTAAGGAGTCTTTTTAAACACAAATGTCATTTAAACAAAGCAACACCAAACAGTGTAATTCATTCACAGATGGGTTACTACATGTTCAATATCTTAGATAGACAGGTCCAAATGTATGCATGCGAATTAATGGTAAGGATAAATAAGCCGGACAGATCAGAATCCAAAGTCTCCAAATCAAGCATGGGTCCCAGAACCAGTATACAAAAGGGATATAATTTTAACTCATAATAACAGCATAGGAAAAACAAGGAAAGAAACTAAGAACTAAACTGTGGATATTATAAAACTTTTACCAACACATGATATTTCATCATGGAGAAGTTTTTATTTCATATTTGTAAATTTGGTTGAAAATTCTTAACCTGAAATAAATATTAACATCGTCAACAATATCATCTGTATCAAGATTAAAACAAATCATGATGAATATTAGATGAAGTATGATACCTTTGGACACTTATGTCACAGTGTTCAGATCTATTGAAAATTACATGTGGCAGGTTTTAGTAAAGAAATTTATGTGGATGGGATTCATGTATCAAAGAAGAGGAAGGTAGTGATGAATTAATCATAAATTTGTACTTAGATCTTTCGAGGACACAGGATCATTGTTGTAAATTGTATGTATATTATTTAAGATTTCAAACATTTGAAGAATTAACCAGACATCTTAGTGAAGGTTATATTGGAAATGGTTAAGATATTTACATTTATTAATCTACACATTCATATATTCATTCACACCTGTATTCACTTGTGAATTAAAATATAATATATACTATACATGTTGTCAAAACTAATTTAGCCTTGACTCAACTCTTAAAATTTCAATTTTTAATTGCGTCTGACTCAACTAATTACGTTAATCACTAATAAAAATTAAAATTTACCTTGACTCAACTCCAATTTTTCTTAATTTTAATTACGTCTGACTCAATTCAATAGTTTTGACGACATGTATAATATATACACACATACAAATAGGCCCAACTGCCGAAGAATGTGTGAAATTCAACTTCATTATTGGAATATGTTAAATTACACTCTTCAAGATGAGATAGATAAGGAATAATTTGTTTATTCGTTAAAAAGAGTAATCTCAAAGAACTTTTTGAATAACTTGAATGATAATAATAGCAAAAAGATAGTAATAGTAATGGAAATGATGCCTCGGAAGAAAATGATGATGGTGATGTATCAGGAGTAACAGTTGATCCCCAACTAACTTGACAATTTCAGGAATTCATGAATCAAGAATTTCAATATTATCAAATGGATAAATAAAGGTGCAAAATATTTATATGGGAATTGAAAACTCATGTGGAGAAAAGATTTCAACATTGTGATAATTATTTGGATGAAGAGTATTTGGAAAAAGTATTTAATTATTTATTTTTTTATTATATTTTTTTATATTAAGTTTTAAAAGGCCATTGAAGGGATATTATCATTCTTATCGTCATTATAATTTATTATTTATCACTATTTATTATTATTTATTATTATCCATTATTATTATTTATTATTATTGTTTTTTTTAATAGTTTACTGAACTATTGGCTGATCTTTAAATTTTTGATTCCTCAATATGAACGTGATAAATTCTTTGAGAGCTTACAAAAAAATAAATAAAATAACATCCAGTTATTATAATTTTTATAATTTATAATTTAATAACATCTAATTATAATAATAATAACAATTACGTATAACCTTTTGATGTTACATTTTATCGAATTTTAATTTATTTAATATTAGATAATTAACTTTTTATACTTTTTATTATTGGTTTATAGTTAAATTTGCTGATGAAATATATGAACTACTTTAAGAAGTACTGTGGCAAAGTAAATTGGTAATCAGGTGAAATGTCACGGGGGATGATATTTTGTGACACTAGATGAACTTTCAGGTGATTGTCATCCTTGTACGAGGATGAAGGATGAAGAATGCTGTGCAAGGATGAAGGATACCATACGAGGATGAAGGATATCATGCGAGGATAAAGGATGACGCACAAAGGATGAAGTATGAGGTACAAGAATGAAGTGTAAACAAAAGAGAAAGTATAAATATGACTGTTGTCACGAGTAAGTTTCAATNATGAACGTGATAAATTCTTTGAGAGCTTACAAAAAAATAAATAAAATAACATCCAGTTATTATAATTTTTATAATTTATAATTTAATAACATCTAATTATAATAATAATAACAATTACGTATAACCTTTTGATGTTACATTTTATCGAATTTTAATTTATTTAATATTAGATAATTAACTTTTTATACTTTTTATTATTGGTTTATAGTTAAATTTGCTGATGAAATATATGAACTACTTTAAGAAGTACTGTGGCAAAGTAAATTGGTAATCAGGTGAAATGTCACGGGGGATGATATTTTGTGACACTAGATGAACTTTCAGGTGATTGTCATCCTTGTACGAGGATGAAGGATGAAGAATGCTGTGCAAGGATGAAGGATACCATACGAGGATGAAGGATATCATGCGAGGATAAAGGATGACGCACAAAGGATGAAGTATGAGGTACAAGAATGAAGTGTAAACAAAAGAGAAAGTATAAATATGACTGTTGTCACGAGTAAGTTTCAATAGTTAGTTTCAAGTTAGTTGATAACAGAACAGTTAGTTATTAATTAATTAATAATTAGAAATAATTCAGAATAATTCGAAATACTTTAATAAATATTATATAGAAAAGTAAACTTCATTCAGGAACAGGAAAGATATGTCACACTGTAATATTTCTGTTGTTAAATGATACTTTGCTTTTAAAAACTTTATATTTTATATTTTAATAATCTTATATTTTGTGTTGTAATATTGCGAAATATTATTAAATATTGTTTGATACTGCATTACTACTTTTACTCCACCTTACTCACTGTGCCTTCATGATTAATTTGATTATTATTTGATTATTATTATTATTTATTATATTTATTATCTGTTTCGAGATAGGCCAGTTAAATCGATTGTATTAGCTGTGACCTACTGGCAGATAGAGCATATTATTATTTGTTTGTGTGATGCAAACTGAGAGACTGATTTGAGAAATTGTTTGAAATACTCTGCACTCTTGTGACAGTACCTCGTCTACAAGAATTATATGCCAGATGTGCCAAGATTTATCAAGTAAAATTTTTATTTATTTATTTTTATTTATATGAACTTTTAAACATTTTTCAAAATATATGAACTTTTTTATTAGTTATTTTTTTTTCTTCATATCCATTATTATTACTTTTTATTTTGTAGATTTATTTTTTTTTAGATTTAGATTTTTATTTGTTGAAAGTGTTTTGGTTCTTTTCTTTTAATGAATATGATTGAAACTAAAAATATGAAACTAAATTACAACCACTACAAAAAAATAATAGTCGTGATGACAATCTTAACCGTTAGTCTGATCTCTTTTTTTTTATTTCTTTATGATTAAATAAATATTGAAAAAAAACGTTGGATATTTTTAAAAATAAAAAAAATTATAAATTAAAAATTTTTTTTTTAAAAAAAAAGCTACACTCTAAAATAAATATAAAGCAATTTATTTAACAAAATATTTCGAGTAATGCTATTTAGTGAATGGAAAAAAGAAATGAAAATATGCTTGCCCAGATCAAAAAAAAAGCTTCAATCTAATGCAGGACATACTTTTAGCAAAGTGAGAACTTGAGGTTTATATACACGACAGTTAGATAAAACAATTTTGTAAAGGAATTTTGAATTTTATAATTCTTTTTTTAAGGAATTTTTAGTTTTATCCGTTAAAATTCAATTGGCCTAATAATAAATAAATGTTTCATGTTATGTAAGTATTTCATAACGACCTTTCTCCTTTCTCTCTTTTATTCAACTAATTCACTTCTTTTCTATAATTTTACCTTTATATTCCGACCCGTAGCAAGAAAAAATTCTCTATTTCAACTGAAACAACAAAATTATTATACCTCAATGAATGAATATATCTCTACTATGCTTTCAAATAATTATAACTTAATCCAGAAATGCTAGACGACTAGATAGCGTAATAACTCTAATACACCCGTTGTTGTACTTTTTGTTAAATCGATTCAATTCATTCACATTCGATTTTTTATATTCATTATTGCAATCCTAAAAGCAAATGCTTAAAAAAAGAATGCTAATAATAATTAAACTTATCCTAGAATACCACCATATTTACTTATCTTTTAATTCACCTAAAATAACTGCATGATATCTCTGATGTTACATATAGTGTTTCGAAATAGGAAAGGGCCGAGAATATGTAAATTTCATTCACAAGAAGACGATCGTAGCATTTATTGGTTATTTGGAAGGCATTGTCTTAATTTTATATTTTTATAACCTCTTGTGAATAACATGGCTTTTGGGGGGAAAATATGAAATTTTTATACTTCTGAAGAAAATTTCAGTTGTATAGTACTGGTGTAGACGAAAGCAATTCTATCAGGAAGATTACATTCTGGTGGAAGAAAGTAGCAAGGTAATTCTGACTGAGTAGTTTGTTTGGAACACTGTGAGGGTCACTTAGAAGTATGATGCAAGAAACACCGGGAGACTTTTCTGTACGATATTTGCATACGGCACATCCCTAATTCAATGAAGTGGCAAACCAGTTCATGTGAATTTTGAATCTTTTTCGGAAGTTTCAGTACCAAAGGTTAGTGAAAATGGTTCTTTAATAGAAAAGTTGGATGAATAGATCTAAATTGATGAACAGAGGGTAAAGAGTAAAGATAAATATATATCAACGGCACAACAAGTACTTGGAAGCGTTACCATACCATAATTGAGTAGCCTCCATCTATATTAAATGTCTCTATAATTTGGAAATACTTTGCATCAAAAGTAGTATGTTCTTTTTCGCTTGTTTTCTTGAACCTAAGAAGGGGAGCATGGTTATATAATGGTATTGTGTTGTTTTGATTGCTTTATGATGGTTATTAAAAAATCATTGGAAGTTTATCACTTCATCCTTACTCATACAAGAATAAAATAGAAATAACATGACAAGAATATTAAATAAACGATATAATAGTTTATGCAATTTATACAACAATAAAAATAATATTTATTTATTGTGTCTTTGATAAAATTTACAGTTTTGAATAATAAATAATTTATGTTATTTCGATATTACAGAATATAAAAAAAAAATTTCTATCCAAATGAGAATTCAATTTCATGATATAAGCGACACAAATAAATAATTGATGGATTTTTTTCTAATGGAAAAATATAAAGTCACATTACCATTGTTTGTTGCTAATGGAAAAATATAAAAGTCACATTACCATTGTTTCTTGCTAATGGAAAAATATAAAAGTCACATTACCATTGTTTCTAAAACGCTTCTTTGTTTCGTTGTTTGTTGCTCTTGTAATTTTTTCCTTATCGTAAAAGTTTGAGTCTAAAAATATTAATGATAAATAAAATATTTCATAATCAACAATTGAGAAATTTTTCATAATGACCATGATATTATATTATTACAAATATCTAATGTAAAACAAGATTCTGATGATATACTAAATCTGGTTTCCTGATTTGGAAATACTCCTCAAGGAAAATTATAAGTCAACTGATTTCTGCTGGCCAGTTTTTTTTTTGATTGGAAATAGCCCTATATTAACAAATTTAGTCTGAAGTATAAAATTTTTTTTCAAGCTAAGTAACAAAGAAAAGAAATTTTAATACATTTGAATATCAATTATATCTCTGAAAAACGAATCAGTTCGCCACTAGAAAAATTACAATCTCGATATACAAAAAAAAAACAATCAAAAGTTATTACTGCATTCCATATTTAGCAAATTGTGAACAAGAACAAAATAATATGATGAATATTATTACTAATACAGCGGATAGAATTTTTCGGATCAGATTTTGTATACTAAATGATGATAAGTATATAGGTGATTTTATTTATCAAGATCAGGTGACTGATATAGCCATGCCATGATCTTACGTGTAACGTGAAAACACACCTCTTTCTTTTTCATAAAAAAATAAAATTCTTTTGTCTAAAACATTCAATAACTTTGATTGCTGGAATATTAAAAGTAGGTTTCTATATTGTATTTCTCTGTTTTTATCATTTAAAANAAGTCACATTACCATTGTTTCTAAAACGCTTCTTTGTTTCGTTGTTTGTTGCTCTTGTAATTTTTTCCTTATCGTAAAAGTTTGAGTCTAAAAATATTAATGATAAATAAAATATTTCATAATCAACAATTGAGAAATTTTTCATAATGACCATGATATTATATTATTACAAATATCTAATGTAAAACAAGATTCTGATGATATACTAAATCTGGTTTCCTGATTTGGAAATACTCCTCAAGGAAAATTATAAGTCAACTGATTTCTGCTGGCCAGTTTTTTTTTTGATTGGAAATAGCCCTATATTAACAAATTTAGTCTGAAGTATAAAATTTTTTTTCAAGCTAAGTAACAAAGAAAAGAAATTTTAATACATTTGAATATCAATTATATCTCTGAAAAATGAATCAGTTCGCCACTAGAAAAATTACAATCTCGATATACAAAAAAAAAACAATCAAAAGTTATTACTGCATTCCATATTTAGCAAATTGTGAACAAGAACAAAATAATATGATGAATATTATTACTAATACAGCGGATAGAATTTTTCGGATCAGATTTTGTATACTAAATGATGATAAGTATATAGGTGATTTTATTTATCAAGATCAGGTGACTGATATAGCCATGCCATGATCTTACGTGTAACGTGAAAACACACCTCTTTCTTTTTCATAAAAAAATAAAATTCTTTTGTCTAAAACATTCAATAACTTTGATTGCTGGAATATTAAAAGTAGGTTTCTATATTGTATTTCTCTGTTTTTATCATTTAAAAGATATCAGTTAGTATGAAAGTAGCAACTTTTAAATGATATTATTGTGATTTTTACGTAAAAGAACCTCCCGATTTCAAAGATTTCACTGTCACTTTTTTCTCCCTTATTGCTTTTTTGCCTATTTGTTAGCTTGCTAATTCATTTCCCAATATTATTTTTATCGTTTAGCATGGTATTTATTAGTATTCTCTAGCAAAACTTTCGAGAATTACCATGGTCATGTGATCGTGCAACCCTTCTTTCAAAGAGGATGTTTGGTTAAAGGAATATTTACGTTCATTTCAATTCTTTTGAAGTAACATCACATATATCATGGTTATTACTCCTGATGTGCCTTTAATATTTAACGGAAAGATTTAGGGAAAGAAAACTTTTGACTCTTCATTTTCAATGATAGTGGGAACAGTATTGTCATGGGACATCTCGGGACAATATTGGAACGTAAATAATAAAATATTTCATTATAAAACTTATTTTAATTATTAATTAAAGTTATTTAGAATTGATTTTTATATATATTTATAAAATTTCAATATATCTTTATAAGCCCATTACGAGTAGGGACAGTGAGACATGGGACATTGGGACAATAAAAAATCCGGGGACATACAAAATGTACAATACTGGGTGGGAATATTTCAGTCATCAAACTTCTTACGGACGATTTCTTATTATATTCAATGAAGTGGGAAGAATAGTTCAGTCATCAAACTCTCTATGAAGAATAATTGATAAAGATCATTTATTGAGGAGAAGCTGATCCAGATTAATAAAGATCATTTATCAAGGAGATGCTGATTACGATTAACAAGATTACTGCAACACCAGCAAATCAAGCTAAATTTTATAATACTTTGAATATTACAGATTACTTTGTTAAAACTTATAATCAACGTTGGAAGTTTGTGAAGCAATCAAGGTATGATGAAAATAATATATATTTATAAATTTATGAATAAGATCACTTTATTTTATTTTATTTGATATTAAAATAAATATGATTCCGATTTAAATAGGTACAGCAACATATTTGCAAACTTAAGAAGCAGGATAGCTGATATTATTATCATTTGCGATCAAGCAAGATACGGATATTCTTAATTATCGTGGTAACGAATGCATCTAACAATCTGGATAGATTATTTATTATTTCTGGTTCAATTTTACATTATTTATTATATATAATATAATCTATTTTAAAAAAAAATTCTCTTTTATTTATTTATATTATTATATTTTTTGAGGTACCAGCTTACACCTTCCAACATCCACACTTAATATTATCCTTCTCATAATGCTTCTTTCATTCGACATGAAGATTATGGAATTTGAGAGACAAAAATAATTGCAAGGACTACCGATTGATATCACTTTTGGATCTAATACTTACAATTACAATCTGTAAAGATAATGGAATGGTATGAATTATATAATATTTCAAAAGTTTAAATTACAGCAATGTTTGAGGAATATAACATTTTTTAAAAATTATATTTCTTTCGATTTCATTTATTAGATGGAACAAAAAATAAAATATTCTATATATTCCAATCCTCAGGATGATGTTGGAGTTCTCTAAAGCAAGCATGGCTTATATGGTAAAGCACAACCATCTTTTTTAATCGCAATCTTTTCATGTATCAATAATGATTCGAACTTTTTTTTATTAACAGTGCTACCACCACGATTTTATTAATTATTTTTTATTTATAAAAAATTATTTTACAATTTATTTCTGCATTTCTTTTACTAATTATTTTATTTATATTTTATTTATACTAACGAATAATTCTTCATTATTGTTGCAAATTCTTGGTTCTACTATACAGAAATTTTATCCCAACATTTTTATTTGCTGTTAACACTTCTATTTCTTATTTCTATTCAATTTGACTAACAGCTTATTAATGATTCTCTTTTTACTAAATCTTCTATTTTATTTCTGATGGTTTTAGATTCTTTTTTTTTTATTACTAACGATTTCTATTTTAGCAATTTTCAAAAACAATTTTTGATTTCTACTTACAATTTTTTTGTTGTTGATTATATACTAATAAATTTCTTTTTTAATAGATAACAATAGCCATTTTTTTTTTGGAACTTCCATAACACTCTCACTGGGTATTTTTTTTTTTTTTAATAATTTTCACATGGATTTTCATTCTTATACAGTTATAAGTTATATCTAACTTTTTGTTCGGAATTTGATTTTTTATAGATTGAAAAATATTTAATAAGAATACTCTTATTAGATTAGGTTTTATTTTTATTTTACAATTTTATAAATATTTATGCTCTTTTTTTTTGATTTATTTTATTCGGTTTTATTTTTTTTATAAAAAATTTATTTGTTATTAATTATTCTAGAAGTATTTTTTCTACTTTCAGTTTTTTTTTTGAGTAGTTTTCAGGATCTCGTGGATTATTTTTAGGTAAGAATTTTCATTATTTTCTTTTATTACATAATTGCTTTACGAATTTTTCTTCCTTTTAATAAATTATTTTATTCATTTATTTTATTTCCTTGGACCCAAAAGTCTGGAATAAGGATTCACCTAAACTTAGTTCCTGAGTGATGAATAATAATCAAGACCTAAAAAAATATAATACGTAGTTGCAAACAAAGTAAGTGAAAAAATATTTATATTATGTATCTACATTTCACATCTCATTTTTTGTGGAAACCTTGAAGAAGTTTCTATGTTGAAGGTCTACTGATTCTATATAAGGAATTGGTTATGTCTTCCTTCGTAAAAAACATAGAAATTGATTCTTGGAAGTACTCTGTTAATGCTTAAGCTCATGCTTGGCTTATGCTTAATGTTCTTATGTTATGCTCATGTTTAAAGCTCACGTTTATTCCTTAGCAAAAATGATTATGTTTATGTTCTTGCATTATATTTATATTTCTTACACTTTACANTAAACTTAGTTCCTGAGTGATGAATAATAATCAAGACCTAAAAAAATATAATACGTAGTTGCAAACAAAGTAAGTGAAAAAATATTTATATTATGTATCTACATTTCACATCTCATTTTTTGTGGAAACCTTGAAGAAGTTTCTATGTTGAAGGTCTACTGATTCTATATAAGGAATTGGTTATGTCTTCCTTCGTAAAAAACATAGAAATTGATTCTTGGAAGTACTCTGTTAATGCTTAAGCTCATGCTTGGCTTATGCTTAATGTTCTTATGTTATGCTCATGTTTAAAGCTCACGTTTATTCCTTAGCAAAAATGATTATGTTTATGTTCTTGCATTATATTTATATTTCTTACACTTTACATTTTTTTATTTTTTAATCTAGTTTCCAAGTGACAAAAAGTGATCAAAGCATTTTTTTGCCTTAACAAAATATAGAATATGAGATAGATAAAGGAATAGTTTTTTACTCACTAATAAGAGAGATCCCAAAGAACTTTTTGCAGCATTACAAGAGACCATCAAAAAAATCATGAGAATAACTTGAATAATAAGGTCGGAGGAGATGATGACGATGAATCAGGTGATTTAGTTGATCCCCAACCAACTCGACAAATTCAAGAATTCATAAATCAAGAATTTCATTAAGTTTAAGTTTTGATCAATTGGAAATTTTGAAAAGGAAAGTAAAATCATTTGAAAATGATTATCAGAAGAGTCAAATATTTATATAGGAATTGAAAACCCCATGGAAGAAAGAATTCAACTTTGTGATGATAATTTGGATGAAAAGTGTTTAGAGAAAGTATGTTCTATTGTTAATTAATAAATTAATTTATTTATTAACTTTATTTATTGTCAATAATTTATTTATTAGATTTCAGTTCAATCTTGAGTTTGAACGTTTAAGAGAAATTATCTGAGCTATTATTCAAAAAGCCATTGAAAAGGTATTATTGTTATTTATTATTATTTATCATTTATCGTTATTTATTATTATTTATTTTTTTATTTATTTATTATTTATTTATTATTTATTTTCTATTAATTATTATTTAAATATTTATTATTTATTTATTATTTATCTCTATTTTTTTTATAGAGTACTTCACAATTGGTTGACTTTTGGGATTTAACTTTTTGTATTTTTTATTTATTATTTATCATTGGTTTAAGGTTGAATCTGCTGACGAAGTTTCTAAATTACTTTCACAAGAAGTATTTCGTCTACAAGAATTATATGCTAAATGTGCCAAGATTTATCGATGGATGTTGGAAATACATTTAATCGAGGTAAAATTATTATTTATTTATTTATTTTATCGATTTATTGATATATTCTTAATATTAACATCCATCAATTGCAGAAAATGGGTCACCCATCACATCACCACTTTCAAAGTTCATTCCGACTATTTTAAGAAAAATGGAGAAAATCTTGTTGATCCAATTTAGTTAAGATCAAAAATAAATTAATTAATACGTGTTCTCATGAATTTTCATTCATTTATTCTATGCCTAGTGTCAATATTTTATAATGAATTAGTATTTTTAATATTTTATATTAATCTTTAGATAATAATTTTGTTAAAAAAAATTTTATAAAGTAAAAGCTTTGATCATCGATAATATGTTTAAAGCAAGCATAGCATATAATCACCACACCTATTCTAATTTAAAATTATCACGTATTGCATAGTAGTAGATAAAGTTCAGAAAAAAAATTATACTAATTACAAATTTAACATTGTTGAAAGATATAATATTATTAACACCAATGACTTTAATGACTCTTCACATCTTTATCATCCCACTATTTCATCTTCATTATAATTATTATAAAGCATCTTACAAAAAATTAAAAAAATGTCACGTAAAATTCTTCCATTGGAATTTTAAATAATCTTCAATTATCACATCATCATTGAATCTGGTATAAAGCTGCTATACTTTGGAAATTACTATCAGGTTAAAAACATCGTTCAGATATTAAGAGGGTGTTATGGATTCGAACTTATAAATAATGTATTGTATGATACGAATGCTCAGGCTAGAACTGAACTTTGATGAATTTGATTTATCATCATCACCTCTTTTGATTATTCATAATTTCGTAACTAATAATTTACTTTATTTTATTTCCAATTATTAATCTAAATTTAAACAAATTTTTGGTCCAGATAAAAATAAAATAATATCACCAAATTGTAAATATTATTCAGTGAGATATGAAAATTTTTTAAATTCAAATATAATTTTATTTACAATCATTAAAAATATTTATAAAATACAACTTCTAAGCTTCCCAACTTCTCAACTTCCCAACTTCTCAACTTCTCATCTTACAACTTCTCAATAGACTTCATGTTCTCCTAACTTCGCAAACACTTTCTTTATAAATCTCCACACCTTCCCTCTTCTCGTTCTTTTTTCCTTATATTCATATACGGTATTCTCACCTCATGTCACAACTTTTTTTCTCTCCAACACATCCCCTTCTACCACTTGATCCTCAATAATTAAGTCTTTAAGCTTTACTCCCTATAATATTATAATAATATTTGCTTTTATTATTAAATATGTCAATGTTTTATATAAAAAAAAATATGTAATCAATTTCCTTACAAAAGAATCAACTGCAGAAGGTCCTATACAAAATTCTCTTGAATATGTGCAATATCCACATTTGTACATAATATATAAATTAATATAATCATAATAATAAGTTCATAATGTTAACACGGTTATTAGAAGAAAGAAAATTTCAAAAGTATTTGAAATCTGCTATAGAAAATACTAAAACAAAGAATGAACCCGGTGAATGGAATTGGAACAACAAAAGATGAAGAAAAAGCATTTCAATTTTCTTTAAATCAGCTGAAGGAGGAAATTAATTATTGTTACCAACATGGAATTGAAACTACAAAAGATGAAGTGAAAGAATTTCAATGGTACTTGAAATCAGCTAAAGGAGAAAATAATATTGGAAAGAATAATCTTGCGAATTGTTATCATGACGGAATTGGAACTACGGAAAGGTCATAATCTAAAACCATCCGGTTTGCTTTTTAAAGCCGGTTCCAATCCTTAATAAGGTTATTCTATTCTACTTTTTTAATAATAATAAAATTATTGAACGAAAAAAAA
Source organism: Diversispora epigaea (assembly GCA_003547095.1). Classification (NCBI taxonomy): domain Eukaryota; kingdom Fungi; phylum Glomeromycota; class Glomeromycetes; order Diversisporales; family Diversisporaceae; genus Diversispora; species Diversispora epigaea. The sequence goes on along the minus strand of PQFF01000234.1, from coordinate 136,823 downwards.
GTGATAATTGAAAATTACTAATGAGTAATCTACTATAATTTAAAAATTTAATTATTTAAAATTTTAATTATTTAAATATATAATATCATATATATACAAAATTTTGTATTATCATTATTTTTTACACATGTTAACAATTGCACATGAGATTGATATACGATTAGCGGGGCATATGACACTGAGTCACAGCTAATTAGCGTGACTGATGCTTCCCATAATCTCAAAAAGTTGAAAAAAAGGTATAAATATCCCCCTTTTCCCAGTAAATTTTTTTCCTCATATTACATGGTCTTCTTGTGAAGAAATGGTTTTACTATCTCTTACTAAGAAAAGGCTTTTGACGTCTTTATGAGCATTGCACAAAAAGATTTTTTTAGTAAGATATGGGATTTCAGTTTCTGAGTGAGAAGGTTTGTGTAATATTTTTTTTTATTTTAAAGCGGGTGGGGAAGTGGGAATTATGCTTGTTGTTCTCATCCATGTGCTTCTTACNGGTCATAATCTAAAACCATCCGGTTTGCTTTTTAAAGCCGGTTCCAATCCTTAATAAGGTTATTCTATTCTACTTTTTTAATAATAATAAAATTATTGAACGAAAAAAAAGTGATAATTGAAAATTACTAATGAGTAATCTACTATAATTTAAAAATTTAATTATTTAAAATTTTAATTATTTAAATATATAATATCATATATATACAAAATTTTGTATTATCATTATTTTTTACACATGTTAACAATTGCACATGAGATTGATATACGATTAGCGGGGCATATGACACTGAGTCACAGCTAATTAGCGTGACTGATGCTTCCCATAATCTCAAAAAGTTGAAAAAAAGGTATAAATATCCCCCTTTTCCCAGTAAATTTTTTTCCTCATATTACATGGTCTTCTTGTGAAGAAATGGTTTTACTATCTCTTACTAAGAAAAGGCTTTTGACGTCTTTATGAGCATTGCACAAAAAGATTTTTTTAGTAAGATATGGGATTTCAGTTTCTGAGTGAGAAGGTTTGTGTAATATTTTTTTTTATTTTAAAGCGGGTGGGGAAGTGGGAATTATGCTTGTTGTTCTCATCCATGTGCTTCTTACATGATGATGGTGGGTGATCAAATTCGGTGACACTGATACCGTGAGAATTGTATCCATAAATAAATTCATTATTTAATTAATAAATTTATATTCTTTATTATATAATATTGAGTATTAATATCGGGTAATTAAAAAAGCGATGATCGAAATGGTGGCCGATATCAACCAAAATTATATGTAAAAAATCAATTACTTCAAGTTGTATTACAAGAACCAGAGTGAGTATCAAATTATCTTAATTATATATTAGTACGGTTTAAATGATTAGCAAAGATAAAAGGGCTATTTTTTAAACTAATATTTTAAGTTTTGTTATTTACAAGTGAGAAAGTGAGTTTTTTTTTTAAAAAAAATTTCAATGTTGTCAAAGTCCACTTTCATAGACTTCTCATTATTGGAAGTAACCGAAGTATGTGTGGATAATCTTCAACAACTTTTACAAATGTTAGTTATTATGATTTTTGTTTTCAAATAATATTTAATTATTTATTAATTAATCGTTATTTACATATGTTTAATAAAGGGCTTTGGGAAAAGTAGCAGAATTTATTGAAACTGAATATAAAGAAGAAATGATAATTAATTAATTTATTTAATTTATTACTTAATTATTTTAATTATTTAATTATCAATCATTATTTATTATTTGAAATTATTAATTGATTATTATTTAATTTAATCAAATTAGCAAAATGTTTTAAGATATAGTGAGAATCTTTGGAAACTAAGGAATTTGCAGTTGAAAGAGAATATTTAAAGTGCAGAGTAAATTTTTTATTTAAAAGATAAATATATAGTTTATTACATATTTTTTAAGAATATATAGCTAGTAGTTAGAAATTATTTTCTTTATATTTCAACAAACTAATTGGCAAATGGTTTTAGATGATTTATTTATTATATTTTTTGATTAGCTGTTCAAAGAATTAATGGATCGGATTATCAGTTTATTCATGTCACATTTCATTATATATTATATCAAGTTAATTTACTGCTCGAGTTGTGATCAATAGATTTTAGATAAATTTAATAGTTCAGATGGAATCGATGACAGGTGAGTTATTAAAGTGATTAATTAATTAATGATTAATTGTCAAGACGATATCAAACCGATGAAAGTTAATTTGTTACAATAAATAAATTTAAAATATTATTCTATCAATTATTCATTATTTAATTTACATGATAAAAAGTAAAAAATAAAATTTATACATTAAATATCAATGTGTAAAATAATCATTATCAATATTTTAATTAAATAAAGTTAAATTTGTGAGTACTAATTTTAGATACTTAATATGTCATTATTTAATAAATAATTAATATATATGTAACTTTGTTTACTAAAAATGCTATATAGTAAATTAATTTTCTTTAGATCCGAACTTATTCTAACTTTTTTATTTTGATCTCTGAATAATTAATTTAATGTTGCTTCAATTTTATATACAATAATAAAACTTTTTTTTTTAATTATTTTTTACTTTAAGATGTATTAATAAACGAAATGTAATTTTTTATTGTAATGAACATAATAAGAAATTAAAAATTAAACAAATAATCAAAACTACAATAATGAAATAATGATTTGAAATTTTTACATTTAAAGTGACAACACTGGGGAAATGAAAATAATTTATTAACTAAACAATTTAAGATATTATATTTACAATAAAAAAAATGCTTTTTTTAATATCAACTAATGATTCTAAAAACTAGAATTATTAGCTTTATTTATACATCAGGAAACCACAATCTACGTAAATCTACGTATACGATCCGCACATAAATTTACGCACAAATCTACGTAGGTCTGTTTCCTGATGTAAACATCTAACAAACTACATTATGTTAATTATTTTTGGTTCTCGGCTATTGGATTTATAATCGTAAAGTGAATTTTTTTGAAGATTTTATTTTATTTTTTGTTAAAAAAAAATGATTAAATAAGAAATAAAAAATATAATAATTTAATTGTATATTGTTTCAAATGTGAAATTGATTTTAATAAATAATAAAAAGAATACATGAATGATTAAAATATTTTATAAGATGGTTAATTCATATAATTGATAAGTTCATTAAAAATTTAATAAAAGAAATTTGATATTATATCCTATTTCAACATAAAGAAGTGATTTATACTTTATTTATCAAAAAAAATTTATTATGTTTTTAATATTATCGATTTATATTTTTTAATAGATTTTTATAGTTTTATTTTTTATTAAAGACTACTTTTCTTTCAGACTAAGGGACAGCTTCGATTACGTGACAAAAATTAATAAAGTACGATACAATTTACTATAATTTACGCCTAATCACATGTAATAACAAAATGAAAAATTTTATTCAATAATAAAAGAAAAGAAAATATTCAAAAAAAATCTTTAACAAATATTCTCTATTTGAAAAAAAGCTACCGTTAAAAAAAGAATGATACCAAATAATATATAATACCAAATATAAAAAAAAAGATGCTAATTCAAAATGACATCTCAGAAGTTACTCTAGGCTGTGATTGGTTCTGAGCTCGAAGAATTGCATCTGTTATAGCATTGTATAAATCATCAGCTGCGTTGGAGTTTGATAACCAAAAAAAATACAATTAAATATAATAAATAAAAATAGAACAAAAAAATATAATAAGAATATAATTACAAAATCACAAATTACAAACCTTAACAGCTAGATGAACGGGTTTATCCTCGAATGCAAATAAGGTAACAAATTTTTCTTGTGATCTTTCAATGTGCATCCCCTGAAATAATGAAACATTTAAGATCACTCTTAGCACGTTGTCGGTACGCATAACTATAAATCAAGTATCAGGTTAATGACATAATAATGGTTGATAAAGTAATCTAATGATCACGAATTAATACTTGAAGTTTACCTAATCGAGGTAATTTTTCATAATTTCTCGGATAATTTAGTTTTAAGGTACCAACTCCTCTTTCTTTCCATGTTCCATCCATGCAATATAGTTTTGCTTTAACTGAATATTGAGTAATTTCATCCTCTTCTCCAGTTAATACTAAATAAATTAATAAAGAAAAAAACATTACTACTATTATTATAATTATAATAATAATAATTATTATTGTTATCAATTTTATACCTTCTTGTTCCTCCGCCAAAATTCGTGTTCTTGTTCCAAAAGGAACTACTTCTTCCACATTAGTTTCCATATCGTTATTATCCCCATTCTTTTCCCCATCATTTCGTGAAGGTTGCTCATCAAAAATTGAAATGATTGGTGAGCTTAACGTACCGGCAAAAGATCCCATTAAAGGATTTCTGGCATATTTGGTCCCCGATCCAAATACGCCTTTTGTTGGAGGTGAGTTAGAAAGCTCACTGGATTTCTGTAAAAATCAAGTAAAGGTCAAGTATATATTAGATATAATTATATGAAATACGTACAACTCTAGTTTTGATTAACTTTTTACGAACATTAGTGGCTGATGAATCATTTTCAATTTTGGCTGCCTTCTTTTTTTCTTCATCAATTGATAAATCATTTTCATTTTCATCGGCTTTTCTTTTCCGTAAAGTAGTCAATGAATTTTCACTAACATCAACCTTTTCTTTTCTTTTAACATCTTGTGAACCTTCTTCATTATCAGCTGCATTTCTTTCAGTTGATAAATGTTCAATAGTATTAGTGATTCCCCTAGCCTTTTTGCTTCCAGATGTTTTCACCTTTTTTTCATTATCACTATCACTATCACTGGGAATATCCCTAAATTTTCTCTTTACACTATGGCCAGTTGAAAGATTTGTAGTAATTTCAGTAGACAAAACTTCAGAATTGATGTTGGTAGGCACTTCACTTGTCACATTAATCTTTCCTTTGTTTCCACCCCTTCGGAGAGTTCTTGTTGGTTGAATATTTGTAGTATCTACATCGGTTCCTATAGAATTAGCAGCATTATTGATTTCCGAATGGATGTTGGTAGGTGCTTTGCTCGTTAGATTAATCTTTCCTTTGCTCCTGCCCCTTCGGAGAGTTATAGTAGGTTGAGTACTTTTAGTATCTTCATTGATTCCAGTAGAGTTAGCAGCATTATTGACTTCTAAATTGATGTTGGTAGATGCTTCAGTTGTTACATTAATCTTTCCTTTGCTTCTGCCCCTTCGTAGAGTTATAGTTGGTTGATTATTTGTAGTATCTACATTGGTTCCATTAAAATTAGCAGCGCCGGCATTATTGATTTCAGAATTGATGTTGGTAGGTGCTTTGCTTGTTACATTAATCTTTCCTTTGCTCCTGCCCCTTCGGAGAGTTACAGTAGGTTGAGTATTTGTATTATCTACATTGGTTCCATTAGAATTAGCAGAATTGGTGTTGGTAGCTTTGCTTGTTACATTAATTTTCCCTTTGCTCCTGCCCCTTCGTAGAGTTATAGTAGGTTGAGTATTTATGGCAGCACTAGCATTATTGATTTTAGAATTGATGTTGGTCGATGCTTTGCTTGTTACATTCAGCTTTCCTTTGCTCCTTCCCCTTCGGAGAGTTGTAGTAGGTTGAGTATTTGTAGTAGCACTGGTGATGTTGGTAGATGATTCGCTTGTTACATTAATTTTTCCTTTGCTCCTGCCCCTTCGGAGAGTTATAGTAGGTTGAGTATTTTTAGCAGCACCGGCATTATTGATTTCAGAATTTATATTGGTAGGTGCTTCACTTGTTATATTAATTTTTCCTTTGCTCCTGCCCCTTCGGAGAGTTATAGTAGGCTGAATTTTTGTAACAGCATCGGTATTATTGGTTCCCATAGAGAGAGCACCAGAATTATTAATTTCTGAATTGATGTTAGGTGCTTCGCTTGCTACATTAATCTTTCCTTTGCTTCTACCCCTTCGAAGAGTTATAGTAGGTTGAGTATTCGTAGTATCTTCATTATTGGTTCCAATAGAGTTAGCAGCACCAATATTATTGGTAGGTGCTTCGATTGTTACATTAATCTTTCCTTTGCTCCTGCCCCTTCGAAGAGTTATAGTAGGTTGAACACTTGTAGTATTTACGTTGGTTCCATTAGAATTAGAAGGGCCCGCAGTGTTAATTTCAGTAGGTTTATTCATAGTCAGTAATTAATAGGGGAAATAAAATTTTCGAAAATTTTAAAGTTGTTATAGGATAAGTTTTTTTTTCAAATGTATTTATTAGATATTTAATATGTTAGAAAGGGCAATTTTTTGTCTAAACGAAAAAAAAAAAAGAAATCTAACGTAAAATACTGTATATTTATAACTTTTTTTTCAGATTTATTTCCCTGAAAATGATTGGGGAATCTAATGTTTTGCACGTGTTAATTAAGACGCGTAATCTTCTAAGACAATATTTTCGAAAACAAAGAATTTGATTGATTTACAATTATTTATAAAATGTTTATCAAAATTAAGAAAAAAAGCTACACTTAACCGGGAGTGAAATTCACCCCAGCAATCTGATAAATGTAGATAAACATATTACGCGTCAACACATACTGTTTGTGCTACACTTAACTTTTATACTGTTTCAAATAAGCAAGAACGTTTCACATATTTGTTTTTGTAATAAATAGTACCACAATTCCCGATAATGATATTATATAATATCAATTTATTATCTAACTACACTGATAATTGAAGGAAATAAATAATTAAAATAATTGAAAGGAATAATTAAAATAATTAGATCATAAAACCAGTCCTCACAAATTCAAAAGTAAACATCAACATTATTCATATGTCTCATCCCATTGCTGTTTTGTAACATGCTTTTGTACTCATCTTGCAATTCATAAATTGTTTTAATTTCCTCCGAACATTTTAAATCATCGTCAAACAATTTCTTTAAATTTCTGATTCCATAAATATTCATCATATCATGAACTTGGAAAATTAAGATCCTTTTATTCCATTATATGTTAATGTTACGTTCCATGATTAATTGACAAAATATCATCTTTACTCACGTCATTCAAAACTCTAACAGCATCAGAAATGTTGTTTTTGTAGAATATTAGGTGGAGTTTTGATCTTCCGATTTTTAATGTTTCTTTGAATAGAAAGTGAAATATCTTCTTCGAAAGTATAATCATCGTCTCCTCTACTACCTTTACTATTAACAGTTGTTTCATTTAACTCCTACATCTCTCCTAATTCTTTCAACTCTTATTCAAGATCCTCCTCATTCTCTTCTAATCTTTTTTCAATTCCGCCTCCAATTCTTCCCTTCAATTAATGGCGAATTCACTTTTCAAGTCTTTTTCTTAATTATTAATTTCATCGAATGATTGGAATGAAATTTTTTCTTTCTCATTATTATCATTCTCGTTTTCAGAACTTGATAATGAAAATGGTTCTATTATTGGACTTTTTTCAATAAATTTTGTTATTTCTATTTTTTTTGTACCATTTGATGTCTTTCGGGCATTCTCTTATGCTGTATTATTATTTTTCAAATCCAAAGTTTTAATTGAATAATATATTGTATTTGAATTCCGTGAATTAAGTTGTTTTTATTTGTCGTGCTTAAATGAGATATTTAGTCACATGTTTAAATTAAACTATATGAATTTATATTAACATTATTACAAACTTTTATATGTCTTTTCTTTTAGCAACTGATAAACCGTACACTTATTTCATTGCCTTCCTTTTTCCTTCGAAAATTAATGAACCATCTTCTGCTTTCTTTTTTCCTAAGGTTCCGTTAGTATTAGAAGGCCTGTGTTATTTGTTTCAGTAGGATAATATTGGGAAATAAATTTTTTAGAAAATTTAAAGTTGTTCTCAAAGAAAAAAAAAAGTTTTTAAGGAAAAAAAGAGTATTTAATGATCCATATTTAAACTTTTTTTATATATTTAATTAATATAATATAAGAAACTTCCCTCGATCTGATAACATATTTTGAGATCCGTAAATCAGAAGATTTATAAATCTACTTTATAATCATTATTTAATATAATAAATAATCTTGATCATAACCGCTAAAATTATTAAAAATCATAATTATATATCAATTCGAGGCAAAATCATCAACATAAATTAGATTTCTTTATCATTTACTCAATTAAGTTTTTATTCGAAATTTGTAGTTGATATTATAGAAATTCTCCCAGAAATATTTATTAATTATTTTAATGAATTAAGAAGATTTTCATTTGATTATGTAGGAAAAAGATTTGAATCTAATAAATTCTCGTGTCAATTGCCAAGAATGTATCAGAATCATTTGAAACTATTAAAATTAAAATGGATTACATTAATCAATGGCCAGTCGCTTAAGAAAATTTTTTAAAAGGTAATGCTGTAAAAGAGGAGGAAAAATAATATTTTAAAATACGATATCAAATCAGAAAATATGTATATTTTGTTGTATCATTTATTATTTCACGTTGAATGTAAGAATATTGAAAATATTAATAAATTTTTTATTTGATAACAAATTACTAAATTTCATAAATTTTAGTACATAAAATATTATTTGATATAGTTTAATCCGATTTTATTGTTTTATAGCTTAAATTTCTAAATTTAATTAAAAATAGTTAATTAAAAAATAATAGATTTCATTTTATTATAATTATTTTAATAATTATGGAGTATTTACGGATATCAACATATTAGTTAAGTAATTTAAAGGATAGCTAGACTGTGAAGATTTGTTGATAATAGTTCGTTGCTCTTATAATTTAATATAATAATCAATTTAATTACATTAAATAAGAATAATGATATCATTAGAACGTAAAAATATTGAAACATTTGCAATTTATTTTCCGAGATTTAATTTTGTATTCCAACAATTTTTTGAAAATATTGACAAAGAAATCTTTATTAGGATAATCATATAATAAAATAATTTTATTATTTAATTATTAATATTAAAACAAATCCATAAAAAATGGAGAGTGTATAGGGATCCTGTTACCATTGGGTTAGGGTTAAGGTTTTTCACCTTTTTAATATTGGTTTTTATTAAATATCTTAGTTTTTTTACATGTGGAAACTATATTTGTCACCCAACACTTGTCACCTACCATTTATCACATGAAACTTGCATATGAAATCATTCTGATCATCTGCAAGACTATAGACCAATGAAGTTCGGATGGTTGGTGCACAGGATAAGAGTCTAGTCTACGTCAGTGCACAGGATATAAAAAATATATTAACACATGACTTCGCATATAAATTTTTTTGTAATTTAATTGGCTGGTGTGAAAAATATTTAAATGAATTCTTCATTAAATTTTTTCTTTTAACACGGATTTTTTAACTCAACTAAAAATTACCAAATTTCAATTTTGCAAAATCAAATATGGCAACCAGATCTAAAGTCTATTACTTTTTGGATTGTAATTGTGCCCGGTCATATATTGAATTAGATTCAATTTAAATTCAATATATGAGCCTACGGGAAAAGAATAATGTGTTGAAGGTGAGTGTATTCACATGTTGCTTTCTTTCTTTCTTTATTCATTTTTTTTTATAAAAGTTTATTTTTTAATTAAAATTCAATTTTTTTTAGGTGTGGGAGAGAAACTAGTGAAAGGGTAAGATTAATATATATATATTTTAAAAAGATATAACTTCCTTACTATGAAGTATTTTTTAATATTTAAAGGAAGTTGATGCTAAAATTAAGTTGAGAGGTTGGCAAAAAAAGAAGAGGAGGAGAGAAGAAAGCAGCAGTTGATGATTTGAAAGAGGTTAGACGTGCAGTGAAGTAAATATTATGTTTGTTTATGTTTTTAAAAATAATAGGGAGTTGGAAAGTGAGAGCAGGGTTGAATATGATGATAGCAAAAAAGGAGAGAGGAAGTAAGAAGAGGCTTGTGAAAGATGAAGTCATTTTGTCTTATCTTTTCCTCGGGTGTCCTTGTTTAATTTTGAGAGATTTTGGTTTTTGTTATTTGTATTCCTTTTGGTGAATGTTTTGATACTGCTGAGTGTTCTGTTGATTACTTGTTCATTTAGTTGTCATGGAAATGTGAGATCTTCTCTTTCTTTCTCTTGAAATATATATTTTTTATTGACTCACACACGATATTCCATTTGATTTTAACATTTAAAATAAAAGAAATTTAATGTATTAAACTTATATTTTGAATTTTCGTATCTTTTAGATTCAAATTGCAAAATTTTACACCTTTCACATTTTGAAATGGAGAGATTTGCTTTAATTTTTTTGTGAAAATCTAAGATCGTACATCTTTCCACTGTTTTATGAGAAATCTGCAAGTTTATATTACTATTCAAATATATTTCTATTTTTTTTGATGTCAAATTGAGTTAACATCAAGTAATAAATAATATTGCAACCTTAAAGAAGTTTTCTGATACTAAGATACATTTAATTATTGCAATTCAACTTCATCATTATTGGAATATGTTACACTCCACAAGATAAGATGGATAAATGAATGATTTGTTTATTTGCTAATACGAGTGATTCCAAAGAACTTTTTGAAGCATTATAAGAGACCATCAAAAATTGGGAGAATAACTTGAATAATAGCAAGAGTAGTGGAATGAGGAGACGATGATGATTGGTCAGATGATTTGGTTGATCCCAAACTAACTGCAAAAATCAAAGGATCTACCCACGGGATCAATTGGATTTGAGAATTCTTATCAAGCTCGAAAGGGAAACTTGTGATGTAAAAATTTATATGGTGAATTGAAAATTCTCGTGGAGGAAAAAATTTAACTTTGTGATAATAACTTGGATGAGGAGTATTTGGAGAAAGTATGTTCTATTTTTAATTCATTTATTTAATTTACGATATTTTAGTTAAATCTTGAATTTTGACAAAGAAATTATATGAGCTATTATTCAAAAGGCTGTTGAAGAGGTATTATTAATATTTATCACTATTTGTTCTTTATTTATCACTATTTATTGCATTTTTTATAGTTTACTGCACGATTGGTTAATTTTCGCGATAAATGTTTGATTCCCCAATATGAACGTGATGAATTCTTTGAACAGTTGTTAAATGAAGAAAATTATTATTGAAATAAATTCTAACTAAATAATTTAATACGAAGATATTGTTAATCAAATAATATGACAAACAAATCTTCGATTTCGGTTAAAAATTATTTACCAATCCATCAGTTTGTTAAAGTAAATGAAGAAAATTACTTCTAACTGCTAGACAATATATGCAAGAGAAAATTAAAGTTAGTATTTCTAATATTTATATTATAGAATAAAAAAAGACTAAGAGTATTTCGGGTTCCCAAGATCATATGGTGTCACATGATCAAATCCTCGCTCAAAAAAATAATAAATATATAAGTAATATTTCGTTATAAAGAAACATCACATTAAATGATAATAATAATAATAATAAACAAGCAATTAAACAAGCAACCAAATGAAAAAGCAAAAAGACAGAAAAAATGACTGTTGGAATTTTGAAATCGTGAGTCTTGCTTATATATAAAAACAACGAAAAACATCATACCTTTTGTATCATTTAAACATCGAAAATAATAAAAATATACTTACTTTTTATATATTTCTAACTATTGGATATTTGTTTTGTTTCAAACGCAATATATAAATAAAATTCATTCTTTTCATTATTCATTATAAATTTCTTTTTTTATCTTCTAAACTATACTTTTGAAAATGAAAACTGGAATTTGAATCTTGAATTGTGATTGGCCAAATGATATGATGCTAGAAAATCTAATAATCTGAAAAATCTATTTGCAAGAATAGATTTTCAAATGATTATATTCTAGAATTTACCGATCGTAAGATATTGACGTAATGATGAGTCATGAATAAAGATCTATAAATTTTTTAGCGAAAAAAAGATCTGTAACAATTCCTCAACAAAAAATCTTAAAAAATAGAAAATACTCACTTTTTGTTTAATCATGGTAGTGTATAATAATTATTATTATGTTAACATATTTCTTTTGTTAAATATTTCTTATAACTAAATGTGTCAAACATATTTAGAACTTTCAGCTCTCAGTCCGGAACAAACTTTTTGTAATGAAAGTTTTTCCTTTTTTAATGATCTTACCATACAAGACGGTGTAAGTGATTTCGAAATCAGAAATCAAGCAAACAAAGTGAGCAAATAATGATTATACTATATATTTAATATAATATATAACTTGTTTTAATATTTCAAAGAATATTGCACACCCATAATTAATCAAAGATTATTATTCAATTTCAAAGCCACAAAAGAGAAACAGGGAAAAACATGAAGGTGGAAAAGAAGGAGAAGAAGGAGAAGTAGAAAGTAAAGAAGGAGGTGGAGAAGGTGAAAAGAAGTCGAAAAGAAAATGGAAAAGGTGAAGAGGAATTAGAGAAAATAAAACGAAAAAGAGAATCAGATAGAAAATAGGGTAATTTTAATATTAAACTGAAATTAATATGATAATATGTATATTTATATTGTATTAATGAAAAATTTTATTAAATTAAATTAATAGCTTTGAAATATCGAAATAAAAAAAAGAGTGAAGCCGAAAAATTAAAACAAAAAGTAAACGATTTGGAGGAAAAAAACAAGCTCCTCAAAAACAAAGTAAATGAGCTTTCCAAAGAATTTTTGGAGCTTAGAGACTTTGTTATGCTCCACATTATTTGTTACCATTTGTAATTTACTTTATTTTTTTTTTTATATTATATGTTACAATTTAATAAAATTCAAATTTCCAGAATATATATGTTATTACCTTTTACCAATGTCCTAGAATACTGATATTCCCAATTTCTATCATAATATTTCAAAGATATTAAATAAATAATTACCTCCAAAAATACATTGTGATGGACATTGCAGGTTCGTTGCAAAATTATAAATAATCTCTACTATGCTTTGGACAATAAGGATGACATCACTATTTCATTTTATTATAGAAAACAAATAAGATGTTGATCAAAGATTTGAAAATAATGATTACTATTGATTGATATTTCTAATTATTATTTATATTTTAATATAGATCACATGTATTCCAGAGGCATAAACCCATGACAAGAATCCGTCAGTTATGATCATCTGAAACTATGACCAATAAATTCAGTCATTCGCTGTAGGACTCGGGGCTGCAGATGTTGTTATACCCTTAGTAACTGATGAGATTTGGTTTAAAGTTTACGAAACCGTCGAAATTAGATTTGTAGGAAAAAACTTCGTTTCAGTATTGGAGGAAAAGATACAATTTTACATGTACTTGGAGAGCTTAAATGAAACACTGTTGCTTTTGAACGCGCTGTAGAATATACTGCCCTGGATTAAAATATCTTTCATGTGACGCTCGTTTTACTATTTCAAATATGGCTACAGAATTCGGTGGTATTGCTGGTGTATTTGAAGGTGATGAGATTACAGCTGCATTCACCTCATAAAAATTCAGCCTTATATTTATATTTCCTGATGCGGTTTATGTTGAAACTCAAATAATTGATTTATCCAAAGTTGATTCCCTTGTTGCATTGTATCCATCTCCAGACAATGTTGTTCCTGCCAAGACAGTAGAAGGAAAAAATTGGATGGTGTGTTTTTTGGCGCCTGTACAACAGCTGAAGAAGATTTAATTCTTGCTGCTTTGGTTTTAGAAGGTCTCAAAAAAGAATATAGATCTTCTATCGGTGGTAAAAGACGTGTTACGCCGGGTAGTTTACCAATTATTGCGATTTGTAATCGGAACACCCAGATGTTCTTATTGTATTACGTTGCAGATAAAGCTAATGAAGGTGAAATTTGGTTTAGTAGTCAAAACTGAAACTTTAGAAACAGGATGGTATGTATTTGTAAAGATCGGATAATATGATTATAATTTTTTATACTTATATAATTTAAAATTATGTTACATAGGGTAAAGGTGCTATAGGAAATTTAGCATCCACAGCTACAGTCGCTGCTTCATCCTTTGAAATGAAAATAAAGGACCCAAGAGAATTGATAGATCTTATAGATCCCGAAAAACATAAAGAATTTTTTGAACAGTGGTTAGACCAAGGTGCTTCATTTGTAATTTCAAAACCAAACCCCGCCCTAGCAGATCCCAATAATCCTTCATCCCTGGGTTCAGATCTTCCACCACCACCACCTTCATTTACCGGTTCAATTACTGGAAAGGTGCAGGTGTTTGAAGATAATGTAGTGACGGAGGGAGGGTGTATAGTTTAAGAGCCTATGCCCAGTTTACAGAATATGGGTCCTCTAGAATCATCAGAATATCAATATTGTACATATTTTATTTTCTTATTAGCGATCAATAATTTTTCTTTTAGTGGTGATTGTATGAAATTGTGAAAATTATAAGTTTATTTAGTGTATGACAAATATTGACGAAAAGATTCCATTAACAATGATCAATTATGGGAGAAAAGTTTATGGCATTGATAAGTTTACATTCCAGAAATTTCAGAAAAGCAACGAATATAACAATTGGAACAATGTATTGTTTAAAATTAATCATCAATATTATTTATTTTAGTTCATTTAACAAATAACGAATCTATCAATGAGATGTGAGGAAAAATAAATCAAAGTTACAATGTATTTTTGGAAGTAATTATTTATTTATTTAAAATCTTTGTAATATTATTTTAGTACATTAGTAAAAGGTACTGATATATATATTCACAGAAATTTGAATTTTATTAAATTGTAACATATACTAACATATAATAAGAAAAAAAATAAAGAAAATTACAAATGGTAACAAATAATATGTAGCATTGCAAAGTCTCTAAGCTCCAAAAATTCTTTGGAGAGCTCATTCACTTTGTTTTTGAGGATCTTATTTTTTTCCTCCAAATCGTTTACTTTTTGTTTCAATTTTTCAGCTTCGTTCTTTTTTTTCTTTCGGTATCTCAAAGCTATTAGTTTAATTCAATAAAATATTTTATTAATACAATATAAAATATGCATATTATCATATTAATTAAAATTAATATTAAAATTACCTGATTTTCTATCCGATTCCCGTTTTTTTTCACGTTTTATTTTCTCAGCCTCTTCACCTTCTCCATCTTCTTTATGACTTCTTTTTCTTGACCCCTCGCCTTCTTCTCCACCTTCATATTCTTCCCTATTTCTCTTTTGTAACATTAAAATTGAATAATAAACTTTGATTAATTGTGAGTGTTCAAAATTATTTTTACTATTGAAATTAATTATATGTTGAATAAAATATAGTATAATTATTGTCTGCTCACTTTTTTTGCTTGATTTTCGATTTCGTCATCACTTGCAGTATCTTGTATTGTGAGCTCATTCATAAAGGAGAAACTTTCGTTACAAAATGTTTGGTTTGGACTGAGAGATGAAAGTTCTATATGTTTGACACAAAAAGTTATAAGATTTATTCAACAAAAAAAATAGATAGATAAAATAATACTAATTATACCATTAAGCAAAAAGTGAGTGTTTTCCATTTTTAATAGGATTTGTAGAACTTTTATTTCGGTAAAAAATTTTTGATTTTAAAAATGAAGTGACTTTTATATATGATTTATTATTACATCATACTTTTAAAATTTCTGAGGTCATAGTTTTTTGAGGCAAGATAATGTGATCGTAACAAAGTATAACTTTTTGTCAGCCACTTTTTTTCTTTTTTGGTATCATCAATAAAAAAGTTTTCATGATTCAAAGATTGGTTTAGTGATTTGATTTGTTAGCCTTATCGTTAATTCATTAACCTGGGATTAGTTATTCGATTTTCTAGAATCATTTGATTTGGCCAATCATAATTAAAGAACAAAAAAATGGATTCTAAAATGTGTGAAACTTGCAAGTAAATTGATAATGAATAACGAAAAGAATAAATTTAATTGTTGTTTTATTTATATTTTGCATTTAACAAAAAAAAAAATACCCAAATCAATTATATTATCAAAATACAAATATTCTACTATTTTTTTGTTAGTGTTTGAATTTTAAGTAAATATATATTTTAATGAGAAATATTGTCAAATTTAAATATTTGTATGGAAAAAATTAAATTGAATAATGACGAATGTGCGGGATATATCTATGTTTTTTACCTTTTCGTTGTACAGTACATTATGAATTATTAAATTTAGTGACTAATCAATATTATATTATTACTACTATTTTATTTTGCAGATTTAATTTTTTTAAAAAAAAATGGTGTTTGTTTTTATTTTATACAATGGAAATTTAATTGAAATTTTTTGGATTATTCTTTTGTTAAAAAAACAAATGAATAATTGAAAGATTAGGCTATTCTCTTTTTTTATTTTATTTCTTGATGTTTTTATTATATTATGAATAATTATTGAAAAAAAATGTCAGAATACGATATTTTCAAAGATTTAAAATATAAATAAAAATTTGACATCAATTTTGATTATTTTTTGAAATTTTTTGTATGTTACAATAATTAATTTTAGATTTAACATTAAAAAACGTGATTCAATAATGGTACATCGTTGAAATATTAGATTTTAACACTTTTAGTATAGCTGAATTAATTGAATTTGTAAAAATGGGATGAAGAATTTATACGATATGCTTAATGTTCAGATTTTATAATGTCAAAAAAACTAATATGCTTAATATTAAATTAAATAAATTATATCAATCAAATAAATAGATCAAAATTACCTAAACAACATAGAAATAAATAAATTTATTATTATAAAACAAGGTCTCAAGAAAGAATGGTTCAAACCAATGATGCATACGAATATATAAGAACAATTAACTGATAGATTTAAAGATAAAGAAAATAGCGATGGTATAATTATTTATAATTTCGGTTACTTTCAAAAATTGTGCTCACTTTACGAATGATTTAATGCTAGATATGTTAAATAAGTTGAAAAAGATTTTCCAGACTTCGNATTTTTTGTATGTTACAATAATTAATTTTAGATTTAACATTAAAAAACGTGATTCAATAATGGTACATCGTTGAAATATTAGATTTTAACACTTTTAGTATAGCTGAATTAATTGAATTTGTAAAAATGGGATGAAGAATTTATACGATATGCTTAATGTTCAGATTTTATAATGTCAAAAAAACTAATATGCTTAATATTAAATTAAATAAATTATATCAATCAAATAAATAGATCAAAATTACCTAAACAACATAGAAATAAATAAATTTATTATTATAAAACAAGGTCTCAAGAAAGAATGGTTCAAACCAATGATGCATACGAATATATAAGAACAATTAACTGATAGATTTAAAGATAAAGAAAATAGCGATGGTATAATTATTTATAATTTCGGTTACTTTCAAAAATTGTGCTCACTTTACGAATGATTTAATGCTAGATATGTTAAATAAGTTGAAAAAGATTTTCCAGACTTCGATCACTTGTTTTTAACAAATTTATTTAGACAAAACATAATTGCCAATATTAATGAAAATTAATGTATATTGAGTTTGCCTATAAAATTTATATATCCAGAATTAATGTGATAAACTATCTAACATTCTTTATCTTATTTTAATAATAATTCTTTATTTTGACTTATACGCAAAATAATTCATTTTTGAAAAGAGAGAAATATAAAAGAAGAATAAATGTGGTTCTTAGCGATTTCATTGTGGATAATTATTCAATAAATAAAATAAACTAAAAACTCATTTGAATTTGTAATATCTATTTTTTTTTTTTTTGGTTTTCATTTATTTAATTTTTTTTTTCGCTATCTACTAATGATTATAATTTAATAAAATATAAATATATATAAAAGAAATCCTGCAAGCAGGGTACTGCATTTTTTACTGAGAGAGGCACCTCAGATATTTTTTTTGGGCAGAGTGATACAACTCTGATTCTCTATTATTTGGGCAGAGTGAGATAACACTGATTCTCTCTATTAATGGAGGGAGATGCTCCAACAGTATATGTAAGAGTATTCCTTAAATATGATAGATTATAGGGGTTTGTGTAATATTATGGGATGGATGATCATCAAGCCAATCACCTCGTCCATATATTGTCAAGTGTCTTGTCTACTATCTATCATTCATGTGATTTGCACATCAACATCATGAGAAGGAACACGTTCAAATCTAAATAAAATTCATAAAACATTTGGCATTTTTAGTNAAAAGAAGAATAAATGTGGTTCTTAGCGATTTCATTGTGGATAATTATTCAATAAATAAAATAAACTAAAAACTCATTTGAATTTGTAATATCTATTTTTTTTTTTTTTGGTTTTCATTTATTTAATTTTTTTTTTCGCTATCTACTAATGATTATAATTTAATAAAATATAAATATATATAAAAGAAATCCTGCAAGCAGGGTACTGCATTTTTTACTGAGAGAGGCACCTCAGATATTTTTTTTGGGCAGAGTGATACAACTCTGATTCTCTATTATTTGGGCAGAGTGAGATAACACTGATTCTCTCTATTAATGGAGGGAGATGCTCCAACAGTATATGTAAGAGTATTCCTTAAATATGATAGATTATAGGGGTTTGTGTAATATTATGGGATGGATGATCATCAAGCCAATCACCTCGTCCATATATTGTCAAGTGTCTTGTCTACTATCTATCATTCATGTGATTTGCACATCAACATCATGAGAAGGAACACGTTCAAATCTAAATAAAATTCATAAAACATTTGGCATTTTTAGTTAAAATTAATGAATAAATTGATATATATTAAATGTTTATTTTTATAATTATTAAATAATAGAAACTGAAATGTATAAGATGAAGCTTCATTAATAATTTTTCATCAAATGAAAGGATTTCTATGAAAATTTTAAAAGTAAATATTTAATCTATAATACAAATTCTATACTTTGAAAAATTTTATATTAAATTTTATAAGTATTTGTTTGATTTGTAGTTTTATATATTTATTCTTTAGCATGGATATGCATATTTATACTATTATTTACAAATATCTTTGTATTATTACACATGTATTCATACACAAAATGATTCTACAGATATGTAATAAATTTTAATAATATTAAATAAACGTATATCAATTTTTTTATTTTTTTTATTCTTCATCTCCAACATTAATATGGACACCACCACTACTATTAAATTACATTGAATATTACACAAAAAAAAGATTGTAAGAATTGAGTTTAATTTACAAAAATTCATAGTTTTATCTTTAAAGAATTCTAAATTAGTTCAAGCCAGAATAATTAACTAATAGATTCAAAGGTAAAGATATTAACTGATAGATTCAAAGTAAGGACATTAGAATAGAAAATAGTGTTGGTATAATTATTTGTAATCTCTTAATCATTTTCAGAATTTTTGCTCACTTTATAAAATGATTTAAATAATGAAACATGATAAAATATGTTGGAAAAGACTTTTCCTTAATTCACTTGTTTTTAATAAATCCATTTCAGACAACACACCATTACTAATATGTATATTTATCGATAATGATCTATCATCATCACTCTTTTATCATCACAAAACAGTTAAAAACAAAAATGATGCATAATTTACCCAATTTAAATAATACATATTAATAAAATAAAAATATTACAAATTATTGTACCTATTTTATCTTTGATTGAGTGCACCAAATTTTTAAACATTCTGACTAGTTCAATTAAAGAAACATCACACTTTGTTAATTAATTAATGAACTAACCTTTGCTCTTAATTCTATAAATTGACAACAAAAATGAATCGTCCACTAACCATTTTTAATTTATTTAATAGAATAGAATATCAAGCTTTCTTGGATCGGAAATGTTATCAATATTTTTTGGCTGTCCTGAACGTTGCAAGGACCAAGTTGTTTTTATGGAATTATAAGTTTCCTTATAAATGAATTTAAACTTGTGACACTTTTGTTCATCTTTTAGTAATTCATTTTGAATCCTTTGAGTACGAAACTATACTCTTTTGATTCGATATTAAATAATTTTTAAGAATCCTGAACAGAATGATAAGACATTGAAATTATTGATCCAATTTGCCAGATCCCAGTACAGTATTGTAGGATCTAATAAAAATGGATGATGATGCTAAAATGTATATGTATATAATATGATTGGGGATAAAATTACTACAGATTATATTATATTATAGAAATAATAATATTGATATATCAAAAAATAATTGAAAAAACTTACTTTCACTCAAAAACCCAGTTTAAGTCTTAATTCGTGATTTATGATAAAAGGAAAGACTACATGTAAGAATCATAATCCCATTCTGGAATAAAAATATCACAAGAACTATCTTAAAAGTTTCTCTATTAATATCATAAAAAGCAATGTTCCAATCTAAACATATTTTTTGTTTCAAATGACAGCATCAATGGTAAACCCTTTTTCAACGAATAAAAATAAATTTTTATATATAATTGGGAAAATTTGCCGAAATCCAATATATACATCCTTTCCGTTTCCAGCAAATTAAGTATCTTTTCATCATTTCCAATCTTAAATCTGCTCAATTGATCAATCGGAATTAAATCTTATTTGATATGTTTTTCTGAAAAAAAAAATTGCAATCTGTGTAATACTATAATAATTATTATTATTAATATTGAAATTGTTTGAAAAGTATTATTGTTATTAGGAAATAAATGTTGCAATCATTACAGTTGTTGTTACAGTTGATGATGGTGGTAATGATAGTTTTTTTGTTTTTAATCCTGATAATTTAAATTACTTTTTCTTCGAAAATGAGGTCATTAATTGCAACAGTAGCAGAGTTGACTTAATCACCATCAGATTATTTCGTCAAATTCTTGATTTTTTATTCTTCTATTTTTCTTTTATAATTAATTTTAAAAACCATTATCATATAATTGATGATATGATTTAATGAAATTTATGAGGAAGATAATAATTCATTTTCTTTGTTGATCTAAAATTTTTCAATTGACAATACAAAAAGTACGAATATATAAAATTATTCGTATGCATTTTGTATACGCGTGCAGATTTTGGGTTTTTTTTTATATTTTTGTTGCTTTCATTAAAATGCCATATAAAATAATGATAATGATATTTCTTAAAACTTCACAATAAAATTCATTATAAAATACTTAAAAACATTAAAGTGACAGATCTTACTTTTGATTAAAATTTTCAAACTTTTAATTAATTAAAACAATGCTAAAATCACTTCTGACTTTCTTTTCGAACAGAATGAACAGAATAACAGCAAAATCTTAAAAAATCTCACAAACTGATAAACAATCGAATGAGTAAATCACCAGAATCAAAATTTATACTCATGAAAATATATTAATAAAAATAAAATTAGCAATACTTTTCGAGACTTTATTAGTAACAATCAAATGCGTAACATTTATAATAATCTCATATGACCAACACCATTAATCGACCAATCATTTTTCATAATTAAGAATAGTGTTATATGTGCGTGAAATCATTGCATTATATCAGATCTATCAAAAGGCTAGAACATTCTTTTATTATGAGTCATGATAAAAAAAAAATATCTTCTCATCATTCAATTTTCTTTCTTTTTTCCATATACCATCCGAATAAATTTTTGTAATAATTATTATAATTCTTTCTGTAAAATAATTAAATAATTAAATACTAATTTTGAATATTCCATATTTTTTTTTAATTCAGAAATTTTGTATAAAAAAAGATGAAACGACAAATATCTGAAGAATTTGAAGTTCTTCAAAAGAGAAAAATTATTAAGAGATCTAAGAATATTCAAGAAGGAATAAATGAGGAGAAGAGAAGGGTGGTCAATAAAGCTACCGAAATTCTTCAGGTAAATTTATTATAATAATTATAATTGTTTTGCTGTTATTTTATGTTAAATAAAAGATAAGAAATTTATTAATTTACTTTATTTAAAGCCTTTATTTAATTCGAGGCAAAATAAAGTGACCTTTTATATGCCACCTCCAATTTCGGAAGTTCGCATTAAGAAAAGACGATTTGGAGAATCCGAAGTTCCTCAGAAGAGAATTATCATTAAGAGATCTAAAGAAGTCCAAAAAAGAATAAATGAGGAAAAAAGAAGTGCGGTGGAAAAGGCTAATAAAATTCTTTGGGTAATTGTTTGTACAATATAATTATAATTGTTTTATTGTTATTTTATGTTATGTTAACAAAGATAGGAAATTTATAAATTTACTTTATTTTAAAGCCTTTATTTAATTCAAGGCAAAATAAAGTGACCTTTGATATGCCACCGCAAATTTCGGAAGTTCTCATTAAGAAAAGGAAAGGAGAAAAAGGTAAAGGCGTAGATGTGAATGAGAAAATAAAGGAGTCAAAGGAAAAGGTCTTGGAAAAAGTTGATAAAATTATTCGAGTAAGTAAATATATAATTTATTTAATCACTATCATAGTTAAAAAAAATGCAGTAATTTATATTTATTTGCTTTTTTATAAGCCTCTGAAGGAAGTGATAGAAGTGATGAAAATGGTGGAGATAAAGATCCCACAAATTTCGGCAGTTCCTATTAAAAAGAGGAAGTGGGAGGAAAGAAACTGATCATAACGAATACTGAGTTAATTTTGTCACTGTGTAGACATTTTAATTTTATATTTTTTTTTTAATCTGCATTTAATTTTCATTTGAGATTTTTAATTTTTTAATTTTAGTTTATATTTCTTATATTTTCATTTATTTTCTCTTTATATGTTTTTTTTATACTTTCTAATATCAATATCAAATAAATATCATATAAATTTTAATCACTTACAAATACTAATTATAATCCTTTTATTACCAGTTACTGAGATTGTCATATTCTCGTTACTTTGATGTAATTATTTGTTACGACCTTTGACTTCGATGCTATCATTAATTGAGATTGTTATTTAATTTCGATTGTCCTCTCCCGAGCTCAATTTAGCCTTGTTATTCAATACCTGCATCTTCTTCAGCTTCATCAATCATCTTAATCCTTCAATAGAAACTTCGAAAATTTCTATGCTATTATGCAATCTGTCCAGTTTTTTAAATTCTAAAGTCAACATTGGGTTTAAGTAATTTAATTGTTTAGTTTCAGTTAATTTTGCTTTGAATTTAAGAATTAACTTATGGTAATTAAAATAATAAATAAAATTTCAGTAATAAAAATTACAAAATAAAATCAATTGGGGTTTAGCAATTAACAGTATATAAAAAGTTGCACAAAAACTCTATTAAAGATGATCAATCGAAGAAATGGAAATATATGATACTTAAAATCGATAATAAAATGATATATAATTAAGTTACTATAATTATAACGGCCAAGATTGATATAAATTATAATTATAAATATATATCAATTTGAGGGAAAATCGTCATCAATTGGACAATTTATTTCACTTCAAGAACTTTATATTGGATTGCATAAATCAATGATTTATTCTAAAATTCTCAAAATAGCCAATACAAATTTAAAAACAATTGTCTAAAATTATTAATAATATTTCTTGGAAATAAATCTAAAGCATTAAGCAGATTTAAATTTGTTAAAAAAAATCTTATTTGCAAAATCATTAAATTTCAAGACAACTTCAATAATAATAATAATTAAGTTAATTTAATCAAAGACCAGATACTTATGTAATTCTTTATATAAATGAATAATATCTCTTCGTATATCAATGAAAATTTACTCTCGTATTATTTTCATAAATGTTGTGGGTGTATTAATAAAAATACTTATTTTATAGTTCACTAAATTAATAACAACTGAAATTCATGAAAACACTATGACGTGAATTGTCAATTTCATTTTAAAAGTAAAAGAAAAATTAGAAAAATGTTTTAGGTAATGATATATTAATTATTCATAATTATTTTTTATTTGATTATTTATCTGATCGTGTGTGTAATATTCTTATATTCAATAAGTATTATTTCGAACAAATGCATGAAAGAACTTTTAAACTCTAATAAATAAATTTGTTTTTTTTCATTCAAATAAATGTATTAACTAAACCATTCAAGCTTTTATTTTTGCATACATCTTGAAGAAAGCAAAGGCCTGAATTAACTTATATAAATCATGTTTCTTATCATATTGACCATCTAATTGTTGAGAATCTACAAATTATTGGTCATTAATAAACAAAGGAACGGGCATGTAAATCATGATCACGTACCTACTCAAGATATATATGTATGTGTAATGATCCATAATCCCATAATATTTTTGGAAACGAATAACACATAATATAAATGATAAAAATAGATAAGCAGTATATTGCGGTTAGAAAGTAACCTGACCACCGGTGTATACGATGATTGGGCTAGCAATTAACTTGATAATCAGCTGCGCCTCTAGTTACACAACGATGATTTTATACAAAAAGGAATGTTTTCATTGATCGCGAATTTCGTTTACTTCAATAAATTGAGATTTCTTTTACTTCGCCACAAATCTGAAGTTAGTGACTAATAAAAATCGTTTACAAAACATTTTTTCAATATTAATTACTTTTTTATTATTTTAGGTACCTTCATTCTCATTCACAAACAAAAGTAGAGTACCTAGACATTAAGTAAAAGTTTTTTTTTACTTTTATTCTAATTTAATAAGACAAAGTCTTCGGATTTTTATGAATTATTTTAGATCCAAAGTTATATCCAAATCTAAAGGCAAGAATATGGAAATTACTTGATTTCATGTAATAGACTATATGAGGATTAGTTGTATAGTTTTATTGAATGATGTTTTAATTGAAAGGGATGGAAACAACAACAATAATATAAGTAGTAGCATTAATGATATGAAATATTGGAAAAATTGAGAATATTAGAAATATAGGAAATAGTGTAAGTAGTAATAGTAGTAATAATATTATTGGAAATATTGGAAATATCACAATTTATGAATGCTTTAATTTCATAATCAACTACTGATATTATTCAACCACATTATACAATAGATCGTGATTTATGTTTTATGGTTTGTACGAAACTAAATTGTTAAATTTTGTTGGAGATCAAAGGGTATCAACTAATTGACATATATTCCGAATCAGCAATTAACCTTAAACAAAAACAATCAATAATGGCAGAAGGTGAAGATGAAGATGGAATGATTGAAAAGTTTTCAGATTGAAGGACGAGGAGGATGAATTATTAATTCTAAAGATATTCCCGGAAAACCAGATTTGAGATATAGTTTACTTCATTCACTTATTCATAGACAATGCCCTTATCATTAGATTTTTGAATCTCTTATTTACCCATGATCACAATAAATGGAGTTAAAGAATTATTGAATTTTTACCTAATATCAATTCACGTTTAATGATGTGCCAACTAAATCTCATTCAAAATTTGGTATACTATTATTTCTTTTGGATTTATTGAACATCTCACAATATGTTCAATTCTAATTAGAAACTTCTTCAGGTTTTTTTTTCATGGTGAACAATTATTGTTGAATACGACAAAGTGAGTATTTTTATTTGTCCATTTTATTTCATTTATTTATTTATACTTAATATTTTAATTATTATTATTATTATTATTATACTTTCACCTTACACAAGTAATTCAATAATCCCGTCGCAAGATTATTTACCAGGAAATTTAGCTAGTTAATATAGACATGCAGAAACTCTATTTGAATTGTCAATGACATTTTTATTTAAGGATGAACATGTAATTTTCATTTTAATATTTGTATTTAATATAATATTTTTATTAGAAGCATCTATATTGTGCATCCTACTAAAATTAATACTATACATTTAAATTAAAGTCCTGAAGGTTATAATCCCGGACCTACACTGTAAGTATATAGTTAATGAGAATTTGTAATAATAATGATGATGATGGTGATGATTATAATGATAATTATTTTAATATTTAGACAGCAAGCAAATCTTCCTCTGTTCATAAAAGAATTATGTGAAAGAAAACAAAGTATAAAACTTCAACAATATTTATTTTTCAATCTTCGAAAGAATATGGAAGAAATACTTGAATTTCATATTCCATCCGAACCACTTAATTATTCGATGATCAGTTATTTGTATAATATCTCACAAAGAATTTAGAGATGGTATATTTAATTTGATTATTTTATTATTCATCATTGTATTTTATTTATCCATTATTATTTATTATTACTTAATTATTCATTATTATCTTATTATTATTCTTTATTTATTTATGTAGTCGCACTAATTATATAACTCTATTGCCAAGAAAATATAAAAGAGAAGTTTGCAATTGATAATTTTCAAAAAGCCGTAACTGATTTATCTTTCAGCTATTAATGCGTTAGTACAAGTAATTCTACCTTCACTTGCTTGGTTTCATTTTGCACCTCTTTCACGTAATGATGATGAGACAAAGCAGATGTCACAGCTAATCATGAGTGAGCTAAATTGAACAAAAGTCAGTAATCAATTAAAGAGATCTATACGAAACAAATTCCAAAGCTGATCATGAGGAAGCTAAATTAAAGAGATTGAAGGCAAAGTATAGATGCTAATTTGAAATTGTTAGACAAGCAGATGCTAAATCTCATTACGAAGAAGATAAATTGAATGATTTACAATCAATTAAAGAGATTGAAGGAGAAGTATAGATGATGATTCAATGTTTTGTACAAAGTTCATCATGAGGAAGCTAAATTGAATAATGGTTTACGATCAATTAGAGAGATCAAAAATAAAGTTAGATGCTGATTCAAAATTGTTAGGCAAAGCAGATGTTAAAGCTCATCACTAAATTGAGTGAAAGTTTTCTTAAGACAAAATTATATGTACATATATTTCTCTCTCTATATTTTTATTTAATTTTCCATTCCCAATACTTCATAAGAGTAAGAGAATATCTGGCTATGTGCATTTGGATAAATCGAGATTTTAAATAAAAGTATTTCATTTCGAAACAAACAACAGCCTTGAAATTGGTTGGCTACTTGTAAGTATGAAAATATTTATACCTTGGAAAAGTGTTAATCGAAAAAATGAAAAGATTTGATCATTTCCAAAAGATTTTTTTTAACGAAATCATTAAAAATATAATTATTCCTTGATGACTTTCAGTGAAACTATTTAAACTTTATGTATCAAGTAATTAAGCTAGAAATAGAGGAATAAGTAATTGATAGTAATTGCCAATGATATAATTATTGTTATTATAATTGTGTGGAAAATTCATTTATATATATATTACCATTTAATAAAGTATAAATAATGAGTTTTTCTTTTTCATTTGCTCAAAATAAAAAGTAAATATTTATAAAATTTTATTGATGATAGTAATATAAAAATATAAAAAATATAAGAAATGAAAAAAATAAAATAAAAAAAATCTAACACCACTCCCTTCTTTACAATCTCAAATATACATCATGCCAAAACTTCTTGAACTTCCTCCACCACTTCTCTCTTCTACTCTCCTTTGATTTAAATATTCGAACCTCATTTTCTCCCCATGTCACAACTTTCTTTCGCCTCACCAACACATCATTCTCGTTCAATGGGATCCAGAACTCTTGATCCCCTACTTTAAACAAGACCTCCTATAATATTATAAAATTATAATTAGAATAATCATATTATTATTATTACTATTAGATATTGATTATAAAAAAATATATAAAACTTACATTATTTCTAAGTTTTTCTAAAAAGAAGATCCGATCTTCAATAGATGGAAGCTTCATGATTTCATTGTAGTCTCGGTAGTTGAAGAACTCCTCTTCTTCAGGTTCTTCAACTACCGCTTTCTTTGATCTCCTTTCCCCTGCCAACCTCTCCTTTGCTCCTTTGATTTCTTTTCTTTCTCTCATAATGCGGACTGAAGTTTTAAAAATTGAAAAGTTAGTAATCAATACAAAAGTTTTTTATAAAGCATTACTAACAATATTAAATAAATTATATTTTACCAGGGGAAACTTCCAAAGTGATAGAATTCATTTTGTTCTTGTTTAATTTTAAATTTCAAAAATTTCGAAATCTAATAACAATATTTAATATTTATTAATAATCATCTATCAAATCTGATGTAATAATATTTTAATTAATAATCAATGATTTAATTATTACATCAGATTTGATGATCGAAAGTCATATTGACAGTATCCCATAGATTTTTCACCCATGTAGGGTTCTAGAATTTTATTTGCTCATAATTCAAGTGAACAGAATGATTCCACATGATAGGCTCATGTGAATTAAATATCAAGTGACAAATCCGTATTTATTTATTCTATTATTAGAATTTGAAGTTACATTAATTTTTTTATATTTTTAAATTTTAATTGCAATAGATTAAAAGACATCGAAAATTGGAAATTCATGGTAGTAGTAGTATTTTTAAATTCTCTAATCAAGGTAAAAATATTTAAATATTATGCACTTTTTTATTTTAGGTTATTTTATTTTTATAAACAATACATAATTATTTGTTCAAATTCACTCTATTATGAATTATTGAATATTGAAAATCGTTAGAAAATTTTAAAGAATGATAATAAATATATATACACATTTTATTATTATTGTATATAGATTCATGCAGTATAAATGTAATGTTTTAATACAATTACTAAATCAAGTAATAATATTATTCAATTCAAAGATAATTTATGACTAAAAGATAACGACATTATTATAATGAATTCGTCCTTAATTTTTGAAATACGATAAGAACATATCCCATTATCAACGCATTATTATATTACTAAAATTAATTTCATTTATAAAGTCTTATTATGTCTTTCTTTTTTTCTCCCTGGAAATCTTTTTTTCGAACACTTATATGTACTTTTTACATGTTTGTTCAATCTTTTGAATTGTATAGTTTAAGACAGTAATAATATGCATATATATTGTTATTTTCTTGATTAAGAACTAATTTTACCTTTATTCCTTATTTAATTTTTAAACATAACAAATTTAAAAATTTAGAAACATTTGTAATATCATTTTTTATTATTGTGACTGTTCAATTGATTAATGCATTTGCACAGCACACAATACAACACCCCCCCCCCAAAAGGTATCAATATAGCACAGTAAATACTTCGAATCAGTAGAATTTATTTCTCTTCATGAATCCGTTTTATTATCAATTTTAGAATATGATGACCTACAGATGCAAGAATTGGTATTTAGGATTATGTAATTACGTGGAAACCACACAGAAGTTCACTTTACCCGAGAAATAAGAAGAATTGTCTGATAAAAACTTTATACAGCAATTCTTACCACTTGTTCGTTACTTTCACGTTCAAATTCAGATGTTAACGATAAAATTAAACCATATAAGAAATTTCTCAATAAACAGTTATAGAACAACATCTTATACTGCCAGATTGACCAATAAAATCCATTATCCTTCCACCAAGGTTGCTTTTATAATCAACGTTAGCAATGATTTCACCATGGATTGATGAACAAACAATAAGTCATTCTCAAGAAATAATCCTTATGAATTTAAATTAATTCTTCGAGAAAGTAAAGACGGATTTTCTCCAAGAACTTTTTGAAATATTTGCCATGGGAATACTAGCACAATTGTGATATATATTAGAATAAATATCCTCGATAAAAATATTTGTTATCCTCATTATTATCATCATCTTTATTATTTATTGATTTGTTTATTATTTGTAATTTTTTTAAAAAATAAAACATTAAATAAACCTGCTAATTCTTCAATTCTACGTTTTTTTATGCTCCAAAAATTTTGAAAGTTGGTGATTTACCACATTTTGAAGTAGTCGAAACTGTAGTTGTGAAATTTGTAGAATTTTTCCAGATTGCGGATGTAGTTATTGTTGCGGTTGTCGCTGTTGGATATTATTATTATTATTATAATTTTTATTATTATCTTCATCTACTATTAATAATAAAATTGTATTATTGTTTAAATCCGACTCCTCACTTCTTTCGCTATAACTGTTAGCATTCAGCAGTTAACTTTTCTTAATGTAATGTTCAATATGCACATGTATATGTAACCTATTTAAAAGATTTACATTCCGGAGACAATCTTATTTATAATGAAAATGAATGAAAGAAATCAAAAATCTATCTTAATATTTGAAATGAAGAAACTGAACTACCAAAATATAAATCCATTGAATTACATAACACGATTAACTGAAATATAAATCTATTCGATCCACCAAACAATTACAGTGAACGCGGCCGCAAGAAAACCCAACAGCTGTCTATAAAGTCACTAAAGTAAGAAATCGATAAGAAATCAGTTTTGGAATATTGACTTATTTTTTAATAAATCTTACTCACAAGAAATTTATTTCATTCGTGCCCACTGAAGCTATTATCTTTATCCTCATCATTCCATTATTATCTTCATTCCGGATCCAAAAGTAACATTGACAAGTTTCTTGTATAACTTCTTGGTTTCTCAAATTCCATGGTCCCTCATTTGAGGATGCACTCTGAAACTTAAAAATAATAATATATATGTATATAGGAGAGAATCAAGAAAATTTCAGCATAGTCTAAATGTAAATGATATTCGTTGTATTTTAATGATAATACTTTGCAATAAATTTCTTTGCTATAATTATATTTATAATAACAAGTAAGAATTATAATTACTAATAAGCTTCGCTCGAAACTTTTGATAGAAAATGATAGTATATTGATGAAAATAAAATTTTTTTAAGACCCTTATTTATAAAGATTTTGAAGGCGAAATGATTACGTCAATAAATATTCTATGATAATATAAATAAATATACTAGGAAATGGCAAACCATTACAAGTCCGGAGCGTATAATATTGTGACATGTGATCGTTACGGTTTGATATTTTGCCTATTGCTGCATCAAAAACGCAACTTTGGTATCAACTTGCTCATCCATTAAATGTCCTACGCTACGCTCCGGACAATAAATAAATATCTACAGACTAACTATTTATAATAAATAATAAATAATATACATTAAACAACTAATATGAAAAATTTTTTGGAAAAATTTATTTATTGGTTTGATAATATCAATTTCAAAATAATTGTTGTAGAGTTATTTTTAAAGTTTCCTCGATAAAATAATTGTATATATTATTATTATTGATCTGATTGGTCATGTGGGTGGACAGACGAACAAAAGGCCACTAGTATGCCTGACTACGAAATGCAAGTCCGGAGCGTATAATATTGTGACATGTGATCGGTATCCAATAATTGTTATCTAAAATTGGTATTGTCGCACCAAAAAAATTATCAATATTAACTGTCCTACGCTACGCTCCGGACAAAAATGTAAGTCCTCTGCTATGCTCCGGACAAAAAAATAATGATTACATACTGCCACAAACAATTGAAATAACTTTTAATTTTTCAATATGCTGCAAAACAAAAAATTTCTATTATTCTTATTATTCTTCTTGATAAGTGATTTGTAATCCAGGTAATCTGATGCCAGTATTCAATTAGTACCCATGACAAATTAATTAATACAATTGATTTCATGACATCAGAATATCATATTATATATTCCCCTTTTTACTATTTTAGTTTCTTTGCATCAATGTTATTTTTTTTCTGTGCTTTCAAAAAATCATTGTAATAATTATGTCATTTATTATCTAGAATCGATCAACAGAAAAAAATTTTTTTTCATTTCAAAAACCCAATCCCCTTTTTTTCAATCTTTCAAAAAAAAATTTTTTCAAATTTCAAAATCTCTCGAAATCTCTCAAATAAAAGGAAACAACAATTAAAAATGTCTTCAAGTAAAAAATTCGTAAAAAATCATTTATCGGGTAATCATATATTTATTATTGTAGTCCCATATTATTATCACCTTTTATAAAACTTTTCGTATTAACTACTTTTTTTTTAAACCTATTTTATAACTCAAGTTCACGAAGAAAATAAAAGAAAGGAAAGGGATGAAAGAAGGTTAAGATTGAAAGAGGCGAGAAGATTGAAAGCGAAAGAAGTTAATGAAGAGTGGCGTCAGAGGTGTTGGATGGAAGACTATGAACATTATTTAGAGAATGATTTCAATTATAGAGATTACGACGAGATAATGAAGTTGCCCTTTCTTGAAGATAGAATTTTCTATCTTGATAAGTTGCTAAATAATGTAAGTAATATGAAATAATATATAATTGTTTATAATAGTAATGTATAATACTTATATTTATGTTTATAATATTATAGGAAATAAGACTTAAAGACTTAATTATCGAGGATCAAGTGACAGAAGGGGATGTGTCAGAAAGAAAAAAAGTTGTAACGTGGGGTGAGAATACCATATATGAATATAAGAAAAAAAGAACAAGAAGAGAGAAGTTGTGGGGATTTGTAAAGAAAGTATTTGCGAAGTTAGGAGAACGAAGAGTCTATTGAGAAGTTGAGAAGTCGAGAAGTTGGGAAGTTGAGAAGTTGGGAAGCTGAGAAGTTATATTTTATAAATATTTTTAATGACTTTAAATAAAATTATATTTGAATTTAAAAATTTTCATGCTTTCGTTTATATTGATTATTATCGTTGTTATTATTATTGAATTTCAAATTATTAAAGTTAATTATTATTAAAACTATTAAACGATCATTTTTTCAATAATTTACTTCTATAGTTTTCATTTCTCTTTTTCAAGTTCTTGTGAAATAAATGGCAAAGCGGGGCAGGTGTTGACATATCATACAACCATTGACATCAAAAAAGGAATTAACATCAACTTTACCAACAAGTATCAACTCTTCACTATCGATCTTATGTTAGCAAATAAATGGCATAGCGATAAAAGATATGCAATCAAAACCTGGTCGGAAATATCCTATATCTCTCGAGTTGACACTGACATGTTGGAGATTTCAAGATGCACATTACTGGAGCAAAATATTCATTTTGACTTGATTGCATAAAAAATTATCATCTTGCTGAATATCTGTTTGCCAAAAGAATTAGAAAGATGACCGCCTTTCTACCATCTCGGCTGAAACTGGATCTTAATTACGAACAAAAAATTGAAGCAAAAGTCATTGAACCTCCAATTGGATTTGAACACAATATTATTGTTTCTCACTATGCGAAAGAATATAAATTGTTCTAGTGGATTTTAAGATTTTATATTTTTGATTGATCATAGTTATTATAATATATAATGGGTGCATTAAATAAGTATCGGGTTATTAAGATGGTGAAGCAATAATAAAAGATCATAATATGAATAATTAGTTGAAAGTGATATAATATAATTAGATTTTATAATTATTTCATATCGGGAATGCACAATTTATATTTCCTTTAAAAAATTTTATATTTTCTTTGAAAATTTTATATTTCAATTTATTTCTTATTTCCTTTTGTAAATAAATCGATTTTTGAAAAAAAAAATATTTTTATTTTATTGTTAAGTTTTTTTTATATCTTATCATATTTCGTTTGGCAATTATCATTTTGTTCTTGTAACTTAATGGATTGTCAAACGAGATTAATTTAATATTTATTATAATTAGGTGTGTATGAAATATTACATAAGTGTATGGCATATGGAAAGGTGGGTGCGTGGGTGTGTGTAGGATAATAATATTTTATTTCAAATATATTAAATTTTTAATTAACTGATTTAAAATTAATCTCATTTTTAATAAGTAGACATCAATTAATAGATGAAAGAAAATTAATATGGAATGAATTAATTAATAGATTTTAAATTTTGAAAAACTTATGAATTGACTAATTGATGAATCTATATAATAAATTTAGTCTTTACTATTAATATCTTCATAATATTCCATATTGTATTCATTATACTATCTTTTGTTTTCTTTGATGTTTTATTATTTATTTTTTTTTATTTTTATTTTTTTTAGAAAATATATTTTGATTTATTAAAATGGTAATTAAAATAAAATAATATTTAATGAAAAACATCTTTATTTATGAAGTGAGAAATAGAATGGTATATTTATTTATTGTTATTTTCTGTGATCCTTTTTTGTGGTGATAAATTCTGTTATGGAAGTAATGGAAGTGGTGGAAGTGAAGATGATAATGATGGCGATTCTACATGATGAGGGTAAGAATCAGTTCTTATTTTTCAACTTCATACTTTTATTTTTTTTATTTTGAATACAAATGTATCCAAAACTTAAAATTATCATGGTAAAAAATAGCAATAAACCAATTAAGATCAAAAAGATAATAAAAAGTGAATTGATAATATCAAAAAAATTTTGAATTTGAATATTTGAAGATTCATTATAATAATAATGATTATCATTATTACTTATTACTAGAAAATGATAACTTTTTCTTACTACTAACTAACTACTAACTAACTCCCAACAACAGTCGTATTTATACTTTCTCTTTTGTTTGCACTTCATCCTTCATCCTTTGTACTTCATTCTTCATCCTCGTACGGTATCCTTCATCCTCGTACGGCATCCTTCATCCTTCATCCTCGTACAAAGATGACAATCACCTGAAAGTTCATCTAGTGTCACAAAAATATCATCCCCCGTGACTTTTCACCCGATTACCAGTTTGCTTCGCCACAATACAGAAAAGAAAAATGAGATAAATAATATTAATTCAACATCTATCGACTACCGGCACAACATCTAAAACCTTATTATCAAGTTTTGAAGTTTCGGAAGTTGACAGTAAAATTAATGCATTATCGAATATTATAAATAACTTTAAGTCAACACAAAAAGAATCATCTTATCAAGAGGAAAGCAAAAATGGTAGGTATATTAATAGTTATTTATTTATGATTATATATTTATAATATTATTAATTCTTTTTTTACTTCTTTTACTTAAAAAATTTGAAATAGAAATTAACGAAATATTTGATAAAATTCTTAATTGTGTTGAAAAGATGAAAAAATACCAAAAACAACAGCAAAAAATAAGTAACAATGTCAATGAAAGTAATTTCTATTATAGTAGGGGATGGAAATCAGAAAAAAAGTATCATTAACAATGTCAATGTTTATTAGTTCTTGTTTTATGTATTTTAATTTTTATAAGATACTTTGAACACTTTTCATATTTAATTCGTTGGAATCAGAATGTGAATACACAGAAATACAATACATGACCTTTAATTAAATAAAAAGAAAAATCTATATTTAATAATGTAATATCGTAATATAAAATATCGTTTATCATATAAATGTTGATGACGTATTCTAAATCATCAGCCCAATTTTAATACAAGTTTTGTTAAATAAGATTCATATCAAAATATATCACTATTGAAACAGGTCAGGGAACTTTATTAGCCTGATCTTTTTAATTAAAAAACAAATATTTTGCACTATATTGTATTTAAGATTAAGTTGTCCCATGAACTCTTGAATAATTGTTATAAACTTGATAGATTTTAAAGATCTTTATTTTTTTTGTATTAGTGACTTATAATTTGAAATATTTGTTTTAATTCAAAAAAAATAAGTTGGTACAACAAGAAATTGAAAAAAAGAATACAACTTTTATTTTGATCGAAATTTGTATTGAAGAATTTAAAAATGAAATAAAAAATAAGCAAGCAAATCCACAATTTTCACAATGATGACAATTTTATAGATTGAATTGAGGTGGCTAATTTCTTGACCAGTGCACAATTTGTTGTATATATATTCATTATAATTGTGAAAACCTTTCTTATTCAGCGATTTATGATCAATTTAAAAAACTTATCCAATTGATCATCGAGTTATATTCATAAAGTATCAAAAGTAATTCATATACATTTTAAGTATGAAATAGAATAAATTAGGTAACAATTGATACAGGCAACTATTAATATTTTAATGAGCCAAGTAGATTGATTATAAGGCTTTTCCAAAATAGTTGTTTGGCAATGAGTTTATTCTCATCATAGAAGGACTTGGTAACAATTTAATTGCTTAAATGAAATTTTTAAAATTGACCTGAAACTATTAGGTACTATTTCGCTGCAAAGTTCTTTTATGTATTTGTTCAAAAATAATAATCTTATTGACTATAGGAAAATTGCAGATAAAATAATTAGATAAAAAATAATTAATAATAATTATCTAGACCATTCGAACTTTCATCTTTGTATACATCTAGGAAAATGGTAAAGGCCAGGAATTGATTTACATAAATTGTGTTATTATTATTATCTACGGATTATTGGAAAAGGCATATTTTAATCAGCTCGGCGATCAAGTATCTGCTCGTGATACAAGTATATCATATACATATAAGTGGTGATCCACAATCCCATAAAAATTTTTGAAACGTATAATATGTAATATAAATAGATAATCAGAACATTACCAGTACCAGCATCGTCAGAGTGTGAAAAACTCGAGTAAGTAACACGACCAGCGCTTACAATGATTGGGCTAGCAATTATTAGGGCGATGAAGAGCCTTACCTGATAATCAGCTACGCCTCTAGTTTCGCTACGATGAAGTTTCTTTTATACAAAAAAGAAATTTTTCATATTTCTTTTATTTTGCCACTAATGCAGCATGAAACTTTTCACATCTTGTTGAATTAAAATTTGTTTGTGAATACTTTTTTAAATATGATTTTTATATCTTTGGGCTCTTTTCTATTATATATGTAGGTAGAAATTTCTTTTTTTTTAAAAAAAAAAATCAATCAATAAATAAATTTATATTTCGATTTCAGGCAAAAATATATGGAATTAAGTATAGGCATCAATTAACGCACGGCCTCGAGCTTCGTATAACAACTTTGTAATATTTTTTTGAGTAGTGAAAAGAAAATCGTTAATAATTCAAGTCACGAAATTATTATTTTGATACTTCTGTTACATATTTTATTATGCTCATATTTGATTGAAAATAAAAACTTTGCCAATAATTATTCTTTCAATATATTCTTTTTTTTTTTTTAATATTAGTTTATATATTTAAAAAGAATTTTCATTTCACATTTCTATATTCTGCATTTAGCATATATAAACAATTTTCAAAGAGAATTATTCTTTGCTAAGCCATTATTCATCTTTGTATATGGAGTATTTATTATTTTTTTTTATTATTCTTATTATTTTTTATTTTCAACTGTTTGTTCCATTCTACTTGTTTTTTGATCAATTAAACATTACATTTAATCATTAAATTAATTAGTTCAAGTTACCGTTTTGATAATTAATCTTTATATAGCACTAATATGCTTTTTATTTTTTTTGTAATATATCTTAAAACTATACAATCATGCTTTTTATAAATACATTCCATTGTTATCTATCAATAACAAGATTTGTTAATCCATAATTTATTAGATCAAATTTTAAAAATATTTATTATGGCAACCAGAGATAAAAATCAAATTATGATGTATAGTAAATAAATTCTATAAATGATTTGTTTATTGGGATCAAGGAATCTTGTTAATTACTGTATTAAAACATAAAATTATAATAAAGTTGGAATCATTATTTATTTTTTATTGTTGTTTCTGTCTTTTGTAAAATAAATTATTATTATTTTATTAGATCGGAAGTATTGGATGCACGTGGATAATGAAATTCTAATCTCAGAAGTTGTTCTGATTGTATTCTTTGGTTACGGAAAAGTATTGGATACATGTGGATAATGAAATTCTAATCTCGGAAGTTGTTCTTGATTGTATTCTTTGGCTGTGGAAATTCATTTTGAAACCCACATAAAAAATTCTTCACTCTATGATTACCAAATTGTACTTGAGTACCACTTATCTGGATCAAAACGAGAACTATCCAAATGAACCAAGATAAGCATTCAATAAACATCGATCAATTGGTAAATTTAACAATGATAATTATTTTGATCACATAATGTAATAATTAAAAATTCAAATTATAGATTATAGACTTTAACACTTTAATTATCGACCAATTCTAGCAATTGAAAATTCTTTGAAGATTCTTTGCAAATATTAATATTTATTTATAATAATAAAATATAGAAAAAAGTAAAAAAAAATTATGAGAAAAATAAGAAAAAAAATTAAAGAATTTTTTTTAAAAAATTTGTAAACTCCTCTTAAATGCGAGCTCGAATTCTTGTTGAAGTTGTACTGCATCTAAATAGACAAATGAACAATATCAAAAAAAATTCTATAATACAAATAAATACAGCATTAAATTTTTATAAAAAAAGATATTATATACTTAGAGGAGGAGGAGGAGGAAGAGTAAGGTCCTTCCATTCCGTTTGGCAATATACACAAGTGACCTTTTTTACGAAAATTAAATAAATTAAAAAATAAATAAATAAATAAATAAATTTAAAAAGAATTAAAATTTTTAATTATTATTATTATTTTTACCTCTGGCTTTCTTTGTTTCCAAAGATTAAAACACTCCTCGTGTATATTGTTTCCACATCTGCTTTGGCACCAAACCAACTTTTCTTTTTTATTCATAAGTTCAAGGCTAATTTTGTAATATTATAGATTAGATTGATTCAATTCGATAAATCAATTTGATATATTTAAAGATAAAACATACCAGATTGGACATTTGCCATCAATTGGTTTACGCTTATTTTTTTTTATCAATTGAATTTGGTCTTTAAGTTGTTCAACAAAACTTTTGCTTGGCTACTTATCAGGAAAATAAATAAATTAATTAATAGTTTTTTGAAAAATAATTGCAATCTATACATATTAATATTGAGTAAATTTTTTATACCAAAATAATTCTAGGAGACCTATTGAAAATTGATTTCAATTCATTTGTCAGTAATGCTTTCTGATAAATAAGTTTACTGTTCGAATCAACTTTCAATGCTTTTAGGAATACGAAGAGCTAATATAGATATAAATAAATATTATTATTAATATATGAGAAGAAATAAAGATTATCAATAATTTAAATTTTTTGCTTACAATATGTTTACAAATATAAAAATTATGGTTAACAATTTAAAATCAAAATTTCACAAGATTTTTTGTCACATGTAATTAGTAAAAAAATTAAATTAACCTTTTCGGAAATCTGGGCAGGAACATGATAGAATATTTGAAATAATGATTGTGTAAACCTAAAGTAAAGTGAAGTTATAATTTATGTCAGTGGCAAAAACTCCATTACACACGACTAATGTATTCTACGTACACTTCCAGCTGGTCCCAAAATCATGTATTCTCTTTTTGTCGAATTGATTTCTTTACAATCAATTAAATATATATACTCGGTCATTGCTCGTTCCATTCTTAATCTAGTGTACTGCGATAGATTAAAATAAAAAAAAATGTATATATTAGACATATATATACAACTCTAGTTTAAATTAAACTACATAATTAATACTAACTTTATTGCAAACATGTTTATATGGCGCTAATCTTGTCTCCTCTCTTTCATCAGCCTTTCCTTTCCTTCTTTCATTCTTTGCTACTTTCTTTTTTCT
The DNA here is from genome assembly GCA_003547095.1 of Diversispora epigaea. Lineage (NCBI taxonomy): Eukaryota > Fungi > Glomeromycota > Glomeromycetes > Diversisporales > Diversisporaceae > Diversispora > Diversispora epigaea. The sequence goes on along the minus strand of PQFF01000234.1, from coordinate 97,440 downwards.
AGATGTTTGTACATCTTTTTCATTGTCGTTATCACTGGTGATCTCGTCAACTTTTCTTTTGAAATTGTTCATCTTAATATAGTAGAAAATATGGTAGAAAATAATGTCAATTGAAATAAGATTATTAACATAAGTGAAAGTTTTAGTAATAGAACTAAAATATTAAATAAATATTGATAAGGATAAATTATCAATAAAGAAAATATTATTTTCTCTGATCACGTGATCGAAGTAAGAGAATACATATAATTCAATAGTTTCGTTTTGAACATAAAGAAATATTATATAAACGGTGAAAATAACAATGAAAAACAAATATTCAAGGAAGTAAGCAACCAAAAACGTAAGAAGGGAGACAAAAATGCCATTTAAAATTTTTGAAATCTTGAGTTTCACTCAAAGAAAAATAACATAAACCCTTGCTTCTGATTCCAAAAGTACTCCCTTTGTACTATTTTTGCAAGAAATATCATATAAATGACAATTATAATCAAAAAAATAAAAAATTTTCTTACTTTTTAATATTCTCTGCAAGATTGGGATGGATGTGGATGAAAGAAAGGATTCGAATTACAAATATCAGGGTGAGGTGATACGTAACATGATAATAATCGTAAATCACATGCTATAAATCATGATTATCAATTTTTAAGATGTGCTGTAGAATCCGTAATAACATAGATGTGATCGATTTTTCCTTGACAGTCATTATTTTTATTTTTAATTTTCTCATTAATTTGTTTCACGTTTCAATTATATTTACAAAATAATAATTTTTTTTTTTTTGATCAATAAAAAAAATATAATCATCTGAATCTGAAAAGAAATTTAAAAAGGTTGTACAACCCATTGCGTATTAAAATGTTCATAATAAAAAGTAGGTTAATTTATTAATATTAATGATAATAATTATACAATTACAATTACATTCCATCTTCATAGATGGGATTAAAAATGTTATTTCAAGAGATAGTTATTAGTTGACAAAGGATATTATCAATATACATTGTTATAGTCATTATGGTTTTATTTTGAATAAAAATTCACTAATTTTGAAAAATTATTATCATTTTTATTTTAGATAATTGATGATATAATTAATTTGATAGAAAAGACTATATGCATGGTTTATTTAAATGATTAAATTAATTTAAATAAAAGCTAAACCCAATAATTTTAATAATCAAATAAATTAATTGAATAAAAAAATATAAAAAATTAAAAAATAAAAAAGCTGAAAAGACAATTATCTATCAGTGTATAATCACTTCAGAATTCATTTTATTTGGGTTATATTGAATAAAATTCTTGTTTGTTTCATTTGTTACAGCTTCAACATATAGCAGGATCATAATATATGATAATATGCATATCTATCGAAGAAATATTTTTTTTCTAATATTAATAAAATAAAGGACTATACTGTAAACATACAGCAATAATCTTGACACATTGGAAAAATTTAAAGAATTACATGTAAATTTTTAGAATTATTATTATTAGATGGATAGATTAAATGAAAGTATTAATTTTATTTTAAAAAATTTGTTTATATTTTAGTAAATAAAATAATTGTTCCATGTGTATAATGGAAGAATTACAATTATAAAGAATATACCTTTATTCATTTTAATTATAATTTTGATCGGGAAATTAATTTAATAAATGATAAATTTGATTGGATTTTTATTTAGATTATGATCACGTTTATTAAAAGGTTTCACTGACAATGATTGGTTTTTCAGTTAATCTATAAGTTTTATCTAATAATGGTTTTATTTAAAGTTTCTTTGATTTATTAATTAATCAAATATTCAGCTCGGCAGAATTCTATTAATTGAATTATTTATTGTTTCATATTTGTTTATGTAGATTCTGCGGATTACAACACCATAAAGGATTTTTTAATTGATTATTTAATCAATTCATTAATAATTTTTTTCACGTATTGTTTCATATTTAATAAAATTTCAATATAAGTTTCATAGAATCATTAATTGATTTGTTAATTGATTCTTTAATTGATTGATCTGGTTATTAATTATTATTGTAATTATTATTTTTATTTATTGTTCATAAATTGATAAGAAAATCAGACTAGAAAATGGATTTAGTTATAATTATTTGGGAATATTTTATTATAATTATTACAATATATTCAAGGGTAATATAAAAAGAATAATTTCGATTACTATTCTGACTCGTTAATTCCTTTTGTTAAGTCACATGTTACACTAATTAAATATTATTAAATCAAGATCTCTTCGCATTCTTTGAGTTTTGGTAGTGATATTTATCATTTATTGGGATTTCATATTATACAAAATCAGAATAAATATATACTCATTACCATTTTATATTTATGATTTAAGCTTCAATTTTGCAAATTGTGAATGCAATAGCAAGTTATAATCAATAATTTAATCTCGCTTAATAATTACGATTTGTAATACAAGAATTGGAAACAATAAATAACATAAGCAATATACACATTATTTATTTATTTATAATTAGTTTAAAAAATTACTAAAATTGCTAAATTTTAATTATGTAGAATAAAATTTCTGATTAACAAATATAATTAAGAAATATCTTTCATAATTACTATCTCCAAAATCAAAGTAAATTACCTTTTACATCATTTCTATAAGATGTTATTTACCATTATCATCAGAATTGAGCGATGAAGATAATGATGCGAAGCGGATAGATATGGGTGGCAATGTTAATTCATGAAACCTTCTTTTAAGTTCTTCCAAATCTGATACGACTTCTAAGGCACGTTCATGCAAAATGACCTTATCTTCGATTATGGAAATACATTATACATCTATCAATAATTCTAATAAAATATAAATTAAATAATTACCATTAATAGTTCTTCTTCTGTTCCATGAGGTTATTATCAATATTTTCCTCTACTACACCTAATTTTTTGCCTATATCTTTAGTTTTTTTTTTTTTTTTTAATTTATAAAGGTTCTCATTTCATTGTATTCATCATTTCCATCATATTTATTTCCTTTTCTATGAAAATTATTTTTTAGGACATCTGAATAACCNAAAAAATTACTAAAATTGCTAAATTTTAATTATGTAGAATAAAATTTCTGATTAACAAATATAATTAAGAAATATCTTTCATAATTACTATCTCCAAAATCAAAGTAAATTACCTTTTACATCATTTCTATAAGATGTTATTTACCATTATCATCAGAATTGAGCGATGAAGATAATGATGCGAAGCGGATAGATATGGGTGGCAATGTTAATTCATGAAACCTTCTTTTAAGTTCTTCCAAATCTGATACGACTTCTAAGGCACGTTCATGCAAAATGACCTTATCTTCGATTATGGAAATACATTATACATCTATCAATAATTCTAATAAAATATAAATTAAATAATTACCATTAATAGTTCTTCTTCTGTTCCATGAGGTTATTATCAATATTTTCCTCTACTACACCTAATTTTTTGCCTATATCTTTAGTTTTTTTTTTTTTTTTTAATTTATAAAGGTTCTCATTTCATTGTATTCATCATTTCCATCATATTTATTTCCTTTTCTATGAAAATTATTTTTTAGGACATCTGAATAACCCATTCCCAATTCTACCCGATTTGTAAAGTTTTAGTTTTTTGTTTTTATATAAGTGAATCCACTTAAATAATGCCTGATTTTTTAGATCTTCAAAATATGTAAATGCTAATGACCACATACCTCTTGCGGATATAATGCACAATTATTCTTTTTCAATTTTATGTTTTTGAATTCAATTTCTCACGGAAATATTTCAAAATTCAATTCATTTTCTTATTAGAATTTTTACTTTGTTGAAATATAAGCAATAGTAATTCACTTACATAATAAAAATTATCTGCAACTTTTTGACAAGCTAAAAACAAACATACAAAACAAAGTGAAATAAAAATATAATTAAATTTATTATTTTTTGATAACAATAAAATAAATAAGTTGTATTAAAACAAGAGTACCGGGAATAATATTTTTTTTCGTGTGGGCAATGATTTGGGTTCTGATCCAAGCTTCGGCAATGAAAAGAACATACCTTCCTATCTCTATATCAACTAAATAGTGTTGCTCGAAATTATTTGACCCAATTTATATCCATTTGTCAATTACACTTTCCAATAAATGATTTAATGTAGTGTAAGGGGTGAAGCGTAAAAAATGCGGAATAATTCAATAATAAATAATAATAAAAGGAATGATAAAAATATGGATAAAAAAATTGGATCCATGTAGGAATCGAACCTACTAAAGAATAATGAAACATTAGACTTTAAACCATTTGGAACCTTTTTTTAGCGTAGAAGAACTTTAAAGAAACTACGATATGGTTAGAGGCCATACTAACCCCAGAAGACTTTATATATAAAAAGAATAATGAGGAATTTTATAAAGAGTTGTGAGTATGTTTTTATTAAGCGTCAGTTATTTTGGAGAAGGGATTGCACAAGTGGAATTCGTCCGTGAAAAGCATGATAAAAAATAACATATATATAAAGTCAACTGTGCAGCGTTTATTCTTGTGAGGAAAAGCTGCTTAAAACCGCTGGGAAGTGAGTAGATCAAGAGGTAAAGAGTGAACGTTTACAACTGGATGGTTACTGCCAAATTAGTTCGAGCTCCAGTGCAAAGACCGGTCTAACCAGCACCTAGATTTTTATCCCAAATCAAGGTTTGATCCTACACGGCGGAAACCCGAGTAATTTGCCTCCCAGCCCCTGGTCATTGTAGGAATCGAACCTACTGAACAAAATGAAGTTCAAACCATTATGACCTTTTTGATGTAAAAATTATATTCTCTAAATGTTTCTACATATAAGAAGAAAGAAAAATTCTCATGAGAAAAAAAAAAACCATGTCATTTTTTTTGAAATAAAAATTATAAACCTTTTATTCACCAAATCTACCAATTGAAAATCTCAAAGCCCATGTGAAAAAGTAGCTAGACGAAATATAAATTATTGCAAAAAGTAGTAAATAACTATATTACAAAGCGGCTAGACAAAAAATACAAGTGAAAACCATACCGAACAATTAAGAAAAAGATAGTTAATAATAAAAGTTAGTGAGAATTCATTTGACAGAGTATCAGATAAGAAAACACAGCAAAAACAATGGATTAACTTATAATCAAAGTTAGCAAGAACCACCAATGAAAATGAATAACAGTAAAATGTCTAAAAGAAAGATGACAGTCAGTACAAAGGAACATTAAAAAAGGTTGCAAAAAATGAAAGAAATAAAATAAACAAGCGTATAAATAAGAGTTTACAAAAAAGAAACAGTTACATTCAAGACAAGAGAATAAAATTCGTTTTCTTTATTTTCATGAGCGTGAGAAGAAGTGGAAGAGGTGAGGTTAAGAAAGTGAAAAAAATTTCTCGACCAATTATATAATTTCCGATTAATAATTATTAATGTTGATAATTTTAGATCTTTGCACGTGAATGATAATGATCATTTCTGACGTCTAATATTCTAGAACTCAAATTATAAATTCTCTCTCTTCACATGATAATAAATAATTATAATAACGATTATGTATAATTATTAAATTATTATGCAAATGATAATTTGTAAATGGTATGGTAATTAGAATAATTAATTGATAAAATAAATATGTTTTACTTTAAATGATTTAAAGTATTGAATTAATTATTCATGATATTAATTGAAATCACTCACTTTGATTTTATATTTACTTTAGAAAAGAAAACTTATTTTATTCTTCTTCGTAGGCTGCTATGGAATTGAGAATATACTGTATTTTATAAAATTTATTTAACAATATATTGTACTCCTAATAAATTTTTAATTTATGATTATCACATTCATCATTTGCTGTTTATTGTTGTTGGACACATTGGATATCATCAAGGAATTCTCACTTTGAAGAAAATTTACATCCATTTAGTCATTATTTTCATCTTCATAATCACTGTTATTATTGTTCATCATCCTCACCACCATCATCATCATCAATATCTTCTTCATTATTATCGAAAATAAAATTTAAAAATTCGTCCATATCATTATTATAATTATTATACAGTTGTTATAAATAATGATAGGACTTTTTGACATTTGTATAAGAAACAATCCCAAATTTTGTAATTTAGACCACTGCACAATAATTTTCGTCCAATCACATTTTTATTAATTAAAACAAAAAGACAACTAATTCTATGTTAATTCTCGAAAAAAGATATAAAATGAAAAATATAATCAAAAATAATAAAAGAATTAAAATATACTAAAAAAAAATCCGTAATAATAATAAAAAAAAATTTCACGTGTAAAAGTACTTTAAAATTACTTCAAGTGAAAGAAGCCTTATTTACCCCAGATGTGAATTATTTTGAGCTGGAGTTATTACATCCATCTCTTATAGCTTTATATAAAGTATTGGCTGCATTGGAATTTGATAGCTAAAATACAATAAAATGCAATAAAATATTGAGGGTGCACGAATTCCACATGAGATGTGCACGGGATTTCAAAATGTTGCAAAGGTCACGGGAGATGACATTGAGATGACAGTGTAACCGGATGAGTGTGTTACCATCTAGATGACAGATTATTCATCTTTGTACGAAGTATTTCATCCTTGTGTGTCATCTTTAAAAATAGAAAAGAACGTGTTTAGACGCGACAACACAGGATGAAGGAAAATAAGTTCGAAAGTGTATAAAATAGACTGGTAATTTAGGATGTGAAAAGGATCAGCTCATTTTTTTAATTTTATGATTTTTAATTTCTTTTGGCATATTCCGAATAATTACGAAAATCTTTTGCTTAATTTGTAATAATAAAAATAATAATCTTTTGGTACGCATTTTATAATAAAATTAAATAATAAAGATAGGAACATATTGTTTTGATTTAGCAGCAGAGATAAGACACGCCAAAGTAGTGATATATTTTTGTTGTTACATCTTTGCAATAAGTTTAAAAGTTTCGATATACACCGTAATAATTTGATACGTTTTTAATATTTTTATTTCGTGATAACGGTAATATTGGTGAGAAACGGTTAACAGCCCGTAATACCTCTATTACTAATTTTGTAATTTCTTGAATAAAGTTACTGAATAAAGTCTGAAGCTAAGATTCGGAAGTTTGCGTAGTGAGCTGTAAAAAGATACTTTTACTCCACTTACTCACGTACCTTCAGATCGCACCTGTGTGTACTGTGTTAAGAGTTTATTTTATATATCTATTCGTTGCGAGTAGGCAAGTGACTGCTTGATCCTACTGGCGGATAGTGGGCGTTACGAAATATTGCGTACAAGAGTACGTTGAGTTAGTACGAAAAGGGGTGTGACGAGAGTTCGATTTAGTGGGACTGATTGACGTAACTTTACTCCTTGTTCTGAGCAGACCGCCACAGTATATTTTTAGAATTGTCGGAAGATTCCGAAATTTTTTTTTAGAAATTTTCTTGACTTCATCAGTTCAATTCTCAAGTTACCTTGTACTCGGAAACTATTTAAGAAATTAGAAAGTTTTACTTCAATGATTAGAAATCATGAAATTTGTCCATTATATGAATCATTAAAATCAACTTTGGAAACTCAAAATCGAATTATTTAAGAATTTTTTTTGTCAAACACTATTATTTTACAAATATATATTCTGTATTATTCATTATTTTTTTTTATAATATCATAATATTTACTTTATTTATTATATGGTTTCGTTATTCATATAACTGTGCTCAATAATTCTGTTAAAATTTGACTGAAGTTTATGTTAATTATTGTTTATCAATGATTGTGCTTATTGAAAATTCTAAAAGTATACATTATCAAAAATATCAGAATAAGTTATTATATTATTTTTATAGTTAGATCCTCATAATTATTTTGTTGTTGTAATCCTTTTGTTAAGATTAGATCATTTTTGATAAAATAATTTATAAAAATATAAAAATGATTTTTATTTTTCATTTATCAACAATAAATTTAAAATTTTTAAATAAAAAAAATATTTTATATAATTACAATTCTAGAAACTATTAATTATATTCTGATGTAATTGATGTGAACAATAAGAGTTATTGAATATATAAATTATAAGCATATCTTATGTATAAATTATATTTTGCCTGATGTAATCAAACAAATCTGAAACATAAAAAAAGTACATGTTAAAATTTTTCACTTTTAGACACTAATTATCAATAATTACACAGAAAAAAATGACGTTGTACAAAATTAAAATAATAAAAAGGTGAATATATTATATAGCTTAGCGTATAAAAAGGAGTTGATTTTTACCAGCTTTCATTTTTTTTCCTCAAATTATTCACAAAATATTTTTTTGAAAATGCCTGTAATAACAAGAGCACAATATCGAAAACTGCAACAACAAAATCTTCAACCATATCTACAACTACAACAACAGCACCAATAGCAACAGCAACTACCAACACAACAAAAACGTAGCCATGGAAGGCCACAAAAAAACAAACCTCAGCAACAACAACCACTATCACAACAAAAACGTGGCTGCGGAAGGTCACAAAAAAATCAACCACAACCACAGCCACAGCCACAACCACAACCACAACCACAACCACAACCACAACCACAACCACAACCACAA
>PQFF01000234.1:51518-79392 GCA_003547095.1 Diversispora epigaea | reverse complement strand
TAACCTTTGAAAACAAAATTATTACAATAACCTCCGACATAAAAAATTTCCTGATGAAAGTGATTCAAATTATGCTGGTGATGTTTCTCTTCGTTCGGAAGAATTTGAAAACTTTGATGAAATTTTATCTGAAAGTTTGCAAAATTATACAGAAAAATCTGATACCAATATGAGTAATACTCTGGAAGAACTTGAACCTAAAAGTTTGACTTTGCAAGATAATATAGAAGAATCCGAAGTTGAAATTAAAGAATTTCCAAACGAGGCATATGCAGATTTAATGACTCTTGTTACAAAACACAATCTTAGTAATAAAGTTGGAAATTCAATCATAAAATTCTTTAATAGACATTCAGATTTATCTCAATCGCCTCTTCTAAAAAATATCGAAACTGGTCGAAAGTTCATGGACAAAATGAACATATCACAATTATCTTATTCTAAACATTGTATACTCGTGCATAATAATCGAGAGTATTTCATTAATTATCGTCCAATTAAAAATTGAAATTCTTTTGTCAAATTCCGAAATACTTCAACATTTTATATTTAAATATGAAAATAAAAAGGTAAATATATATTAAATTCCGTCTTATTTTAAATATTTATAGAGTTTTATTAATCTTCTTATTTATATCAGCATCAAGGGGAAAAATCATATGCAGAACAAAATTCTGGAAATTGGTGGAAATATGCGGAAGCCACAATTCCATCTTCGGCATGTATTTCGTCCCTTATTCTTTATTCAGATGCAACTACAACAGACACATTAGGAAAAAGTTCATTACATCCTATTTACATATCTCTTGGAAATATTCCTACATGGAGAAGAAATAAGGAAGATGCTAAACAATTATTAGGATATTTTCTGATTTTATTTGCTAAAAATGAGAAAGAAAAGACATCTCCTGAATTTAAAAAATTAGTTCGTGAAACTTTTCATAAATCTTTAAAATTCTTATTAGATCCTCTATTTGAAAATGAAAATGGAATCGATTACAAAATTAATAACAGAATTATCTGGTTTTTTCCGAAAATATCTACTATAATTGGCGATTGGCCAGAAGCATGCACATATTCATTAACTTATAAATCCGCCAGTTCAAATTTTCCTTGCCATTTTTGTTTAGTTCAAAAGAATGATTTGATAGATACAATGCAAGATCAAATAATACTTCGTAACCATGAAAATATGATGGAACATTTTAACAATAATACTGGTCATTCGGTAAGTTTAGAACCGGTTGAAAATTACTTCTGGAATATTCCGTAAGTATTTGTATTTTTATTTATATTTTTATTTATATATTTTATGGATATATGCTAACTTTATATATTTAAATCTAGAAATCTAAATATTTATGCAGCCACTGTACCTGATAGAATGCATCACTTGGATCTAGGTCTATATCACTATCAAATAGAATTCACTAAAGGAATACTTGGAAGATCATCAATAGATAAAATGAACGAGAGAATTGGAGCTATTCCAAGGTATCCAGGTTTAAAAATATTTTCAAAAGGGTTACAATCAATAGCCCGATTAACTGCAAGTGAGCATAGAGATTTAATGAAGGTGATGGTATTTGTGGTTGATGGTTTATTAAGTAATGATCTTTCGGAAGTCTATGTAAAATGGAACGAAATGTATATATTGAGTAGATTAGAGATATTTAAAGAAAGTGATCTAGAAAAATTTCATATTAAAATATTTAGCAATAATATTAACTTATTTTAATAATCATACAAAAGGCGATTAACGAATGGGCCGATCTGTTTGTCATTTTATTTCGAAAAAAATCGGATTCAAAAATGAAATTTCCAAAGTTTCACTCATGGATTTTCCACATCGTTGATACAATTTGAGAATACAGAGCAATTAATGGATATACTACTGAAACATATGAAAGTTTGCACAAGTCCTACGTAAAAACTCCATATCATCTCAGTAATAAGAAAGGCATAGAAGAGCAAATAATAAAAACTGTAAATATATTTTAAAATATTATAATTATTTTTGTTATTACATAATATATCGAAATACTAATTATTTGTTTTAGATTTGGCGTAAAGCAATAATTAAGCGAAGAGTTACGGAAGAATTACACAAAACTCCAACCGCTTTGATCTACACTTCAAAATTATTTGAATTTAAACTTTTGGAAGCTTCCATATTTTTCGAACAACAAAAAAAGAATCTGGATTTAACTGAAAATATGATAAAAGGTTTTGCCAAATTTCTTGAGTGTTTGGACTCATTTTTCGATATGTTAGATATTATTTCAACCGAAGACTGTCGAATAAAGATATTTGGTTCTGTTACATTAAAAAATATAAATATTTTACATGCAACAAACAAATTCCAAAATCGACCATGGTTTAGTAATATAGCTATTGCTATGGATGATGCAGAACTTTTTGAATATCAGTCTGACAATGGAACTTGTTATACACAGGTATATGCTAATTACAATATAACTTTAAATTATTGTAGAAGTTGATTTAACATGATTTTTTATTTATTTAGACATTATTGATAATGGAAGTAATACTACCAAATAAATCACCATTTCATCTCGCACTTGTGCAATGGTACGATTTTAAATCTAAAAAAACTCCGTTCGTTTATGACTGTCCTTTATTAAAATTAGTAGAAATATACAATTTTATAGAGATAGAAGCAATCGAAGAAATAGTTCATATAGTTCCACGCTTTGATACAAAAGATGAATATTTTGTAAATAAATTTATATTTTAATTGTATTGTATTGTCCGGTGCAAAAAGATTGATACCTCAGATATTTATTAATAAAAATTTATTAACAAAAAATTTTTAAATTTTAATTACATAATTGAATAATTCATGTAATAGGAAGCATTTTGATATAAATTTTATCAGAGTTTATTAGTCAGAATTATACATGTTCCCAAAATTGATTTTGGATTTTTGAGGTATTTCGACTTTTTGAGATTTATGCAGAATTCATTCTATATATGGAAGTAAAAAAAGTACCCAGTTATGTGTATCTTCAATCAAAGAATAAATCTGGGTGGTCAAAAAATTTCGGGTTTTAGGTAAAATAATTTCGTCTTCTATGAAAAACTATTTCGACTTTTTTCCCCAAAATTGCAATTTCGGGGCCCCAAAATAATTTTGCGTGCAAGTATAGTCAGAATCAATATTATCATCTAAAACAATTTCATTATCTGATTCATTATCAACNCACTTCAAAATTATTTGAATTTAAACTTTTGGAAGCTTCCATATTTTTCGAACAACAAAAAAAGAATCTGGATTTAACTGAAAATATGATAAAAGGTTTTGCCAAATTTCTTGAGTGTTTGGACTCATTTTTCGATATGTTAGATATTATTTCAACCGAAGACTGTCGAATAAAGATATTTGGTTCTGTTACATTAAAAAATATAAATATTTTACATGCAACAAACAAATTCCAAAATCGACCATGGTTTAGTAATATAGCTATTGCTATGGATGATGCAGAACTTTTTGAATATCAGTCTGACAATGGAACTTGTTATACACAGGTATATGCTAATTACAATATAACTTTAAATTATTGTAGAAGTTGATTTAACATGATTTTTTATTTATTTAGACATTATTGATAATGGAAGTAATACTACCAAATAAATCACCATTTCATCTCGCACTTGTGCAATGGTACGATTTTAAATCTAAAAAAACTCCGTTCGTTTATGACTGTCCTTTATTAAAATTAGTAGAAATATACAATTTTATAGAGATAGAAGCAATCGAAGAAATAGTTCATATAGTTCCACGCTTTGATACAAAAGATGAATATTTTGTAAATAAATTTATATTTTAATTGTATTGTATTGTCCGGTGCAAAAAGATTGATACCTCAGATATTTATTAATAAAAATTTATTAACAAAAAATTTTTAAATTTTAATTACATAATTGAATAATTCATGTAATAGGAAGCATTTTGATATAAATTTTATCAGAGTTTATTAGTCAGAATTATACATGTTCCCAAAATTGATTTTGGATTTTTGAGGTATTTCGACTTTTTGAGATTTATGCAGAATTCATTCTATATATGGAAGTAAAAAAAGTACCCAGTTATGTGTATCTTCAATCAAAGAATAAATCTGGGTGGTCAAAAAATTTCGGGTTTTAGGTAAAATAATTTCGTCTTCTATGAAAAACTATTTCGACTTTTTTCCCCAAAATTGCAATTTCGGGGCCCCAAAATAATTTTGCGTGCAAGTATAGTCAGAATCAATATTATCATCTAAAACAATTTCATTATCTGATTCATTATCAACTAATAAAATATTATCATCAGATTCTTCATAATCTTTTGCAATATTAACTGTTTTTTTCCATAAACCAGTAATAACTTGTGAATTTAACTTTTCTTTAAAAGCATAAAAAAGTTTATTTCTAATAGAAAGAAGATTAGGATGTGGGCCTGACTTTGCTACCTCACCTTTTACTACTGACCAAATGCCTTCAATAGGTTGAAGTTCACAATGATAAGGAGGGGTATAAAAAACTTGATGACCATACTGTTTTGCTTTTTCTATACAAGCAAAAGGAATATTTTCTTTATTTTTCTTTACAAGTTCCAAAAGTTCAGATTTGTATGCTCTTTCTGGGATAGTAATATGCTTGTTTTCTAACCATTCAATAATTTCTGCTTTTTTTGATGATGTAGAAGGAATTTTTTCAATTCTCTGTTTATGGTAACGTGCCCCATCCATATGAAAATCTGCTTCGCCATATTTTTCTTTAATAGATGTACAAAGTTTTTCAAATAAAGATTCAAAAATTTCAGCATTAAAATTGCCGTGATAGTCAATTTGATCAGGTGTAATATTGGAATTTTTAATAAAGTCAGGAACATCATCCCATTCATCTGCATTTAATCGTTTGCACCCTCTATTTGATGGTGCTTGAATAGCAGGATCCCAAATATAAACTGAATTTGGAACCAATTCACCTTCTATCTTATTGGTATTGCAATTTCGAAAAATAATTATTGCACCAAAAATTATAACTAATGAACCATGCCCTGGTTCGGAAACAATGTCATGATGAGGGACCCAGGTTTTATTTGATGTATGGTGAAGATGACAATATGAACATCCAAAAATACTTCAGGACGATTTGGTACACTATTATCTCCTTGTAAATTTGTAAATCTATATCTAAGATATTGATAGCGAAATATAACATTATTTGGTGACTCATGTAAAATATTTCTTCTTTCACCTCAGCCAAAATAATAACCCAAAGAATGCAACAGACGAAGAAGTTGCCATTTAGAAATCTCATATCCTTTTTCAAAAAGATATTGCCGTATTATTGTAGTAGATAAGGGTTGTCCTATTTTATTTGATCCTAAGACTTTTTCATGAATTAGTATTGTTACATTAGAATCTGGTTGAACTTCAGGTCGGCCAAGAATTTTACTTGGTGTAGAGATCCCATTTTTATTTTTGTTCCATTCTTGAATAACCCGCCCAACAGTACTTTCTGAAATACCCAATATCAGGGCAACATGCTTGCGTAATGTAAGCTTTTGATTGTATTTATTGGTGGAGGTAGGGTCAGAAAGGTACTTGTGAGTGTTAATTATCATTTTTTTTTCGTTCTCTGTCAATGGGGAACCACTTCGTTTATCAGTTGATAAAGACATCATAGATCATCTTAAGTGATACAAATTTTAGCCAAAGTACTCAAGTATATCATATAAAAATTTGGATACTGATCAATTAGAAAAAACTAAACTTAACTAAGAAACGATTAACACACTTAAATTTGAGGTATCAATCTTTTTGCACCGGACAATATTATATTATATAATTGTATTATATTATATAATTGTATTATATAGTTATTATATTATATATTGTATTGTATTATATAGTTATAAATTATTGAATATTTCGCTTTTCTGTTTATTTAAATATAAAAAATAAAAAAGAAATTATTGCATTAATTACTATATATTTTGTATTTGGGGAGAGAGCTTTTATATATAATCTCAAATAATACTATTAAATTTTTCAATATGCAAGAGTATAATTAAAGGTATGTACAATACTATTAAATTATAATATATTTCGAAAATGAATAACAAATTTCAAAATAAATTGTATTGTAATTAGAACAAATAATAATCAATCAAGAAAAAAAACTTTTTAATATGCGAAAATTGCAGAAATATAATTAAAGGTATGTATAATATGTTAAATTATAATATGCGCAGATTTCAAAAATCGATTTTGCTAATTAAAGATATATGTTAATAGATAATACGACTAATTCATGTAATGACAGTTTTTAAAACATCTGGTAAAAGTAGGCAAACAATGGGATTTGGAGTTGTATTCGACTATCCGAGCCCGATAGAAATTAGTGGACGAGTGGAAGGTCCACCATCTTCGACTAGAGCAGAATTGTGGGCAATATTGGTGGCAATATACATAATTCCCAGCAAAATAAAGATACAAATATATACCGATAGTGCCTCAGCAATTTGGGCTATTCGGGGGTTTTTAGAAAATAAAAAAGGAAAAAGTTGGAGTAATTATAAATCCCCAACGGTACTCCAAGCTATTGTGGAAATTATCAAGGTAAAACAAATCGAACTCGACTTGATAAAGGTAGAAGCACATAGTGGCATTGTTTTGAATGAACATGCAGATAAGTTAGCACAAAAGGGATTAACCTCAAGCGGAATTTATGAAATTGATATAATGCAATTGAATGATCGAAAGGCACTATTTAAATGGGCCGGGAAACATATAGATACATCGATAAAAGAATTAATTAAAAAACGTACTGAAGTTAAGTGGATAACACAATGGAGAACACAATATCGAACATACAAGTGGATTAATGAAAATATTGCCAATGATACCGACTGGCAATCAACATGGAAATTAATACACGACACAAAAATTGTATCAAACTATACAAGTAAAGAGGATCAAAAGTATAGAACTTTTAATATTAAAATACTCAATGACGAATTGCCAGTTATTAATAATTTACATATAAGAAAACCATCAGTTTACCATAACGACAAATGTATATTCTGTAAAGCAAGGAAAGAAGATGCTACGCACGTATTTTTATGTAAAAATAAAACAAAAATTACACAAGAAAGATTTAAAAACTACCTTCTAGATGCTATACTAGAAATTCAAGGTAGAGATACGGCGGAAAAAACAAAAACTGATATAATAAACGCTTCATATTTTAACATAGATGAAATAAGACAAATAAGAGGAACAGATAATGAAGACGAATTCAGCTTAGTCGATTGCATTAGGGGGTTGGTCCCTAGTAAAATTAGAGCAATACTAAGAGAAAAGATAAAAGATACAATAAAAGTAAAATCTATAATAAAGGAATGGTACACGCGTTGTAGAAAACATTTATTTATAATGTGGACTGAACGATGTGCTAGGGTTTTAGAATGGGAAAAATCAATAGGAATTGGAAGGAAAGAAAAAAGAGGGAAAGGGGGTAACTCGGGATTGAAAGATCCTGATTATAGAGTAATAAAAGATAATCTAGAACAATGTAAAGAATCAATTATAAAACAGACATTAATGGCCGTTTATGATAACGGTACAAATTTTTTTAAAAATATTTTTTGCAAAATTGACTTTAGCGGGGCTGAAACCTCCTAAATAAAGGGAATCTTAGGATTTCCTCTACGGTGGCTGGTTAGACGGTTAAAATTTAGAGTAATCTAGAATTTATAGTCAGTTTTTATTCTATATGTATTTGTAGTTTAAGTTACTGAATTGTAATGTATATTATAANATAAAAGATACAATAAAAGTAAAATCTATAATAAAGGAATGGTACACGCGTTGTAGAAAACATTTATTTATAATGTGGACTGAACGATGTGCTAGGGTTTTAGAATGGGAAAAATCAATAGGAATTGGAAGGAAAGAAAAAAGAGGGAAAGGGGGTAACTCGGGATTGAAAGATCCTGATTATAGAGTAATAAAAGATAATCTAGAACAATGTAAAGAATCAATTATAAAACAGACATTAATGGCCGTTTATGATAACGGTACAAATTTTTTTAAAAATATTTTTTGCAAAATTGACTTTAGCGGGGCTATAACCTCCTAAATAAAGGGAATCTTAGGATTTCCTCTACAGTGGCTGGTTAGACGGTTAGAATTTAGAGTAATCTAGAATTTATAGTCAGTTTTTATTCTATATGTATTTGTAGTTTAAGTTACTGAATTGTAATGTATATTATAAGTATCTGAATAAAAATGAGGCCTCACTGGTCGTTTAAAATAAAAATAAAAATAAAAAATGTAATGACAGTTTTAAAAGAATGAAGGACAATGATTTTTTTAATCACGACATATTTCGCTTAAGGAAGAAATATAATGACAATACCTAATTTAATCGTGAATTAAGGATTTTTGAAGATTAGTGTAATTTTAATAATCATACAATAGCAAAAATATAATTAAAGGTATGCATAATACTATTAAATTATATGTTTCGAAAATGCGTAACAAATTTCAAAATAAATTGTATTGTAATTAGAACAAATAATCAATCAAGAAAAAAAAAACTTTTTAATATGCGAAAATTGATTAAAGGTATGTATAATATGTATAATATTATTAAATTATGATATGCGCAGATTTCAAAAATCAAAAGAAAAAAAACGAAATGTGATGACCGATTTTGCTAATTAAAGATATATGTTAATAGATAATACGAATAATTCATGTAATGACAATTTTATCGAGGAGATTCGTCAAGGAAGACCAATTAATCCTTTCAATAGAATAATAAAGTTAGACCAAGAGCAAATAAAGAAAGATCAAATAGTAGCAATAAAAACAAATGCGAATACGCTAATTGGGAGAGTTTATCGAAACCCTCATGAGAATATAACAACAATTCCAATATACTATTATGTTAGTGATCCTATGGATGGAATAGAGGGATCTCCGGTGGCACCATGCGAAGGATGCGATCTGATCGGACATAAACCAGACACTAATACACAAATGGCGCAAAACTCATCAAGCAAAAAGTGCGTGATAGAGGTAGAAATGGATAGTGTATATTCAATCCCCAAAAGAAAATCACGCGTCTCAGTTAGTAATAAAAATGATAAACGAGCTAGAAACAGGTTGCTTCTATCACCTTTATCAATTAATACGTTTATAAATGCAACAAATCAACCAGAAAGGTCTAGGAATGCAACAAATAATAATATAAATACAGAATTATGGAAAAACTTAATTATAGTTTCTGAGGAAGATAAGACTATAATTGAAAATTCTCAGCTGGCTCTTCAGACAGAAACACAAATCAAAGTTTATACAGATGGATCGATGACAAAATTAAAACAGAAGATACCGGGTGAAACATTTGATAAAAGTAGGCAGACAATGGGATTTGGAGTTGTGTTCGACTATCCGAGCCCGATAGAAATTAGTGGGCGAGTGGAAGGTCCACCATCTTCGACTAGAGCAGAATTGTGGGCAATATTAGTGGCAATATACATAATTCCCAGTAAAACGAAGATACAAATATACACCGATAGTTCCTCAACAATTTGGGCTATTCAGGGGTTTTTAGAAAATAAGAAGGGAAAAAGTTGGAGTAATTATAAATCCCCAACGGTACTTCAAGCTATTATAGAAATCATTAAAGCAAAACAAATAGAAATCGACTTGATAAAGGTAGAAGCACATAGTGGTATTGTTTTAAATGAGCGTGCGGATAAGTTAGCGCAAAAGGGATTAACCTCAAGCGGAATTTATGAAATTGACATAATGCAATTAAATGATCGAAAGGCACTATTTAAATGGACCGGAAAACATATAGATACATCGATAAAAGAATTTATTAAAAAACGTACAGAAATTAAGTGGATAACACAATGGAGAACACAATATCGAACACATAAGTGGATTAATGAAAATATTGCTAATAATACCGACTGGCAATCAACATGGAAGTTAATACACGACACAAAAATTGTATCAAATTATACAAGTAAAGAGGATCAAAAGTATAGAACTTTTAATATTAAAATACTAAACGACGAATTACCAGTTATTAATAACTTACATATAAGGAAACCATCAGTTTACCAAAGTGACAAATGTATACTTTGTAAAGCAAGGAAAGAAGATGCTACACACGTATTTCTATGCCAAAATAAAGCAAAAATCACACAAGAAAAATTTAAAAATTATCTTCTAGATGCTATACTAGAAATTCAAAGTAAAGACACCGCAGAAAAAATTAAAACTGATATAATAAACGCTTCATATTTTAATATAGATGAAATAAGACAAATAAGAGGGACAGATAATGAAGACGAATTCAGTTTAGTGGATTGTATAAGGGGGTTGGTCCCTAGTAAAATTAAAACACTATTAAGAGAAAATATAAAAGATACATTAAAAGTAAAATCTATAATAAAAGAATGGTACGTGCGTTGTAGAAAACATTTATTTATAATGTGGACTGAACGATGTGCCAGGGTTTTAGAATGGGAAAAATCAATAGGAATTGGGAGGAAAGAAAAAAGAGGAAAAGGGGGTAACTCGGGGTTGAAAGATCCTGATTATAGAGTAATAAAAGATAATCTAGAACAATGCAAAGAATCAATTATAAAACAGACATTAATGGCTGTTTATGATAACGGTACAAATTTTTTTAAAAATATTTTTTGTAAAATTGACTTTAGCGGAGCTATAACCTCCTAAATAAAGGGAATCTTAGGATTTCCTCTACGGTGGCTAGTTAGACGGTTAGAATTTGGAGTAATCTAGAATTTATAGTCAGTTTTTATTCTATATGTATTTGTAGTTTAAGTTACTGAATTGTAATGTATATTATAAGTATCTGAATAAAAATGAGGCCTCACTGGTCATTTAAAATAAAAAAATAAAATGTAATGACAATTTTATACATGTCGTCAAAACTATTGAATTGAGTCAGACGCAATTAAAATTTAAAAATTTGGAATTGAGTCATATGAAAAATTGATGCAATTGACGCAATTGACGCAATTGACACAATTACATAGACGCAACTAAATTTCAGTAGTTGAGTCAATAGCTTTTTACTTTTGACGA
This sequence comes from Diversispora epigaea, assembly GCA_003547095.1. Classification (NCBI taxonomy): domain Eukaryota; kingdom Fungi; phylum Glomeromycota; class Glomeromycetes; order Diversisporales; family Diversisporaceae; genus Diversispora; species Diversispora epigaea. The sequence continues at coordinate 68,245 of PQFF01000234.1, read as the reverse complement.
CATGTATAGACAATTTCAAAAGAATGAAGGACAATGATTTTTAATCACGACATATTTCGTTTAAGGAAGAAATGTAATGACAATACTTAATTTAATCATGAAATAAGAATTTTTGAAGATTAGTGTAATTTTAATCATAATACAAATATAAATAAAAAATATATAAAAAATATCAAAATTCTTCCAGCTTTATTTCAAAAATCAAAAAATATTTCAAATATTGCAAATAATAAAATATTTAATAATTCTTTAAACATGTCAACAAGACTAAGTTATCACCAAAAAAAGCAAAACAAAAATAAAACAGCAATCGCCAGAATTTTTTCTGGTCATTCGAGATTTGTTAAATCGAAAAAAAGCGAAGTATTTACTTCAGCAACAGCAGAACCAACAAGACCAGCATCAAGAACAACATCAAGATAAACATCAAGAACAACATCAAGACAAGCATCAAGAATAATATCAAGACAAGCATCACTACAACTACGACAAGAATCACCACAACTATACATGTTCCCAAAATTGATTTTGGATTTTTGAGGTATTTCGACTTTTGGAAATTTATGCAGAATCCATTCTATATATGGAAGTAAAAAAAGTATCTAGTTATGTGTATCTTCAATCAAAGAATAAATCTGGGTGGTCAAAAAATTTCGGGTTTTAAGTAAAATAATTTCATCTTCTATGAAAAACTATTTCGACTTTTTTCCCCAAAATTGCAATTTCGGGACCCCAAAATAATTTTGCGTGCAAGTATAACCACAACCACAACCATCATCACCACATGTAATAATAAGTCGTCACCCATTGTCATCGCCATCACAAACTACTTCAAGAAAACGAAGAAAGACAAAAACGGGAGTTACTGAAATTGGTGATGACGGTAAATTTTTGAATTTCTTCGAAATCCTTCGAAATATTTTAAATATACAAACTAATGTATTTACATTTAGATGACGATGCTCCACTTACCCGAAAGGAAGTAAAAATCTTTTTCAACGAATTAAAAAAAGAAATCTCTGATGTTCGAAAACTTCAGGAAATGAGTGGTGTCGGAGACTACACAACTGAAGAATCATTTATTAAAGTAAGTATTATATGTGAGATTTTCTTAAAATGAATTATATTTTTTACTTATTTGGTATTCTTTATAATAGGAATTTGTAGGAGAAATCGCCTCTTATTCTATTAATAAATATATATATCCAAATAAAAAAGAATTAAAAAAATCTGCTAGTGCCATTTCCGCAAAAAGTTATCCGGAGTATTTCGAACATTGGGAGGATAATCGGTGGAGTTATTACTATAGTAAATACATTCACAGCAGAGTAAGTATTAAATTATATAAATTATATANCGAAAGAAAAAGTCGCCTTTACGATTTCAATAATACAATACTTGCTGAGCCCGAAAGTCGAAAGTATAAAAATCGATGACGAAGCTATTCGAAAAAGAATGAAGAAAAATATCGTAAGTATAAATTTATTAAATTTATTTGTAATTATACGAATTATACGAAATACTAATTATTATTTTTATTTATAGAAAAAATTAGAAAAAGGCGAAACAATCGAATTTGAAGAAAAATCAGATGAAGAATCGGAATCAGAGGAGGAATCGGAGGAGGAATCATCTGAAGAAGAAAAAAAAGGTAAAGAAAGAGAAGAAAGAGAAGAGGAAGAAGAAAGAAGATGGGAAGGAGAAGAAAGAAGATTGGGGGAAGAAAGAGTATTAGAAGAAGAAAGAGGAAGGGAAGAAAGGCAGGAAGGAGAAGAAAGGCGGGAAGAAGAAGAAAGGCAGGAAATATGGGATGAGGAATTAATAGAAATAATTAGCGGAGGTCCAAGTACTTCGTAAATAAACGAAAAAAAATAGATTATTTTTTATATTTTCATTAATACATTAGTGAACATTACAATTTTTTATTTTTCATTATTTTTTATTAAATAAATATGCAAAAAATACAATAATAATTTTTAAAAATCAAAATACAAAAAATATAAAAATGTTCGAAAAAAACTATAATAATATGTAATTTTGAATATTTTTTTAAAAAATAGAAAATAAAATTTGCAAAAATAATTCGAAAATCTTTGAAAAATTCTGAAAATTTGTTATTGATATTAAGGAAAAAAGAAAAGAAAAAAAAATGTTAGAAACAGTATTGAATAAACTGATTTAATCTCTGTGCGCTGTTTTCTAAGTAAACATGTTAGCGTCTGAGAGTATCCTACTTCTAGACAACAGGGGGTATCCTACTTTATGAATAACCCCCATTGAATGACTACCTGTTACCGTGATTATGGCGGAATGTCATCACAGGAAAATCGTAGTATAAGGGCTGTATTAATCAAAGAAAGGAACGTCGAGAACTAACAGCGTTTTACTATCAGAACTCCACCCCGCCCATTACTTTAACACAACCGAAGGGACTCAAGAAGATTCACTGGAGTCTCAGACGACCCGGAAACACAACATCAAATGAAGATTTTACAGATAGCAACTGACGTCCAACTTCGTCAAAAACCAACATACTTACTTGAGAAATAAATAAGTTTTTGAAAATTTCTGGAAAAAGAGTATAGTTTTTTGAAAAAGTTCGAAACAAAATAAATAAGTTTTTGAAAAAGAGTATAGTTTTTTGAAAAAGTTCGAAACAAAATAAGTTTTTGAAAAAGAGTATATAGTTTTTTGAAAAAAGAGTATATAGTTTTTAAAATTTCTGGAAAAAGAATAAATAAACAAGATCATTTTATGAAAAAGTTCAAACAAAATAAATAAACAAATAAACAAGATCATAAATAAACAATAAATAAACGAAATTTTTCGAAATTTTTCGAAATTTTTTAAAACGATAAACTTTTGAAAATTTTTAGGCAAATATTTTCGAAAATTTTTTAAAACGTCAAAATTACGGAAAATAGCATCCGTAATATTACGGAATTTTAACGTTTCAATAACTTTCGAAAATTTTCAAAAATTTCCGTAATATTACGCGAAAAATTATGGAAATTTAATATCACGTTAAAATTACAGAATATTACGCCCGAAAAAATTTCCTGATGTCTTAACACAGTATACACAGGTGCAATCTGAAGGTACGTGAGTAAGTGGAGTAAAAGTATCTTTTTACAGTTCACTACGCAAACTTCCGAATCTTAGCTTCAGACTTTATTCAGTAACTTTATTCAAGAAATTACAAAATTAGTAATAGGGGTATTACGGGCTGTTAACCGTTTCTCACCAATATTCCGTTATCACGAAATAAAAATATTAAAAACGTATCAAATTGTTACGGTTTATACAATATGTTTCTATCTTTATTATTTTATTTTATTATAAAGTGCGAACCAAAAGATTATTTATTATTTTATTACAAATTAGATGAAAGATTTTCGTAATTATTTGAAATGTACCAAAAGAAAATTAAAATTATAAAAATTTCAAAAATGAGCCGATCCTTTTCACATCCTAAATTACCAGTCTATTTTATACACTTTCAAACTTATTTTCCTTCATCCTGTGTTGTCGCGTCTAAACACGTTCTTTTCTATTTTTAAAGATGACACACAAGGATGAAATACTTCGTACAAAGATGAATAATTTGTCATCTAGATGGTAACACACTTATCCGGTTACACTGTCATCTTAATGTCATCTCCCGTGACCTTCGCAACATTTCGAAATCCCGTGCACATTCCATGTGGAATTCGTGCACCCTTAAACATTTCCTTCTTCAAGGGGAGCTCCTGCAACCCCACACTCATACCCCATAAATTGCTCATTAACTGCAAATGCATTTCGCCGCACATTTTTAGTAATCTTTCGTATTCCTGTTTCGGAAGCTTGTAGATCCAGTCAGGTGTGACCAGTTGGAGATTCTTTGGTCGCAGCATTCCGACTGCTTGTGCGAGAGATCTTAACCTTTGCGCTATCTGGTATGTCCGTGATCCGTTCTGATGGGAATACCCTTGCAACTCGTGTTTTATCAACGTAGCCGTACGGATTTCTTGAAAAGTAGAAATATACTCTCCAAGCCTTCTATAAGCGTTTACCCGTTATCCGTTAGGATTATCTGGATCTGTAGCTACAGAGAGCAGCCCGGCTATGTCGTGATCAAACACTGCTTCCGTAAGATCGTATACTTCTTCGGATGCGGTATACGTGTTGCCCAAATCCCAAATAATTTGGGATTTGGGACGCCAAAATGCACAAATTACTAGTATTTGGGATTTGGGATTTCGGCAAAAAATACTAATTATAATTTGGGATTTGGGATTTGGGATTTCGGCATTTGGGATTTTGGCATTTGGATTTTGAATTTGGGCGGCAGGTATAGGATGCGGTTATTGTATCCAAGACATATGGGAGTAACATGTCGTTCTTTCGCTGCACCACTTCATCACTCGTGGGTCCTCTCAGGTTTATTGCGTAATCTTCTGTTACCAGATATGCCCCTGTATCATCTAGTATAAGCTGTGCGCCTCTCGATAGTTCTAATAACTCTTCACATAATCTTCACAAAAGCTTTCAGAGATTTGTAGATGGGACATGTTAAATGTTCTTAGTTATGTTTCGAGAAATGTCGCATTTTATTCTTGTCTTTCATGCATGACTATTGTTCTCTGTTATCTCACGTGAGATAAAACCCCTTTGTTTGTAAGACCTTAGGCGATTTCCGTGTACAGGTCGGTGGTTCAATACTTCTCCGTTGCTAGTCCTTAATATGTATGATCCATTTTCCAAAACTTGATGAATGAAATAAGGTCCTGTCCATTTGTTCCGAAACTTGTCGCTATGAACATTTTGTAAATCTGATCAATATTCTAGTACCATATCATTGTTTCTGTAAGTCATAATACGGGTTCTTTTATCGTAAGCCCTCTTTTGTCGTGTTTGGGCATCTTTTATGTTCTTGGACGCTTTGATCTTGTTGTCTGCAAATACTCCTACCATTTTACTAATTCTTCTATTGATTAGGTCCTCATACTGTCTTTCGTTAATTTTCGTGACTGGCCACGTTACTATGTCAAGCTCTATAGGTAATGTAGGTGCGCAACCATAGAGTAGGTAAAAGGGTTCGTACTTTGTCGTCCTATTTCTAATGGTCCAATATCCGAAAAGTGCCGGAGGTATTAACACATCTCAATCGTATGCTGTTTCTTGTACGCACTTTTCCAGAGCCCTACATAAGGTCTGATTGTACCGCTCTGTCAGGCCATTACTCTGAGGGTGGTAGGCAGACGTAAGTCTATGATGGGATCCCATTATCTCTACTAGGTTCGCTACTACTTGGCTGACGAATACTGCTCCTCTATCTGACAGTATCTCTCGTGGACATCCGTGACGGCATATTACTTCATCGTATAGGAACCATGCGACGGTCATCGCATCTGCCTTTTTTATTGCTCTGGCTTCCGGCCATTTCGTGAAATAGTCCGTAGCTACTATGATGTATCTCTTCTTTGTGGATGTTAGTTTCAAAGGTCTCACGATGTCTATTCCTAGTCGGTCGAACACTTGCCCTACTTTAATGGGTCGCATTTTTTCGGTCCTCGTCGGTTTACCCTGTCATTGGCACACGTCACAGGATTCTATGTAGTTTTTCACGTCTATGCCCATGGTAGGCCAGAAATATTACTTTCTCGTTTTATCGATTATTGCTTTTACGCCGAAATGTCCCGCATTTGGCACACTATGTATATTATGTAGCAATTTTGTTACGTCGCTCTTCAATATTACCCGTAATGGGCTATCATCCTTATTATACATGTCGTCAAAACTATTGAATTGAGTCAGACGCAATTAAAATCAAGAAAAATTGGAGTTGAGTCAAGGCAAATTTTGATTTTTACTAGTGATTGACGCAATTAGTTGAGTCAGACGCAATTAAAAATTGAAATTTAAAGAGTTGAGTCAAGGCCAAATTAGTTTTGACGACATGTATAATCCTTATTACGTTTGAATAATAAATTGTCTTGCATAATATAGTGATTCGCTTGCTGTCGTAATTGTCGTCGTTGCTCGCTTGTCCAGTTCGGGGGAAAAGTGTGATTGATTAGATACTCGGTTATTTGATTGTAAATTTCTGTATCTNGATGTCTATTCCTAGTCGGTCGAACACTTGCCCTACTTTAATGGGTCGCATTTTTTCGGTCCTCGTCGGTTTACCCTGTCATTGGCACACGTCACAGGATTCTATGTAGTTTTTCACGTCTATGCCCATGGTAGGCCAGAAATATTACTTTCTCGTTTTATCGATTATTGCTTTTACGCCGAAATGTCCCGCATTTGGCACACTATGTATATTATGTAGCAATTTTGTTACGTCGCTCTTCAATATTACCCGTAATGGGCTATCATCCTTATTATACATGTCGTCAAAACTATTGAATTGAGTCAGACGCAATTAAAATCAAGAAAAATTGGAGTTGAGTCAAGGCAAATTTTGATTTTTACTAGTGATTGACGCAATTAGTTGAGTCAGACGCAATTAAAAATTGAAATTTAAAGAGTTGAGTCAAGGCCAAATTAGTTTTGACGACATGTATAATCCTTATTACGTTTGAATAATAAATTGTCTTGCATAATATAGTGATTCGCTTGCTGTCGTAATTGTCGTCGTTGCTCGCTTGTCCAGTTCGGGGGAAAAGTGTGATTGATTAGATACTCGGTTATTTGATTGTAAATTTCTGTATCTATTTTCGAAAGGTTTCGTAAGTCCTCTTCTATTTATCTGAGTTTCTGGGCTTCTTCTATTAATTTTAGTACTGGATCTGGGATAAAGTGTCTGCATTGACGTTAAGATGCCCTTGTTTATGAATTATTTCATAGTTGTACTCAGATAGTTCAAAGATCCAACAGGCAATCCTTCCTTTCGGTTACGGACGATTCTTCAACCATGTGAGGGCTAGGTTGTCAGTGTACAAATCAAACTTGGGGCCATGCAAGTAATGCCTAAAATGTTGTACAGCCTATACATGTCGTTAAAACTATTGAATTGAGTCAGACGCAATTAAAATTGAGAAAAATTGGAGTTGAGTCAAAGCAAATTTTAATTTTTTATTAGTGATTGACACAATTAGTTGAGTCAGACGCAATTAAAAATTGAAATTTTAAGAGTTGAGTCAAGGTCAAATTAGCTTTGACGACATGTATAGTACAGCCCAAATGGCGGCGAGACATTCTCTTTCGACGACGGTATAGTTTTGTTCAGTGCTGAACAGCAATGTTCGTGATTCTCCGTATCCTTCTATGAAAGCACAGCTCCAATACCACAGTCAGATGCATCGGTAGCGAGTATAAATTGTTTCGTGAAATCAGGGTACGTCATTATAGGTACCGAAGTTAGACGACCCTTCAACAAGTCAAACGCGAATTGGTGTTCATGCTTCCATTCGAACGTGACGTCCCTTTTCGTAAGGTTATGTAACGGTTTCACGACAGTAGAGAATTCTTTTACAAATCTTCTATAATAGGACGCAAGTCTCAGGAAGGCTCGGATATTCGTTTTGTCTCTTGAAACAGAATAACTCTTCACTTTTTCGATCTTTGCTGGATTGGGAGCTATCCCTTTGATTGTTATGATGTGACCTAAAAATGCTAGTCTCGTTTGGAAGAAGTCGCACTTCTCCAAATTTATCCTTAAACCTGCATTACTTAAAAGGGTAAAAACAACTCTTAAATGCTCTTCATATTCTTCACGAGTTTTCGAGTAGATGATAATATCGTCTATATACACAAGTACGAACTTCCACACAACTTCATGGAAAACCTTGTCCATTACTCTTTGAAACGTTGCAGGAGCATTAATCAGTCCAAATGGCATTACTAGGAACTCATATATTCTGAATGGGGTAGTGAAAGCGGTCTTTTCGCGATCCTTCGCTGCTACTTCTACTTGCCAGAACCCTAATGCTAGGTCCAAGGTAGAAAAGAAAGCGGAATGTCCTAAAGCATCTAGTATATCAGCTATTCGAGGGACTGGGTAGGTGTCAGGTTTCGTAACAGCGTTCAGCTTTCTGTAATTAATGCAAAGCCTGAACTTCCCATTCTTCTTGCTAACCACTACTGTGGGTGCAAACCAGGGGCTAAACAACTTTTTGATTAACCCATTCGTCAACATGCGCTCTATTTCCTCCTTCAAGAAATTTAAGTGTCGGGGCGAAGTTCGGTAGGGATGCAACTTAATAGGCTTCGCAGTTCCTACATCTATTGTATGCTGATAGACGCTAGTCTTCCCTAACTGAGAGGTCACTTGCTGCTAGGTTCAGGAATTCTCCAATAATCTTCGCAATTAATAGTTTGTGCTGGTTTTCCTCGAGCATCTCTGCTCCTCCTTGTGTCAGGTTACAATGTATGTCTTGTATTTCATTTTGCGGTAATATAGAAATAGCTTTTCACTCTCATAATTGTTCTTCGCATATTTTGCATTTGTCCTCCCTGGTTTCGAGATATTTTTCACACCAGCAGGATGATTTTGGTCCCGTAACACTTCATCGTCCTTGTTTACGCTTCTTCTTTCTGACGACGTCGAAACAGTATGTTAGGTAATCATAGGTCTCCCACGTGATATACTCTGAATTTGTGCGTATCCCTTCGAAGGTAATCTTATACTTCACGCTAGTCCCTTGCTGAGGCAGATTGTATGAGAGGCCTACAAAGTTTGCCTCGTTGTCGTCGGTTTTCTCGCCTGAGTCTTCACTGCTCTCATTGTTTTCCTCATCACTTTCGCTATCACTTTCATCGTCGCTATCTGGCGATACTTCATTGGTGTTCCGGCAAGGGATACTAATCGCTCCTTTTTCATCTCTTAACGTCAACTTACAATGTTGATAATCAATAATTGCACCCGCTCTTCTCAGCCAGTCAGTGCCAAGTACTAGAGAGTATCCGGATGCGTCGATAACTTCCATGTCTACTGCTACAGTTACACTTTCTATTCTTACAGGAACTTGGGTTACAATTCCTAAACTAGAACGTTTTTCGCCGTGTATACTCGTAATCTTTCTTTCAGAAGACTTCTCTACTCTTCGTTCCAATGACTCCATGAAACTCTTTGAGACAATACTGATGGAAGAGCCGCTATCAAGTATTACTTCGACCTTCCATCCTGCAACCTGGGCCTTGCACATCATAGGTGTATTTCCCTCTATTTTCGTATGGTTGGCGATTTTTGCTAATTTTGTACATTTGGGTGCCAAAGCTTTCCGTACATCATTTTGGAAAGGTGGCATTCATCAGTAAATTTTTTTAAACGTAAGCCTTCGAAGTCCTTCACTTCGATAACCTTCGAATACCTCCAACATAAACGTAATATTTACGAAGGTTATTGGTACCGAAAACCTTCATTTTTATTAATAAAACGTAATACTCCGGAGGTTATTGATATTGATAACCTTCAATAACCTTCACTTTATCATAATAAACGTAATATTTGCGAAGGTTATTGGTCCGATAACCTTCAATAACCTTTGAAAACAAAATTATTACAATAACCTCCGACATAAAAAATTTCCTGATGTTGCCATGATCTGTCCTAAGTAATGTTAGCTCTCGTGTTCAGTAGGTCAGAGACAATGGAATATGGTGGGGCAACTTGTGTCATGTATGGTTGTTGTGGAGAAGATGCTTTTCTTTTCTTCTTTTGTCGTGATCCTTCGGATATTTCTTTACTCTTTCCTGAGCATAACCTTTTGGCAATAGGCTGGGTTGTTTGTTTGTTCGCAGATCCTTCCGCTACATTCGCATTATTTGTGCTGGTCTTTAATAAGGGATTTGTTTCACGCGCACTCTCATCCTCTGGAGGTGCGCTTAATAGTTTAAATGCCGTGCTGTTTCCCATATGGTAGCAGCGGGCTGCTTGACTTCTTCTTGTTAGGTCACGAATGTGTTGCCATTTGCGCCGTTTAACAGTATTTAGTTTACAGATTGATTCGTCGCGACATTGGCTTGGGGCTGAACCGCTCTAGCTGGTTCTCGAGGTGGAAGTGTAACGGGATTTCCCAGGTTTCCTTGTTTTGTAGGGCATATTCTCGCTATGTGTCCCGCTTGTCCGCAGAAAAAGCAGCGAAACGGGTCATTGGCATCATTGTTACAGTTCCAAGTGTTCTGACTTTTAATATTGTTGTTGTAGTTCGGCCTTCTGTAGGATGTATGCGTAGATCTCTCATCCCTTTCCGTAATTCTCTGTAATTTTTCGACGATTGGCGCAAGTGCCTTTTGTACAATGCGCTCTATTACGTCTTCTCTATTTCTGTCTTGTTCGCGACTTGGTGTAAATTCCTGGGGGTTTACGTAAGTAGTAGCGCCATACCCGACCATGGCTTCAGGGTATGTTTGCGCATTCTCTTCGAATTGTTTTGCAATTCTGATTGCTGCTTCTAGAGAAGGATTTTCTTGGGACAGGATAAGGGATCACGCTTGGTAGGCAATATCCTTTCGCAATTCTTTTAGGAACTGCCAGACCTTTTCGTCCTTGCTCCATCTGTTTTCACCATTAATGCGTCTGATCAGTTTCTTGACATCGTTAGTGTACTGCTCCACTGTTTCGTTCACTTTCTGTATTTTCATTAATAGTTCGAACCTCCATTGATTTATCAATGCAGTGGTCTTAAAAGTGGCCAAAAACGAGGCTTCGAACGATACTCGGTTTCTGTCGCTCCAATGCGTAATGGGATTTTGTCCTTCTTGTACTTCGCTGAACCATAGTCCCGCTGCACCTTGTAAGTATCCGGCGATAACTTGAAGTTTATATTCACTAGTATACTGATTTATCCTAGCAGATCTGTTGAACTCTTCCAACCACTCCATAGGGTCTCGATTTCCTCCTCCAAACGACGGCATCTTCGCGTTATTTCTGATACGAAAAGCGTCTTATAGTCCTTTTATTAAAGTATTGGTTCCGCTTTCCTTGGTACTTCGGCTCATTCCTCTAGTTACTCTTTTATTCGTCACGACAGCTATTATTTCGTAGGAATTCGTATAAGAGCAAATTCTTGTACCTTGTCTTGTTACACGAATTTCAAGACGGTTGTCTTCATTGTTAATCGTTTGATTTGTAAGAACTTTATTATGTTAACGACTGTTTTGTGCTCAAAATTTTGTTGGGAACAGAAGTTTCTGTCGTTTTTAGAAATATTTCGTATTGTTATGCTTTCTTTTGGCGGGAATAATCTTTTGGATTTTTAAAGGGGATATCTCAAACAATATAAACTAACTATATTTATCAAAATTTTCGTAAATCTGTGAAACACTACTTTTCTTAAGAATACTTTATGCCAAACCTTACAGGAGGCACCAAAATCTGTGTCGGTCTGCCCAAAACAAGGAGTAAAGTTACGTTAATCAGTCCCACTAAATCGAACTTTCATCACACCCCTTTTCGTACTAACTCAACGTACTCTTGTACGCAATATTTCGTAACACCCACTATCCACCAGTAGGATCAAGCAGTCACTTGCCTACTCGCAACGAATAGATATATAAAACAAACTCTTAACACAGTACACACAGGTGCAATCTGAAGGTACGTGAGTAAGTGGAGTAAAAGTATCTTTTTACAGCTCACTACGCAAACTTCTGAATCTTAGCTTCAGACTTTATTCAGTAACTTTATTTAAGAAATTACAAAATTAGTAATAGAGGTATTACGGGCTGTTAACCGTTTCTCACCAATATTACCGTTATCACGAAATAAAAATATTAAAAATGTATCAAATTGTTACGGTGTATATCGAAACTTTTAAACTTATTGCAAAGATGTACATCCAGAATTATATAGAGGCGTTCTAGGACGCTATATATACGAAACGTCTGGAGAACACACTAGAATGGTGCGTTCTAGTACGCTATATATACGAAATATTCGGAGAACGCACTAGAACGGTACGTTCTAGTACGCTATATATACGAAACGTTCGGAGAACGCACTAGAACGGTGCGTTCTAGTACGCTATATATACGAAGCGTTCGGAGAACGCATTAAAACGGCATATTTAATACGCTATATGAACGTAGGTGGTGTTCGTAAAACGCTATAGATCAGTATATTTTGGACTATACATGTCGTCAAAACTATTGAATTGAGTCAGACGCAATTAAAATTGAGAAAAATTGGAGTTGAGTCAAGATAAATTTTGATTTTTACTAGTGATTGACGCAATTAGTTGAGTCAGACGCAATTAGTTGAGTCAGACGCAATTAAAAATTGAAATTTTAAGAGTTGAGTCAAGGCCAAATTAGTTTTGACGACATGTATATTTTGAACGCACTAGAACGTTTATATTTAATTTCTGATGTAACAACAAAAATATATCACTGCTTTGGCGTGTCTTATCTCTGCTGCTAAATCAAAACAATATGTTTCTATCTTTATTATTTTATTTTATTATAAAGTGCGAACCAAAAGATTATTTATTATTTTATTACAAATTAGGTGAAAGATTTTCGTAATTATTCGAAATGTACCAAAAGAAAATTAAAATTATAAAAATTTCAAAAATGAGCTGATCTTTTTCACATCCAAATTACCAGTCTATTTTATACACTTTCGAACTTATTTTCCTTCATCCTGTGTTATCGCGTCTAAACACGTTCTTTTCTATTTTTAAAGATGACATACAAGGATGAAATACTTCGTACAAAGATGAATAATCTGTCATCTAGATAGTAACACACTCATCCGGTTACACTGTCATCTCAATGTTATCTCCCNTATACATGTCGTCAAAACTATTGAATTGAGTCAGACGCAATTAAAATTGAGAAAAATTGGAGTTGAGTCAAGATAAATTTTGATTTTTACTAGTGATTGACGCAATTAGTTGAGTCAGACGCAATTAGTTGAGTCAGACGCAATTAAAAATTGAAATTTTAAGAGTTGAGTCAAGGCCAAATTAGTTTTGACGACATGTATATTTTGAACGCACTAGAACGTTTATATTTAATTTCTGATGTAACAACAAAAATATATCACTGCTTTGGCGTGTCTTATCTCTGCTGCTAAATCAAAACAATATGTTTCTATCTTTATTATTTTATTTTATTATAAAGTGCGAACCAAAAGATTATTTATTATTTTATTACAAATTAGGTGAAAGATTTTCGTAATTATTCGAAATGTACCAAAAGAAAATTAAAATTATAAAAATTTCAAAAATGAGCTGATCTTTTTCACATCCAAATTACCAGTCTATTTTATACACTTTCGAACTTATTTTCCTTCATCCTGTGTTATCGCGTCTAAACACGTTCTTTTCTATTTTTAAAGATGACATACAAGGATGAAATACTTCGTACAAAGATGAATAATCTGTCATCTAGATAGTAACACACTCATCCGGTTACACTGTCATCTCAATGTTATCTCCCGTGACCTTCGCAACATTTTGAAATCCCATGTACATCCCATGTGGAATTCGTGCACCCTCAGTACGATCTTTTACTAATATTCTGGCTGTTTCGTTATTTCTTGATATTATTTTGATACTTAGTATATGGACTAATTTATTATTACACCTAGAACCTATTTGCATAATGATGTATTGTCTTTATTCTTAAAATTAATAAAAATAACGGAAATGGAATTCTGATTAGAAAAAACATTTTTACTATTAGTAAAGCAAAAATTGGTTTATTATTTTCGGAAATGTTTTCTGTGATCTGTTACTAAATAATTTTTATTTTTGATTCGAAATGAAAGTTCTAATATTATTTATTGTTTCAATAACTAATTAAATATTTTTGTGTTATTTCTTTTAATGTAATCTCTTAGACTAAATCAAATAAATAAATTTAAGACTTGAGTAACTAGACATTTACTGTTAATTCAAAAATTTTATTGTTAAAAAAATATGCAAAGTGAAAAATACTAAAAGAAAATAAACGATTTACAATAATAGCTACTAGACAAGTATAATATTAAAGTTTATATGAATTTTACTATATAATAATAATATTGTGGTAGTCTGCCCAGAACAAAGAATAAAGTTACGTCAATCAGTCCCACTAAATTGAACTCTCGTCACACCCTTTTCGTACTAACTCAATGTACTCTTGTACGCAATATTTCGTAACGCACACTATCCGCCAGTAGGATCAAGCAGTCACTTGCCTACTCGCAACGAATAGATATATAAAATAAACTCTTAATACAGTACACACAGGTGCGATCTGAAGGTACGTGAGTAAGTGGAGTAAAAGTATCTTTTTACAGCTCACTACGCAAACTTCCGAATCTTAGCTTCAGACTTTATTCAGTAACTTTATTCAAGAAATTACAAAATTAGTAATAGAGATATTATGGGCTGTTAACCGTTTCTCACCAATATTACCGTTATTACGAAATAAAAATATTAAAAACGTATCAAATTATTATGGTGTATATCAAAACTTTTAAACTTATTGCAAAGATGTAACAACAAAAATATATCACTGCTTTGGCGTGTCTTATCTCTGCTACTAAATCAAAACAATATGTTTTTATCTTTATTATTTATTTTTATTATAAAATGCGTACCAAAAGATTATTAATTTTACTATTACAGATTAAGTAAAAGATTTTTGTAATTATTCGGAATATGCCAAAAGAAATTAAAATCATAAAATTGTAAAAATGAGCCGATCCTTTTCACATCCTAAATTACCAGTCTATTTTATACACTTTCGAACTTGTTTTTCCTTCATCCTGTGTTGTTGCGTCTGAACACGTTCTTTTCTATTTTTAAAGATGACATACAAGGATGAAATACTTTGTACAAAGATGAATAATCTGTCATCTAGATAGTAACACACTCATCCGGTTACACTGTCATCTCAATGTCACCTCCCGTAACCTTCGCAACATTTCGAAATCCCATATACATCCCATGTGGAATTCGTGCACTCTCAATATAATTAATAATTAAGATTTGTTGATCTATATAAAAGTTTTGCGATCATCTGAAGTGACCAATAGTTTTGTTTGTATAACATCACCGGTTATAAATAAAGCTTTCTAATACATCTTTTTTTTTCACTTTTTTTCAACCCCTCTTCCTTATTTTTCTTTTCAAAAACTTTTTTTTAATAAACTGAATTATGTTGCTAGTTTAAAAACTTATTTTTTTGCAAATATTTCGAGCAAAAGTATTCATTGTTAGTATATCTGGTTGTCAGATTTGCTTCCTAGTTCATTGCTTGAGTCTTATATTGGTGGATATTTTATTTTGCAAGTGCAATACTTATTGCTTGATTAGCTTGTCAAAGAGGTATTTTATTACATAAGTGAGTTACTATTGCTTGTTTCTTTTATTTTGTTTGTCTTTAAAGCTTGTACACTTAATTTTTTGTATAAGTGAACTACTTACTGCTTATTTCTTTATTTGTTATGCGTGTGCAATTATTTTTTTATTTAGATTTTTAGCGAAGCTTGTACAGATATTCCATTCGGTAAACAAGTTCTACTACTTCTAGTTTTTTTTAGTTATTTTATTATTATCATCTCCTTTTACTTGTAAGATGAATAACGTTGCTTTTGCTTTCAAAAAAATATTTTCTCCTTTATTTATCTTATTTACTTTGTTATATTTTTTTGTCTAATAGTTTTTGAAAACATTAATAATAATCTATTTCTGAATTTGCCTATCTATTCCAGATCAAATTAATGAGTTGAGAGTAAAGCTCCTCAAGAATCGAGTTGAACTGAGCCTCATAAAGCTCGAGCCAAGCCAAGCCCAAAAGTTTAGGCTTGGCTCGAGCCTAAATTTATAAATCAGGCTCGAGCCGAGCTGAGCCGAGCCTATATAAGTAAGGCTTGGCTTGACTTACAGGCTCGCGAGCCTCATAGCCCATAGCAGGCTCGCGAGCCCCATAGCAGGCTCGCGAGCCTCATAGTAGGCTCACAAGCCTCATAACAGGTTCACGAGCCTCATAGTAGGCTCGCGAACCTTATAATAAGCTTGCAAGTTTTATGAAAGCTTATGAACTTAATAGTTCACAAGTTTTTTTTAATAATACGATTCTATTCATGAATATCTGCTAAAATTGTACGAAAATTTAACTCTAGCTGTATCTTTATGTGCAGAACACTTTTACTTAGAGACCTAACTAAGGTTTAGAAGGTGGTTTTTAAGATCTAACGAATTGAAGTTTTTTTTAATAATACGATTACATTCATGAATATTTGCTAAAATCGTACGAAACTTTAATCCTAACTGTATCTTTATGTGTGAAACACTTTTACTTAGAGACCTAACTAAGATTTAGAACATCAGGAAATTTTTTCGGGCGTAATATTCCGTAATTTTAACATGATATTAAATTTCCGTAATTTTTCACGTAATATTACGGAAATTTTCGAAAATTTTCGAAAGTTATTGAAACGTTAAAATTCCGTAATATTACGGATGCTATTTTCCGTAATTTTGACGTTTTAAAAAATTTTCGAAAATTTTCGTAATTATTACGAAAATATTTGCCTAAAAATTTTCGAAAGTTTATCGTTTTAAAAAATTTCGAAAATTTTCGTTTATTTATTGTTTATTTATGATCTTGTTTATTTATAATCTTGTTTATTTATGATCTTGTTTATTTATTTTGTTTCGAACTTTTTCACAAAATGATCTTGTTTATTTATTCTTTTTCCAGAAATTTTAAAAACTATATACTCTTTTTTCAAAAAACTATATACTCTTTTTCAAAAACTTATTTTGTTTCGAACTTTTTCAAAAAACTATATACTCTTTTTC
>PQFF01000234.1:0-17393 GCA_003547095.1 Diversispora epigaea | reverse complement strand
TCTTTAATTATTTTTATTTAATATTTATTAATATTTTATTTAATAGTCACTTCCTAATAATACAATTATATTTTTATAATTGTAATATTAACTTCCAACTTCCTTGAATTTAAAACTCTAAAGTTAAAAGCTGAGGAAACTAAGTCGAACAACTATCCTTTTTATAACTTTTTGGACTACTGTGCCATTACTGTGCATTAATACTATTGGTTAATATATTTACCATATAACTTACTAAATATAGAATATTTGTTATACTAATAATTAATGTTAATTAATACTATGTAATAATAATTAATACTAAGTAATACTAATTAATGATAATTAATAATAATTATATAATATTTGTGTAACTATGTCACGTGAACATGTGACTTGTGTTACTTACATTGTGCGTAACTAAAATATTTGTCTTTCTATTTACATGTTAATAAATGTTATTAATTATTACTAATCGTTATTAATAAAATTACTATCTTGATATTTATATTTCAATTTGTTAAATAATTATTTCTAATAAAATATAGGGTTAAATAATAATTATATGTTTTTAACTATGGTAATTCTATCCGGTAACAACGGATAGAATTTTTTATATTATTCTATCCGTTGCGTAACGGATAGAATTTTTTATATTATTTTATCTGTTGCGCAATGGATAGAATTTTTATTATTATTCTATCCGTTGCGTAATGAATATAATTTTTTTATTATTCTATCCGTTGCGCAACGGATAGAATTTTTTTTATTATTCTATCCGTTGCGCAACAGATAGAATCTTTATTATTATTCTATCTATTGCACAACGGATAGAATTTTTTTTATTATTCTATCCATTGTGCAACAGATAAAATTTTTAAGGCTCGCAAGCCTACTATGAGACTCGCGAGCCTGCTATGAGGCTCGCGAGCTTACTATAAAACTCGTGAGTCTACTATAAGGCTCGTGAGCTGGCTCAAGCCTTAGTTGAGCCTATGAGCCTATAATATTAGGCTTGGCTTGGCTTGGCTCAGCTCGGCTCGCGAGCCTTAAGGCTTTTGAGGAGCTTTAGTTGAGGTACTCCAAGGGAACTTAAACATTTAGATGATTATAATGATGGTAGTCCAGTAAGTTATTCATTAGTTTGTTATTGTTGAAGTTATCAAATTTTAATTAATATTATGAAGTATAAATCTTTTTAGTAATAATAATGAAATAGTACTGCTTTGTTGGTTTTTTCCTGAAGAAAGTAAAAGTCTTAAACTGGTTAAAATCTATTATAAATTCGATTTGTGCAACAAACAACTTAGATGTCAGACATTTAATATACATAAATATTTTATTAGTATTCAAGTTCTATCGTGAATTCTTTAATGAGAGATATATTGTTGTAATAACTGATCATACGTTACATTTTATAATTTCATTAATTTATTTTTAGTACAATGACGGCCATATATTTTATATATGGATCAAATTTTATATATATATATATTAATTTAATTATTAGTTATTATCAAATTTATACATATGGGCTAATTGCAAAAGTCTTAAAATTTTAGATCAGGTGATATCCTCTCAGCCAATTATAATTTTATTTATTTTTTCGAAGAAATTTAAAAATCGAAAAAATCTCAATATTTTATTAAGGAAACTACTTCTCAACTTCTAAATAAAAATATTCGACACAAAATTTTATATATATTTATAATTTTTAAAAATATTTTATTAAGTAAATAAGAGTTTAAATATAAGTAAACCTGTTATTAAGTACTTGTCAACCCATCAAACCCGACCTTAACCCATCAATCTAACCCCCTTATCCTGTGGAAATTTGTTTTATTTCTTTCTTAAAAGGTTTAATAACCTTATTTTATCTTATTTTTTCTTTTATTTTATTTACTTTACTCCAAAAGAACAACTTTACTTAGTAGTCAAAATCTGTTATCAATAAGTTTTATTAACTTTATTAAGAGGTAAATAAAAAAAATTTTTGTGTAACAGATTATCAGTCAATTTTTATAATCAGCTGATATGAGCATCCAAGATCCACTTAATACTTTAGCAGAACTACTGCAAAAATTAAAAACATGCCATCAATTTACAATACTACAAGTAGTGAAATAGTGTAGCGTATTGATAAAGTGATAAGTGATATTTAAAATTTCAATAACGATTATTATTTAAAATAGTGATAACCATTATGTAACCCGCACCACATCTTTAGAAAAATAAAAAAAACAGAAGATGAAGTTTAATTCACATCCATGTCAGCTGATATTAATATTTACAAATATATTTTATTTTTATTTTTTTAGTTACCAAATGATATTTTTATCATTAATTGGAAAATTTTATTAAATAATATTTACGACACTTACGAAATTTTACGGCAATTTTGAACTTAAACAGAATATCTTGGCGAATATCAGTGTTACAAAGATAAAATGCATATTATCTTATAACCTGGATCGATCGATCATAGTTAAAGGTGGTACCTGTAATTATGAATTAAGAGTTATGATATTACTGCCTGTATCGTAATTATTAAGGATTTCAATGAAAAAAATCCATAATTCCGTAATTCGTAATTATCCATAAGTTCGTAATTGTTCCGTAAGTCCGTAATTATTCTGTAAATAAAAATGATACTCATAATTATTTAATTTTAAAATTTTATTATTAAATTTTTAAACATTTAAGTTTAAATATCTATAATTATTTTAATTTTAATGTACAGAATTTGAAACTTCTACATAAAATACAAATTATTTTTAACTTTAAGTTTAATTATTAATACTTTTAATATTTAATTATTAAAATTAAAAGTTTTATATGTAAAAACTATTAGTAATTATTTTTAAAATTAATTTTTAATTAATAAACTTTATTTTAAAATATTTCGGTCAAAAATTATCTGATTTGAATGAAAAAAGTATCATTTTGAAGCCAGAAACATGGAGATTTCAAATATATACTTTATTGTTATATAAAAGTTCGTAATTAGTTACAGANCTGGATCGATCGATCATAGTTAAAGGTGGTACCTGTAATTATGAATTAAGAGTTATGATATTACTGCCTGTATCGTAATTATTAAGGATTTCAATGAAAAAAATCCATAATTCCGTAATTCGTAATTATCCATAAGTTCGTAATTGTTCCGTAAGTCCGTAATTATTCTGTAAATAAAAATGATACTCATAATTATTTAATTTTAAAATTTTATTATTAAATTTTTAAACATTTAAGTTTAAATATCTATAATTATTTTAATTTTAATGTACAGAATTTGAAACTTCTACATAAAATACAAATTATTTTTAACTTTAAGTTTAATTATTAATACTTTTAATATTTAATTATTAAAATTAAAAGTTTTATATGTAAAAACTATTAGTAATTATTTTTAAAATTAATTTTTAATTAATAAACTTTATTTTAAAATATTTCGGTCAAAAATTATCTGATTTGAATGAAAAAAGTATCATTTTGAAGCCAGAAACATGGAGATTTCAAATATATACTTTATTGTTATATAAAAGTTCGTAATTAGTTACAGAATTACGGATTTGTTTCGTAATTCATTTAAAAAATCCGTAATATTAAGGACTTGTAAAAATAATTAAGGACACCAGCTTTAATCATAGTGTGGCGATCTGCCCAGAACAAAGAGTAAAGTTATGTCAATCAGTCCCACTAAATTGAACTCTCGTCACATCCCTTTTCGTCTGTCCCTGTTAGGTTTCTCTACCTAATTACGCAGGTTTGTATTATCCCAGTCAGGCTACAACCTGATTACGCCGGTCAAGTACCACAGATATCTTTATACACTGGCGTGATCTGAAGGTACGTGAGTAAGTGGAGTAAAAGTATCTTTTTACAGCTCACTACGCAAACTTCTGAATCTTAGCTTCAGATTTTATTCAGTAACTTTATTCGAGAAATTACAAAATTAGTAATAGAGATATTATGGGCTGTTAATTGTTTCTCACCAATATTACTGTTATCACGAAATAAAAATATTAAAAATGTATCAAATTATTACGGTGTATATCGAAACTTTTAAACTTATTGCAAAGATGTAACAACAAAAATATATCATTGCTTTGGCGTGTCTTATCTCTGCTGCTAAATTAAAACTATACATGTCGTCAAAACTATTGAATTGAGTCAGACGCAATTAAAATTGAGAAAAATTGGAGTTGAGTCAAGGCAAATTTTGATTTTTATTAGTGATTGACACAATTAGTTGAGTTAGACGCAATTAAAAATTGAAATTTTAAGAGTTGAGTCAAAACCAAATTAGTTTTGACGACATGTATAATCAAAACAATATGTTTCTATCTTTATTATTTATTTTTATTATAAAATGCATACCAAAAGATTATTTATTATTTTATTACAAATTAGGTGAAGAATTTTCGTAATTATTCAAAATGTACCAAAAGAAAATTAAAATTTATAAAAATTGTAAAAATGAGCTGATCTTTTTCACATCCTAAATTACCAGTCTATTTTATACACTTTCGAACTTGTTTTCCTTCATCCTTCATTGTCGTGTCTAAACACGTTCTTTTCTATTTTTAAAGATGACACACAAGGATGAAGGATAATACACAAGGATGAAATACTTTGTACAAAGATGAATAATCTGTCATCTAAATGGTAACACACTTATCTGGTTACATTGTCATCTTAATGTCATTTTCCGTGACCTCCGCAACATTTTGAAATCCCGTGTATACATGTCGTCAAAACTATTGAATTAAGTCAGACGCAATTTAAATTGGGAAAAATTGAAGTTGAGTCAAGACAAATTTTGATTTTTACTAGTAACTGACGTAATTAATTGAGTCAGACGTAATTAAAAATTGAAATTTTAAGAGTTGAGTCAAGGTCAAATTAGTTTTGACGACATGTATAATCCCGTGTACATTCCATGTGGAATTCGTGCACCCTCAATAGAAACATATTAGTAAAAAATCGCTCCCTGTCTCACAAAATTTTCCGTAATTTTTCGCAATTTCTCCGGAATTTTTACACAAAAAAATTTAATTTTGTGAGATGGGGAAGCGATTTTTTACTAAAGCAGGCTACAAGATAATACGTATTTTATCTTTGTAACATCGATATTCGTCAAGATATTCTGGTTTAATATTAAGTTCAAAATCGCCGTAAAATTCCGTATATTTAGGTGGTAAATATTATGGAGATTTACGTCTAATAAAATCTCCCGATGTCTTGGCATTACTTTAAAAGCTATGAGTAGATTTTATATTACTATTTACTCAGATGTAACTTTGCAAGACCAAATTGTGTCCTAAGATGACATATACTCATAAAAGTCTTGAAAATTTTGAAGAATTTCATGAAGATTAATATCAAATAGAATATATAAAAAATTTTAATATTGGAAATATTGAAATTAGACGTTTCTTGAATTCAGATCAATCTTTCATAAGTCATAGGTGAGAACAAGCTAACCTAAGATCGAAGAATCATTCAACATGGATATAAAAAAGTAATATCTTTTATTAAATATTTTAATATATTATATTCAGAAGAAATATACTTCTATAAGCACATATGAGAATTTAAAATGGTATTTTACTATAATGAATTGAAGCAAGTATATCTTCTTTAATTGATCTTTTTTAAGAGCAACTCAATTGACAAAAAGTATAATTAATAGTTTATGTGAAAGAGTAATAATAATTGATAATTCCAAACCGACCAAGAGGTCTTATTATTATTTTTTTTTTAGAAATGGGAATAAGCTCAAGGTATTTATCTTTTTTACTCATACCATCTTTTCTGACTGCCTTCCGAATTCTATTCAATTGAGTCTTTGCTTATAATTTTTCATGCATTTTGTAAAGGCGCGCATGTTTTTATTACATATGATTCAAATTGTTGTACATCATGAATCAATCATTTCAACATTTTGGCTAATTTGAATAAGCTTTGTACAATATAGACATTGCCATTTGACTTTTATGAATTCTAGCCTGTAATAGATGTAATCGTTTAACTTGAATTTTTCAAATGTACATAACTTAATATATGATATAACATAGTTCATATCATAACTAGGACAATTATTAATGAGTTTAAAAAGTTTAACTTTTTTTTATCAATAATAGTAGTAGTAACTGTCATATTTAACGATAAGATTATGCAATTATATGCTTTATAGCTTATTTTAACTATTTAACTATTTGATCTATTCGATATAAATAAAAAAATATCAGATTCATCTTTCCTTTTATTATTGAAAAAAATAATCAAAATCACAGTAGTTAATAATACATGACAATAACTGTGAAATATCTTCTGTATTTAAGATAATAAATAAAAAATTTATAATAAACTACTATGCATATATTTTCAAATTGTGTATAGATTAGCCTTTTACATTATCCTGTCCTTTTTCAGTGTCAGTGTCATAGGAGGCTGAGTCCCTTTTTTTATTTGATAGAAAAGTTATAAACCCATCATCCGCAAAGAGAAAAACAAAAATGCCACAGATGCTAATGTAACCACCGATGTTGCTGAAAGTGTCAGCTAGTTGGAGAGCTGGCTCTTCAATATATGTTATGACTTCTTTCAGTGCAATGATTCCAATCCCTATATTTTCAGTTGTATCGTAAGAAGGGTAATTTATGGCAGAACATTGGAAGCTACGATGGACATGACTATTGTCCAATTGAATGTAGCAAGTCTCCGTATAAAATATGTAACTTCTTGAACTTCCTGAACTTACTGTTTGCACTGCTACATCACCATATCCATCAGTTTGAGGAAAGGGGAGGGTTCAGTTCGTCTTTTTGCCATCACCAATAAAAACATCAACACCAAAAGATTCATTGAAAAATGAAAAAATGTAAAACGCTCCTTTATCTTTCTTTGGCTTCGGCAATGATGTTTCATTAAATAGAAGGCAAATAGATTGGTAATTGCCATATGATTTATTAACTATTTCGTAGTAATTAGTTATATTAACAACACCCTCCAAAGTCGAGTCCAAGTTAAAAAATTGATTAACATTCTCAGTATAATACGCTCTGTCAAAATTTGTTTTATTAATATTATATGGACACAAAAGAATGGATGGCGACATATAGTTAGGTATCGACTCCAAAGATACCTGCGGACGATCACTCATTTTATGGATATTGTAAAAGATGACGAAAACTAAGCCAGCAGCCAGAAAGAGAAAACTGAAAATCCTAGCTGGTCTGGTTTTATTATTGTTTTCTTTTTTTTCTTTGTTAAGGTGAAAATAATCAAGAAAATATTTCAAAACCTCTAAAAAATTTTTACGGCATTTGAAGATTACAATAGTGTAGATAATAAAGATAACTAAAAAACACGCCGTTATCAATAAGGCAGTAATGCCAGAATAATCATTGATAGTCTTAACCCATGCATGAGATTTAAATTCGCCATCTTTAGAAATGTCTTTGTCACCCAGAGGATATTTGTCCCTGTCCACGTCCATAACGATATTGAAATTACAAAGGTCAATTATGTGTAAAAAAACTTATAATGGAATATAGCGCATAAAAAAATAGCGAATATTTTAATTCAATAGAACAAATTTTTCATTTGTCTCGAATTCTAATAGCTTAATATATAGGAAATTTGACATTGAACAAATGATTATGATGAATTTCAAATTGGTGGACTTGAAACTGAAAAATATGTTCATGTGAAGTTAGTGGAACAAATCGAGATCGTCTAATCCGTTGATTCGTGTGACCATTTTGGTTAATCTAAGAATTATTCGTGTTGACGGATTGATCATTCACAGATCACCTCAATCTGTTTTGTAAGATATAACATCATTTCTTTAAAATAAAATATCAAAGAATATATTTTTGTTTGAACGTTTCAACCAGACTTTGGAGATAGAATTTATTCTTTATTTATTTTTGTGATCTAACAGAAAATAGATAATAGCTGGTTTCGCGTTACTTGACTTGTACTTATTATACATAATAGAGAATGAAGGAATGGAAAAAAAAGTCCAATTTAAATCACATAAATCCGAGAAAAAAACTCAGATGCATCCAGTTCTATCTTTTTACTTAACAAAATATTACAAATAATAAAATTATAATATTTTTTCGTGATCTGTGTAACCATGGGAATTTTAATTCTAAAATTGGCAGTCTAATATCTATATTCTGTACAAATTATGATTTTGGTTTCTAATCTGTATAATAAAATTTGAGAGAATTTATATATTCAAGTAAGCTATTTGAGCATTTTTTTTTGTAAAAATACTAAAAAAAATAATTCTTTGGAATTTTTTAAAACTGTATATTTTATAATATTTATTTTTGTGCCCACCAGATGTAAGCTATATTATTAAATAACTTAACCCTGATTTTTTATATGTTGTTCTTAGGCGAACCAGCAATTAAAATTAATAATAAAATTAATAATATGATCAGTAGAATATGTTATTTGGCTGCTTTTAATATATATTTTCCTTTAATTTATAAGAATAAACCAAAATTTATTTGTTAAATTTACATATTTTTTTTGATTCCATCTTACCAATAAATATTATATTATCATATCCCCAATTTTTATTAATAAAATTGTCCGGTTCTTATACGAATTGCGAAATAATTTATTTCTGTAAATAATATTCAAATTACAAAGATAAAATGTAAAGTATATTTTATTTTATGATGCTACGTGTGTGGATTAATGGACGAATTAATAAATGGGATGTTGAAAATCAAAAATGGAGAAGATATAAACAAGGATTTTGATGGTATCGGGGGCTAAGGACCCCGAGCAATCTATGAATAGGTCAGATAATACTAAAATAGGAAATGAGAAAGGAAAAATATGATTTTTGTAAGTAAATTTTTAAATTTTAATTAAAAATAAGTAACTTTTTAAAAAATTTACTATGATGGCTAAGCAAACTCTAATGTGACCTATTTATAGATTGCTCGGGGTCCTGGGGGCTATAAATGAAGATTTCTTAAATGAGATAAAATATTATTTAATAGGAAAATTTATTTAAAAATATATAAATGTATTGTAATTAAAAAATTTTATTTAGTCCCGAAGTATTTATTTGCAATNTTGATTCCATCTTACCAATAAATATTATATTATCATATCCCCAATTTTTATTAATAAAATTGTCCGGTTCTTATACGAATTGCGAAATAATTTATTTCTGTAAATAATATTCAAATTACAAAGATAAAATGTAAAGTATATTTTATTTTATGATGCTACGTGTGTGGATTAATGGACGAATTAATAAATGGGATGTTGAAAATCAAAAATGGAGAAGATATAAACAAGGATTTTGATGGTATCGGGGGCTAAGGACCCCGAGCAATCTATGAATAGGTCAGATAATACTAAAATAGGAAATGAGAAAGGAAAAATATGATTTTTGTAAGTAAATTTTTAAATTTTAATTAAAAATAAGTAACTTTTTAAAAAATTTACTATGATGGCTAAGCAAACTCTAATGTGACCTATTTATAGATTGCTCGGGGTCCTGGGGGCTATAAATGAAGATTTCTTAAATGAGATAAAATATTATTTAATAGGAAAATTTATTTAAAAATATATAAATGTATTGTAATTAAAAAATTTTATTTAGTCCCGAAGTATTTATTTGCAATTATTGCTAATGAAATAGCCACTCCTAAATTAATTACACGAATGATTATGCAATGTTGAATATTCGAATTATCGATCCACTTTTAAAGAATTACATTAAAATGTGATCATAAGTAGTTACGAAAATGACAAATGAAATTACAATTCAAATTGAAGAAGCTGAAGAATTTTCTAAAAATCAAAACTCCAGAAAATTATAAAATCAAGCAATTTATACCAGTAAACTTCACTTATAAATTTTTCAAATATTCCAAAACCTGTAAATGAACCAAATTTTGAAAAAGAACTTGAAGAATTCTTGGAAACCTTTTCCCATATAATTGCTAGTAAATATATTTTATATTAATTCATTTTTATTTTCATAATTAATTATCTTAATATAATTTTAGATGATGATATTGATGATTCCTATATATTAAGGATACTTAATAAAAATTAATTTTGACAAATATATTTTGTATAAATTCAATTGTATTAAAGAGAGTTTATATTTTATACTTATCATATTTGCCCAAATTAAATAAAATAAAAATTTTTTATGAGATTAATTTCATTAGATAAATTTAATTTAATTAATTATTTAATTGTATTCCCAATCTTTTAAATAATATTTTGAAATTTGTAAACTAAATAATCTAAATAATCTATAATATTTAAATCCCGATAATGGGTTAATCTAATAAAAATAAATAATTTTATTTTAAATTATATGAGTATATTATACAAGAAGATATCAATTCCGACTCCTTTGTAATTAATTTAATTAATTTATTTAATTGTTACCTTTGATCACTAATTGACTTCTCATCCAATTATTTAATAACATAATCTGGTAATATTTATTATTTAAAATAAGGGCTCCATATTCTTTATCATATGCTTATATACAAAATTAAATAATTTTAATTTAATAAATTTTGTTAATTTAATTTAATTTAAAATAATTTTCCAATTAATTTAATAATTCAATATTACCTTCTCTAAGCATTGATGCTGAAGAATAATATACCTTCTTGTTCGGACATGATTTTTTTTATCGCTTCTAAATTATTCTTTTTTTTATTATCTTTTTTATTATCTTGTTTATTATCTTGTTTATTATCTTATTTATTATCTTGTTTATTATCTTGTTTATTGTTATTGTGATATTTTTTGTCCTGTTTGTCTCATTTATTGAGGTGGGTGTGATGGATAATGATATACCTGAGGAATATTAAATGTTGTTGACGACGAATGAGAAGATGATGATAAATATTGCCATCATCATTCCCAGATTTACCAGAATCATTTAAATTAAAATTTCTTGTTAGGATAAATTTTGATTACATTATTTATGTTATTTAAGTGATGATGGCACATGTAGCGGTAACCTTAATACATTGTTTGATTATAATAATAATTTTGTTGATTAATGTCGATGATGCTGAGGTCGTTGATGATGTTGTTGATAATTATAATACATCTATTCATTCAGAGAATTAACAACAATTGGTAGGTATTATGATAATGATGATGAATTTATTAATCAACTGTTAGTGGTAATATTGGTAATGTTGATGATATAATTTTAATGATAATTGATGGTAAATATAAAATTATTTCATTCCTTCCTCCACCACCACTTTTAACTCTTTTCATTTTTGCTTATTATTATCATTATCATATAATCACTATCAAGATTAATTATTTTTTCATCTAATTCATCACCATTATTAGATGATGATAGTGATGGTAATTTCTAATGGAATAAAATTTTGACCCAATATAATTTTTTTCTTTCCTTTGGTTGGTTTTCTAGACATAAGATGATCTCCTTCATAATAATTCTGAAATTAATTTCATTCTTGGGTTTCCTTGCCCTCTTTTTTAATTATTTTGATTATTATTTTGTTGTTGTTTTTTGATAAAGTTTTTTCTCGACCTCCCACACCCTCTTGTTTTGCTGTTGTTGCTATTGAGATTTTTTTGCTGAGATTGTTGGGAGTTCTTGATTTTGTTTTTTTTTGCCTTACTTGGTTCTCGAAGGTTACAATAATTTCACTAATATTCTAGACACTTTGGGAAAAAATTTTCAGAAGAATATCTAATACTATAAATAATATTTAAAGAAATAATAACAATTATAAAGTTGATTGTAATTGTCGTTATTAGAAGAAACCCTTTCTGATGATGATGCCGAATTAAATTTGTTAAAATTTGGGATTATGTTAGGATTTTTTTTGTAGCTTTATCTTTCAAAATTGAACTAATGATGATCTCTTTTGAAAAATATTTATATTTATTCATCATCAAAACTAATTAGCAATTAAATTTATTCTAAATCTTATTCTATTCTTATAATGGTCTCTTTTCAGGTGTTTCTTCAGGCATCTCAATAATTCCAATAGATCCTCAATTTGAGATTTATTTTTGTCACCATAATTTCTGTTTTTACCCACGCGAGTAACAGTTATTAAATATGATTTTTATTTTATACATTTTACCGCTGTACAACAACATAAAAAAAAGAAAATATCCAAAACTCTTAAATTATGATGTTATAATGAGTAGTACTAACTAATCTTCGGCAGTTGCACATTTTGAAGATCCAAAATTTTATTATTTTAAGTGAAGAGAGTCTTGTACGTTAGTTAAAATATCCCGTCGCTGTCATACAGAAAATCATTTAGTATTCAAGTATAAGGAAATTAATAGAAGAAAGAAAAATTATTTTGAAAGGTCATTTATACAAAACCAAAGCAATTACAATTATTGATGCAGGTCATCTTCCTGATGTATCTAATTCAAATCCAATGACAACTAATAATTATACGGAAAGAATTAATCGTACAATTGAATCTAGATTATCAGGCAAATATACTTTTATTGAAAGACTTTATGGATTAAAATTATTACGTGAAAATTTAAATGAAAGAGGAATAGGACAAATAACTTATGAAACTGGTCTTGTTACACTTTTTAATACACAATCTATTGAACAAGTAAGTTAATTAAAGGATTTATTGTATATTAATATTATTAATGTAAATTTATTATATAAATTAATATATATTTCATTATAGCAAAATGAATCTCCTAAAATAACATCTAAAATGAATAGACGTTTGAATCAAGGAAGATTGTATTTTCTTTTAGGATTTGTTGAACAATCTAATCATCTTAATTATTATTAAAATCATAATTGATTACAATGAAGAACCTGTAGAATTAGAAAAAGATAATATTGATTATCTTAAACCAATGACAGAACAACTTGCAAAAAATTGTAATGTAGAATTGAGAGATGGATACTATATTACAAATATTGTTACTGGTGAATGCCCATTATGCTTAGATTGTATTTGGAATGGTCCATTTCATGATGTTTGTAAGCATTGTCATGTAGCAAGAGTTTTTTCAAAGGCACAAGTAAATGATTAGGACCCCGAGCAATCTATAAATAGGTCACATTAGAGTTTGCTTAGCCATCATAGTAAATTTTTTAAAAAGTTGCTTATTTTTAATTAAAATTTAAAAATTTACTTACAAAAATCATATTTTTCCTTTCTCATTTCCTATTTTAGTATTATCTGACCTATTCATAGATTGCTCAGGGTCCTAAATGATTCAAATGTGATAGAAGAAACAAAGAAAAATTTTGTTAATTACTTCAAAAACAAGGAAAGAGTAGTACTTCCTAATCAAAAAAACAATATAATCTACCTTGGATCTATAGATGAAGCATATGAAGAAATAATTTGTCTTTTTAATATTGAAGGTATTTTAATATTTAATATTTTTTATTAATTAATATATTTAAAATACAAAATCAAAAAATTATTAATTTTCTTAATTGTAATAATATGGGAACAAAAATCTTTTATTCTCCAATAAAACGATCAAATGTTTGCATAGATCCTTTTGGTCCAATAGAGTTAAGTCAACGACAATCAATTAATACTGGATTATCTGCAAAGCCATGAAAACAAAGTCGTCAATTCCTCAAAAGATTTCATCAACAAGAAAAAGAAAAACAAATAGTAAACAAATAGAGGTAATTTATTGTAATGTATTTTTGTATAAAATTTTATAATTACAAATAATTTAAATTTATTTATTTATAGAATCATTATAAAGAAACTATTAATTCTGACCCAAAGAAATTAAAGATAAACTCTATTGCAACTGTAATGGATTTATCTTTTATTGAAACTCGGAAAATTAATAGTGAATCAACTATTATTGTTCCTGAAATACAGTTTACAACACAAGAACCCAAACCAGTTACTAATCTACAATCTCAATATAAAACTAATGATCCAGAATTTGCTCAAAAATTACATACTGCACGTCAATATGTTTTGAATATTATGAAAAAACATTAGATATAGTATAGTAATTTTTTAAAAAGTTTATTAATAATAAAAAAATAAATAAGTTACATTAAGTTTCATAAAAATTATTTTATTGATTGTCTATTATAAAGCAAAAAAAAATAAACTCTATTCGATTTTATCATTTATTTTTACAAAGAAAGTAAAAGTTTATTAATAATAAAAAAATAAATAAGTCTCATAGAATTATTTTATTGATCATCTATTATGAAGTAAAAAAAATAAACTTTATTCACCTAACTATCATGTCGATTTCATCATCTATCTTTACAAAGAAAGTAAATCTTTTTCAAAAAGTTTAATAATAATAATAATAATAATAATAAAATAAATAAGTTATTAAGTTTCANAAAATTATTTATTGATCGTTTATTATAAAGTAAAAAATAAACTCTGTTCACCTAAACTTTCACCATGGAGATTTCAACATCTATCTTTACAAAGAAAGTAAATCCTTTTCAAAAAGTTTAATAATAATATTATTATTATTAAAATAAATTATATTAAGTTTCATAAAATTATTTTATTGATCGTCTATTATGAAGTAAAAAACTAAACTTTATTCATCTAAACTCTCACCATGTCAATTTCGTTATCTATCTTACAAGAAAGAATCTTTTTCTTTGCAAGCTTTGATCACTAGAAAATGTCAAATTTCAAAATAAAATATAGAATATAAACTATATAAAATTTAAATATTTTAACAAATTGAAAAATAAATATGGAGGATTTAGTTAAAGGAGAAATGTTGCAAGAAAAATGAGTCAATGTTGACTAGAATATGTATATACAAAAACAACATATCAAAAAAATAACATATCAAAAAAATAACATATCAAAAAAATAACTTAAAATATATCAAAAAAGAAACCAAGTATTTGATATATCAAAAAAATAACCACAGGTCTCTCAAAAATGATACCTTTGCTCATTTGCAGAATATGTCTGTGCACGTGATCTTCCTGATTTTGGAGAAATAAAAAAATTTTCTCCAAGTAAATTTATCAAAACAGAGCTTTTGCAACCTGAATATAGACAATGCCATTATATCGGGTTTCAGGCAAGTTGTTATTAGAATTTCATTAAATAATAAGATTTATTACACTGTTCAAATTAAATAACACTTTTTAATTTATTATTTTTATTTGAATTTATAATTACAAGTTATTATAAATATATTGTAGTATCCTATCCAATACTAACAATTGGGATTTAAGAAAGTGGTCTATCAAAAAATTAAAAAAGGAATTAACAAGTAGAAATATTTGTTTTGATGCCAAAATGGGACGTAATGAATTGATAAATCTATTGAAACAAAAAATGTGTGAAGGTTCACGATTTATAGAAGATTATGACGAAGATTTTTCAAAAATGGATATTGATAAGTAAATTTTATAATAATTGACAATTATCTATCAAGTACTTACTAACATGAACATATTAGTGACCAGATATTTCATACATTATTTTTAAAAACAAGACAATTATAAAATACAAAGACTATTTTTTTAATTTTATGAATATTTCTACAACTATAATATAACAAAACATGTACTTTTTTTAGGATATATATTTTACTATAAAATTATTGTTATAAATACTATATTTTATTGTAAATTATATAAAAATAAATTAATTTACTTTTTATTATAAATATTATATTTTGTTATAAAATTATATAAAAATAAAAATAATTTTATTTTTTATCATAAAAATTCAAAATTCACTAATTTTTTAAAAAATAATTGTACATTTATTATATTTTATTTTTTTTATTGATAGTGTGGCGAAGTAAATTGGTAATCAGGTGAAATGTCATGGGGGATAACATTTGGTGATTGTCATCCTTGTACGAGGATGAAGGATGAATAATGTTGTGCGAGGATGAAGGATATCGTATGAGGATGAAGGATATCGTGCAAGGATCACTGGTCGAATGGAAAAAAATAGGACGGTTTTATCATGAATAGGATTCCGATTGATGGCTAAATTTGCTAAGATTTATTAAGTATAGGCAGTCGATTTTTTCTGATTTATAAATAGGAATTTCCGATTTATGAATTTTCACAAATAGGATGTCCGATTTATGCATATTTGCGCCATCAATAGGATTCCGATTTTTGTTCATTCGACCAGTGGATGAAGGATGACGCACAAAGGATGAAGTATGAAGTACAAAGATGAAGTATGAACAAAAGAGAAAGTATAAATACGACTGTTGTCAGAAGTAAGTTTCAGTAGTTCATAGACATTTTACAAAATATAACAGTTAATTAATTAATTAGAAATAATTCAGAATAATTCGAAACTCTTTAATAAATATTAAATAGAAAAGTAAACTTCATTCAGGAACAGGAAAGATACGTCACGCTGTAATATTTCTGTTGTTAAATGATACTTTGCTTTTAAAACTTTATATTTTATATTAATAAACTTATATTTTGTGTCGTAATATTGCAAAATATTATTAAATATTGTTTGATACTGCGTTACTACTTTTACTCCACCTTACTCACTGTGCCTTCATGATTAATTTGATTATTATTTGATTATTATTATTATTTATTATATATTTATTATCTGTTTTGAGATAGGCAAGTTTAGATCGATTGATTGCTTGACCTACTGGCAGATAGAGCGTATTATTATTTGTTTGTGTGATGCAAACTGTGAGACTGATTTGAGAAATTGTTCGAAATACTCTGCACTCCTGTAACAATAGCAATAAAAATATTATTATTTTTGATGTATTGTCCATTTATGTATCAATTATAAAAGTCAAAAAAAAATTAACTCATCAATTTTCAATTTATTTTTGCACAATTTATAAACTTATAAGCACAATAATAAATAATTATAACTATTTTGATTTTTGGAATATCAAAACAATAGTAATTTGGTTTAAATGATTACATACTGGTCTGTTTTAATTTAAATAAAAGCCATACTCTATAATTCCAGTGATCAAATGAAACAAAAAAGATATAAAATATAATAAAATAAATAAATAAATAATTTTAGAAAAAATATCAAAGTTGTATAATAAATTCCCTCAAAGATTAATTTTCTTGAATTTCATTTTCTTCAACTTCTTCAATTACACAAAATTTAAATATTGTTAATTTATTTAAGTAAGTATATTAAACAAATAATTCAAAAAATATAATACTCACTTATATCATCAGGAATTACAAAATCCCATTGTTTTGTATCTTAAATAATAATTAATGTAAATATTTTATAAAAAAATATTTTTTATTGTTAAGAAATATATGTACTTACTAAAATTTTTTGATTTTACAAAAGGCAAATGTCTACTTGTATATATTGCTTCTGGATGCATTTCATTTGGATCATATTGAATAGAATTCTTGT